>OY856414.1:483295100-483895100 GCA_963693085.1 Alisma plantago-aquatica
CATTGATTAAATGTGGAAATTAAGTAAAAAGGTGAATAATTGAGTACCCTTTTATAGAATTTCGTATCCCAAGGATTTCTTATGATAAAAGGGATGCCAATGAGGAAAATAAAAGAGAAATAAAAAGAAATCCTCAAAAAGGAATATTTAAATGAGAAATAAACAAGATAATGTGAAATAAGGCATAAAGATGCATCTAGAAGGATAATAAATATCCTTGGAAAAGGATTTCGAAATAATGAAGTAACTTGGGATCCAAGGAGTCCCAATAATGAGGAAAGAGAGAGAAAATACTAAAAAGGCAAAATAAGAGGGTAATGTGTTGCTTTATTAATGATTTTGTGAAAAAGGAAAGTATTTTCTATTAAAAGAGGAAAGACATGTTTTCGTGGCTGATATATATTGAAAGGCATGAATAAAGAGAATAAGAGAGAGAGAGATTTCGTATTTTTTTTAAAATATACATGCAAAAAGGGTTATAAGGAAATAAAAGTTAGTAGAGAGAGAGATTGCTTCCAAACCAAGAAAAGTGAGTTCCTCTCGAGATGGGACTTGTGTTCTCAAGAGGCACGCTCTAGGGCTTCGTACCCCACCCTATATAAAGGGGGTAAAGCCTAGTTCGAGTCCGAGAGAGAGGGAGAAAAATCCCACGTTCTTTTCCTTCTTCTTTGCGTATAAACCCTAAACAAGGGTATGAACCCGACCATGGAGCAATGTGGGAGTGCTCGGTGATCTTGCTTGAGGCAGGAGGCCTCCACGATCACCTAGGGCGGTTTAGGAACCACCCATCGACCCCCGGCTTCACGCAGCTGCAGCGACAAGGCTGCAACCACGATCGTCCTTGGAAGGGCCCTCGCTCGTGCTCCAGCCGGTTATACCGCGGCCTATGCGGTGCTTTAGGTGCGCCTAGGGCCAAGGAATCTTGGGCGGCCATCGACGGAGGTTCTTGGGCCCTGGAGTGGAGGAGGTGAGCTCGAGAAGCCCTGCACGCGGCGGCTAGGGCGGCAGCCGTCGGGCTGCTGGAGGAAGAAGAAAGGGAAGATCCGTTGGACGGTTCTTCCCTCCACATTCTAAACAACCAATTCACTTAACCAGGGGCAGCGTGGTCTTTTCGAAATGTTTTCCCAACCAAGTCGCGCATGGCTGAGATGACGTGGCGCAATCTCATTGGCTGTGGTAAGTGGTTTATTGCAAAAATCATATCTCATGATTCGTAGCTCGGATGACAAAAGTTTATATATGAAACTTGATCCTCAGAACGAGGGGAATTTAATAAAAATATTTTTATAAGCCAATTCCTCTTGAAATTTGTAAAGTGGTGTAATTTATCAACTTTAACATAATGATGTTTAAAGAAACCCTACTTTGATATGATTAGGGTGATTAATAGGGTTTAATGGATCATTAGGGTTGATATTAACCTGTTAAATATAAAAAGGAACATTAAGTTCAAAAAGGAAGAACTTTGCACGTGATTAGTTTAATTTAGAGTTTATGTGCTTAAATATACATGAAATTGGAAAAGTACATAAAGATATCATCTTTAATGAGTTAACCCTTAGATTTAATGATAGATGGATAATTCAAGATGATATTAACCTGTTTTTAATAAAAGAGAGAATAGGATTCAAAAAGATGATCTTTTTATAATATGGATTAATTTAGGGTTTCGTGCACGAATATGCATTAATGAGCTTGAAAACCCTAATTTAGGTGAATATGAGTTTTAAATGTTTTAATTGTTCAAATCTGTAAATAAATAGGGATATGATGATCCTAAGTCAATTTTGGGTGTAAAAGATTATTAAAATGAATAGTTGAGCAATTAAGGTTCATATAAATGGAAAAGAGAATTCTAGGGTTTGTTAACCTAAAAAGGATAAAGTCCGAGAAATCGATCTAAGAAACCCTAATGAGTGTTAATGGAACCGTAATGCGGATTAGAAACCCTAGAAAGAGAATCCAAGTCAATGAAGTAGTTTCTTGATAAGAGTGTAATAAATAGAGTACATATTTATTTCAGGGACTATGTGATGATTGAATTGCTTGCTTGGATCTGTTGATTGACTTAATTGTATACACATGAAGTATATGTTGAATAATCTGCATGACTCACCAAATCAGGTATGTGGTTACTTATGGTTAACCGTTTAGGTTTTCCGACGTTTTCCGAATGTTTAATCGCATTGGATGCAACTAAACAGTTTGGATGTTTATTTCTTCCATGCAAAATATAAAGTGACTATGACTATCACTTAATGTATATGCCATCTAATTCAATCCTTGGTTCCCTCTGTGTCGTAATGGTGGACCTGATAAAAGACTACCTAGAGGGTAGGTACATCAGGCCATGCATGACTTTGACTACCTAGAGGGTAGGGTCATGAATGACTTTAACTGCCTAGAGGGTGGGGTCATGAATGACTTTGGCTGCCTAGAGGGCAGGTCCATCAAGTCACCTTATAGAGGTACCATGTAAGTCCTAAAGGGACAACACAGAGTTGTGAAAAGATGGATTGAGTAGTTTTGCTTAAAACGTAATCTTGGTTGTTAAATGATTAATTGAATGATTACATGGTTATCATAGTTGCACGATTATCTGTTTCCCCCACATACCAGCTTCGGCTGACCGACATTTTGTTTGTCGGTGTTTTAGGTACAATGAAAAGAACAAACAGTAAAGTGGCACATATGATACTAAAAGAGAATTAAAGTGCAAAGGAGGATTAGATAGGTTAGTGTCGGTGTGGATAAAAGTTTAGAGATCCAAGTTTTCAAAAGGTATGTAAAGAAAAATTTTATTACCATTTTCAGTATAGTCTGTTAGAATTTGATAATTATTTATGGTTATATGTCGAACCTTTGATCCGGGATTAATGGATGCGGCTCAACCTCTTGGTCTCCCTTAATTGGGGGTTATCGGGAGGTGGGGTCGTAACATTTGGTATCAGAGCCTAGGTTCCTCATTTAACCATTAATGATTATTAAATTTTACAAACTCCATAGAACCCAAGGGAGTTATTAGAGGAGTATCCGAAAGACGGAGGTGTCTAGAAAGGGATCACGACCGGGGGCTGGCAAGATTTTCCTCCGCACCGCTAGTCGGAATACGAGGACTCCCGGACCCGTGTGACCGCCTGGCCAAAGTCATAGGGTATGAATCGAAATAAGATACCTTTAGGACTTCTCATCTTATTCATCCCTTCTCATCACAAAATTCTGATAAGGACATAAAGGATTAGGGTTTCCTTTCTTCTCCTCACCCTCTTGAGGTATGGGTAAGGTTAATAAGGTTTAAGGAATCCTCCACTAAATTAATGAAAGGCATGTAAATAAGATGTCATGGACATAAGCTTAATAGGTTAAGCGCAAAATAAATAATAGATACATGCTTAGGTCGTATGACATAAGATGTCATGTCCTCAGGAGAGTCCTGAGACTAGACCTTCTTATCAGGAGGATAAGTCAGTCTTGGAGATAGAGATCTCCATTTCTAGTAGAGACCTGATACATCCTAAGAGGATGATGCTAACCCTAACCCTAAGTGATGGTTAGAGAAGAGATGAGTTAGACCAGATGTTTGAAGGGACATGCCTTTGGGATGCCATACGATCCATGGGTGACCTAACACCTTTGGCAACCCAACCCTGGGAAGGGTCGTGCACGTTAGGGTAAATGATAGCTCCATAGATGATGATGTTAGTGAAGGACCATAGAAACCCTATGGGCTTGTACCAGTAGGGCATAGCTAGAACCTAGGGCACGTCATAATGCTGATAGTAGGATGAAACCCTGGATGATCATGCGCAACCTTAAGTTCGAACTTAGGTTTCACCCACGTAGAGCATGTTTTGAGGATGATCCTTCATGAAGAAAGGACCTCTAATGGTGAGGTTGGATGCGGGTTAGCTCTAGAGAGAGCAGGAAACCCAGCAAGACAGTTGGAAGCCTAAAAACCTGAACAATGGATGATAGCGGTTGCCTCATGATCGATCCCTGAAAGTTGATGATATCTTGGTTGCCTTTAGAGGGACAAAATCCTAGACATGAAGAGGAAACATCTGGTGCCTATGTGGCTACAGTAGAAAGAAGAGTTCCTTAGACCTAGAAAGGTGTGGCAGCAGGCTATGAGGCCTTATATCTTGTTAGTTGTCCTTAAGGAGGACCCAACCCTAAGTGTTGATCGAGAAGAAGGATGATAGGAAGTACACGAGATGCCTTTTGTCAGTTTGACTCATGGTTCAGAAATAGAGCATGCAGTTGGATACCTAAAAGTAAACCTAGGGTTCCTAGGCCTAAGAGGGGAAGAGGTATACCTAATGCTCATGATGAAAATTAAGTTTCTATAGGTTAGAGCATGGTACGCCTCATGAATAAAGAAAAAGGGAAGTCCCTTAAGTTTAAGTATATGCAATGAACCCCTCATAGATAGGTTGATGATAAAGGAAGGTATGACCTTGATCTATCATTGAGGAAAGATGACAAGTATGACCTAGTATGGTTCAATAAGTGATCTGCTTGTGCCTTAATGGTTTGCTAGGGTTAAGTAGGCTCGAGTGGATGTAAACCCTGGACCTAAGAGCTTTTGTGACCTTAGAGATAGTTTCCTCCCATCCTGGGAGAGGAACCCCTTTGGAAGGGTGTATATCGGTTTTCTTGGTTCAAAGTAACCTAAAGAGGTCTCGTAGGATCTTGAGAAGTTAAGAGAAGAGTACATGATATGAAAATGAACCTATAGGCCCATAGATAACCATCTCTAAGTACATGGACGTGTTACCATGGGAGTAACCGGTATGGGGCCTGACCAAGGTAGGCAGGTTGCCATGACCCCTGTGAAGGGATGAAAGTCAGTCATGAATGCAGAAAGAGATGATGAAGGCTTGGGTAAGGTTCTAAGTCAGACCTGTACTATAAGAGAATCCCAAGTCTATCCTAGGGTCAGGTAGGGATAAGACCGATGAAAGACGGAGTTGCCTAATTCCCTAGTTGCACATGACCATAGGGTCGGGAGGTAACAGCTATCATTGTCTGAGGGCCATGGGTTAGGAGATTGATCACCTTCATTAACTCATGTGACCCAAAGGGCAAGTGAGTAGGGCACTCTCTGGTGCATATGGGAAGAGGGATGACCCCAAAAGTGTCGGCACCCTATAGACCTAGAGGATATGACCAAGGATTGTGTGTAAACCCAAGTAGGTTCGAGGCCAGTTTTCCATGAAAGTAACTTTGATATATAATGATGATTGCGATATAGAGACATGAGTTGCACGTTTCAACGGAGACTTGAAGGTGTACTGGCGAGGTGGGCTGTACCATCCCTACTCTTGGGATAGGAAGAACTCTGTATTTGGACGGCCGCCAAATGCTTATTTCTTCTTGTTATGAGAGTGAGAGATAGGACAGTATGCATGCCATACACCAAGGACAAGGATGTTGTGAGTTGGAACGTTGTTATAAGGAATAAAGATAGAGATGTGGAAGGAATGATGCATGGATGGTTTGCAAACATTAAGAGGAATGAGGTATTCCCCTTATGAGGGTGTTTTTATCATGAGCTATGTGAAACTTACAAGTTACACCTGAATGAGTTTGAACACCGTGATGATGAAATCAGAGAGTGTTCTTATGAAGATAACAATATAGTTTGAGGTGACATGATAAGTGAAATACATGGAAGTGTAATACCTAAGGATGTGAAGAGGTAATGGATACTCTGCTGAGATACAACTGACTTGTTTTGACTAGAGGATAGAAGAAGTTGTTTGGCTAACCCTAAGTTTGAAAAAGAGAGGTGTTTGGATAACACTCAGATGAAACAAGAAGCGTTGAAAGGTTAAGGGTTGTTTTGTTAGCCAGCCTAGTTCTGGATGCAATGAAAGGATGATGGTAAAACCTCAGACATACTTCTTTGGAAGGGAAGGTGACGAAACCCCGACTAGAGTGGTTTAGGGTTTCGAGGAGTTGATCTTGAAAGAATCATGACATACAGGGAGCCCTGGTTGGAGATCATCATACACCGTGGAAAATGGAAATAGCACTTTGGATGCTTAAGTTGAAGTTGCATGTGGTGTATGGCCATGCAAGCCAAGAGGTAAAGGACGAACCCCGGTAACCCAGTGTATCGATATAGAGGACAAAAGAATCCTTGAGAGGGAATGTGAGCTCAACACTATGGATGTTGTGATAGGTCTTCCCTGGATCGAGGAAGGTCAAGATACAATGTGGGTTATGGTAGGTCGCCTTACCTAGATAAGGAAGAGTTCTGTTAAGGGACAGATCCAGTTGAACTACCCATGTGAGAGATGGTTCAACTACACCATGAAGCGAGTTCAAAGGTGATTGAGTTTGACCTAAAGGTTCACTTCCATAAAGTGGAAGTAGGTACATGAAGAACTCAATGATAGTATAGTTTATCACCCCTAACAATGGTTAGTATGATCCAGAACTAAAGGATCTGATGAGGGCAGGTGTGCTCGTTCAGGGTGATATCTAGAGACAGTTCTTGTGCTATGAAAGAAGTGACAATGACCACCATAGCCAGTATCGGGTTTTATATGAAGCTCTGTAAGGGAGGTTGTGTCGGTCACCACTTCAGTGAGGGGATGTTGGTGAAAAGGGCCACATGATGGTTAGAAAAGGACCACATGATGGTTAGAAAGAGGGACCCCAGTGTGTGTCGATAAAGTCACTTTGATTGTGCAAGGGCTGAAAGGAGCCTAGAGACGATGAGAGTCGTGAGCAGATGCAAAGTAGACTGACATACAAGTTACTGTGGGAGAAAATGTGACATAAAAATCCGACCCCTCTAAGTTATATCTAAGAGAGCTGAGTCCCCGATACCTGGGTCCATTAGAGATGGATGGATGGAGAAGGTTAGGTTTGACCCTACCCCTCAGGATAAAGTAATGTGTGATGTTTTCCATGTGTCCAGTTTAGAGCACTATGTGAGGTACCCGACCATGTGCAGAGCAATGAACCTAGTGAGCCCCAAGGGAGGCTGAAATGGCCTGAGTCACCTGTGTAGTTTATAGACGCCAGGATGAAAGAACTCAGAGAAAATAATGTGTGATGATAAAGGTTCTTTGAAAATGCCATGAGTACGGCAAAGCCACATAGGGGCCAATAATGGACATAGAGAATTCTTATCCTGAATTGTTTGTTTGCTTGTTTGAATTTTGAGGACAAAATTCCTATAAGAGGGGAAGGATGTTATAACCCCAATTTTTGGGTTCAATTGATGAGAAATGCAATTTCTCATATTAAGGATAATTGAACAAATAATGATGTGATTTGTTTTGATTAATTGGATTTTGTTTAAAATAGCCTTGTTGATTGATTTGTGGGCTTTATTGGCTATTGGGCCCAATAATAAGGAAATAACAAAGAAAATTCAATTAGTGAATGAATAATTGAATTTACAAGAAAAGAAATATGTGGAAACCTCTAGAAGGCAAATCCAAAGAGGATTTCGTGCCTCTTGGATTCCTTGGGTTCCAAGGAGTCTAAAGTTGCAAAGAAAAGCAATAAGAAAAAAAAAGATTAATTATGTATTTCTTTATTAAGAAAGAAATTGAAAACATTGATTAAATGTGGAAATTAAGTAAAAAGGTGAATAATTGAGTACCCTTTTATAGAATTTCGTATCCCAAGGATTTCTTATGATAAAAGGGATGCCAATGAGGAAAATAAAAGAGAAATAAAAAGAAATCCTCAAAAAGGAATATTTAAATGAGAAATAAACAAGATAATGTGAAATAAGGCATAAAGATGCATCTAGAAGGATAATAAATATCCTTGGAAAAGGATTTTGAAATAATGAAGTAAATTGGGATCCAAGGAGTCCCAATAATGAGGAAAGAGAGAGAAAATACTAAAAAGGCAAAATAAGAGGGTAATGTGTTGCTTTATTAATGATTTTGTGAAAAAGGAAAGTATTTTCTATTAAAAGAGGAAAGACATGTTTTCGTGGCTGATATATATTGAAAGGCATGAATAAAGAGAATAAGAGAGAGAGAGATTTCGTATTTTTTTTTAAAATATACATGCAAAAAGGGTTATAAGGAAATAAAAGTTAGTAGAGAGAGAGATTGCTTCCAAACCAAGAAAAGTGAGTTCCTCTCGAGATGGGACTTGTGTTCTCAAGAGGCACGCTCTAGGGCTTCGTACCCCACCCTATATAAAGGGGGTAAAGCCTAGTTCGAGTCCGAGAGAGAGGGAGAAAAATCCCACGTTCTTTTCCTTCTTCTTTGCGTATAAACCCTAAACAAGGGTATGAACCCGACCATGGAGCAATGTGGGAGTGCTCGGTGATCTTGCTTGAGGCAGGAGGCCTCCACGATCACCTAGGGCGGTTTAGGAACCACCCATCGACCCCCGGCTTCACGCAGCTGCAGCGACAAGGCTGCAACCACGATCGTCCTTGGAAGGGCCCTCGCTCGTGCTCCAGCCGGTTATACCGCGGCCTATGCGGTGCTTTAGGTGCGCCTAGGGCCAAGGAATCTTGGGCGGCCATCGGCGGAGGTTCTTGGGCCCTGGAGTGGAGGAGGTGAGCTCGAGAAGCCCTGCACGCGGCGGCTAGGGCGGCAGCCGTCGGGCTGCTGGAGGAAGAAGAAAGGGAAGATCCGTTGGACGGTTCTGCCCTCCACGTTCTAAACAACCAATTCACTTAACCAGGGGCAGCGTGGTCTTTTCGAAATGTTTTCCCAACCAAGTCGCGCATGGCTGAGATGACGTGGCGCAATCTCATTGGCTGTGGTAAGTGGTTTATTGCAAAAATCATATCTCATGATTCGTAGCTCGGATGACAAAAGTTTATATATGAAACTTGATCCTCAGAACGAGGGGAATTTAATAAAAATATTTTTATAAGCCAATTCCTCTTGAAATTTGTAAAGTGGTGTAATTTATCAACTTTAACATAATAATGTTTAAAGAAACCCTACTTTGATATGATTAGGGTGATTAATAGGGTTTAATGGATCATTAGGGTTGATATTAACCTGTTAAATATAAAAAGGAACATTAAGTTCAAAAAGGAAGAACTTTGCACGTGATTAGTTTAATTTAGAGTTTATGTGCTTAAATATACATGAAATTGGAAAAGTACATAAAGATATCATCTTTAATGAGTTAACCCTTAGATTTAATGATAGATGGATAATTCAAGATGATATTAACCTGTTTTTAATAAAAGAGAGAATAGGATTCAAAAAGATGATCTTTTTATAATATGGATTAATTTAGGGTTTCGTGCACGAATATGCATTAATGAGCTTGAAAACCCTAATTTAGGTGAATATGAGTTTTAAATGTTTTAATTGTTCAAATCTGTAAATAAATAGGGATATGATGATCCTAAGTCAATTTTGGGTGTAAAAGATTATTAAAATGAATAGTTGAGCAATTAAGGTTCATATAAATGGAAAAGAGAATTCTAGGGTTTGTTAACCTAAAAAGGATAAAGTCCGAGAAATCGATCTAAGAAACCCTAATGAGTGTTAATGGAACCGTAATGCAGATTAGAAACCCTAGAAAGAGAATCCAAGTCAATGAAGTAGTTTCTTGATAAGAGTGTAATAAATAGAGTACATATTTATTTCAGGGACTATGTGATGATTGAATTGCTTGCTTGGATCTGTTGATTGACTTAATTGTATACACATGAAGTATATGTTGAATAATCTGCATGACTCACCAAATCAGGTATGTGGTTACTTATGGTTAACCGTTTAGGTTTTCCGATGTTTTCCGAATGTTTAATCGCATTGGATGCAACTAAACAGTTTGGATGTTTATTTCTTCCATGCAAAATATAAAGTGACTATGACTATCACTTAATGTATATGCCATCTAATTCAATCCTTGGTTCCCTCTGTGTCGTAATGGTGGACCTGATAAAAGACTACCTAGAGGGTAGGTACATCAGGCCATGCATGACTTTGACTACCTAGAGGGTAGGGTCATGAATGACTTTAAGTGCCTAGAGGGTGGGGTCATGAATGACTTTGGCTGCCTAGAGGGCAGGTCCATCAAGTCACCTTATAGAGGTACCATGTAAGTCCTAAAGGGACAACACAGAGTTGTGAAAAGATGGATTGAGTAGTTTGGCTTAAAACGTAATCTTGGTTGTTAAATGATTAATTGAATGATTACATGGTTATCATAGTTGCACGATTATCTGTTTCCCCCACATACCAGCTTCGGCTGACCGACGTTTTGTTTGTCGGCGTTTTAGGTACAATGAAAAGAAAAAACAGTAAAGTGGCACATATGATACTAAAAGAGAATTAAAGTGCAAAGGAGGATTAGATAGGTTAGTGTCGGTGTGGATAAAAGTTTAGAGATCCAAGTTTTCAAAAGGTATGTAAAGAAAAATTTTATTACCATTTTCAGTATAGTCTGTTAGAATTTGATAATTATTTATGGTTATATGTCGAACCTTTGATCCGGGATTAATGGATGCGGCTCAACCTCTTGGTCTCCCTTAATTGGGGGTTATCGGGAGGTGGGGTCGTAACAGTGGATGATTCCTTAGAGGAGTCAGAAGATGATTGATCATAGGAGTCAGAAGACCAACAGTCATCACAACCTACCATAAATATTGGACTGCCACTTGGTTTTGAACATGTAACACCCATTCCAAAGCGGCAGAAAAAGGCAGTCACTCCTTCATGTTAGTATGTATGCCCACAGAGATATCCTGAGCATTGCATGGATTCAAATATTAATTAATCAATTGATATGATTAGTTAGTTAATTAATTAATTCCAGAATATTCTAATTAATCCACAAGCATTTTAATTAACATAGTCTTTCTATTTACCGATGGGTTTAGGAAAACTTACTTCCTTTCATCTCCTATTTAAAGAGGCTTGACGGCCGATAAATAAAAGAAGATGAGTTCTTCTTCATTTTATCACTTAGTAGCCGGAGAGGTTTTTCAATTTACGCTCACGTATGTAAACCCTAGCCATCACCATCCTCAGGAGAGAAATGAGAGCATCATGATGCTAGCACATCATCGTAAAAAGACTACTCCTTTCTGCCGACTTAGGAAGCGTGATGTGGAGTTCCAGTCCATCCGCTTGGACGAAGTAGAGACACATACACTGAGACGCCTGTGTTCGGAGGACGTGAATGACCGTCCATACATGCTATGAGTGATGTACATCACACCACAAAAGGAGTGTCGTCAAATCTTCCAATGATACGTTCGGAGGATGGGAGAGAAGTACCATCCATGTAAGCCAAGAGTGTTGCACACTCTTTCTGAATATGTTATTATCGACGAGATCCTATTGTGGGTTGTGTGGAAAAATATTTTATTTTGTTTCTTCTGCCTAGCATGGTTCCTTCACAAAACCCAACATTTCAATATCTAATGGAAGATAGGAGGGTCCCACCATAAACATTGGACTATAGTGATATGGTGAGTGATATTAGTTGGTATTTAAAAAATTATCATAGCAAGTAGGATTCTGGTGTGATGTTTATGTGTAATGAAAGCAACTTTCCAAATACGCAATCTTGTACATCAGAATACATGTTGATTTAACCATGCTTCCTAGTGAGACTAAAACCTAATGTCATATTCGACTAGTAACATAAGTCATGATATGATAATCATGCTTATAAGGTGGAAGTATCATGGCTTTATCATCAACTTTATCTTTCTTATTATCACGGTAATGATGATGATTGATGATGATGACGATGATGATGATGATGATGCTGATGAAATTAGACTTCTTATATTAACTATTTTCATGGTTTGTGTAACTATTGTCATCTTTAATTTAATATTATCATGTGCTCAAACTTGTATTTATTTATTACTAGTGAACGTACACATGCACATGCACGCGACATATAAAATTTGTTGGAAATGTGTGGGGAGAGGACTCGTTCGTGAAAGGGTCCCTACGGTAAAAGATATTTGTGTTGGTTGTTTGAAAGGAGAGAATCAAGGAACTGTTTTCGTGGGATGGAGAGAGAAATACAAAATTAAAGATAATAAAAATTAATAGGAGAGTGTGAGAATAAATATTTGTAGGAGTAAAATTCTTTAAAAAAGGAGAGAAGAGAGTGAATCAAGGAGAGCGCAACATCAAACTCGCTCTTTTTATAGTAGTATAGATGTTAAATATTTTATTTTGTAGATGATGATGTGTCATGATGTAAGATCGAAGAGTCCCCAGATGTTACTCATGAAGAGGATGCCAAAGAAAACTTTGTGTTATTATGGGAAGAGTACAATGAGGCCCTATAGTTGGCCACCAAAGTAGAGGCCCTAAAGAAGACTCTGGTACCGTTGTTGGTTGTGATGATAACTTTTGGAGGGGGTTGTTTGAGCCAAGGATACTGTTCAAAGATCTAATGGGTATACTTTAGGATACAGTCATGTCTTACACGGGGAAGTAAGAGATGACTATATCCCAAAGTATAGCCATTAGATCTTTTAATAGTGTCCCTGGCTCATACAACCCCCTATACTAAGGTTTTTTATAATATTATGTAAGGTCTACTGCAATTATGTAATAGAATTAGACATCTTTTTGATACATGCAATATTATGTAAGTCTACTATAATTATGTTAAATTTTTGGAAGAGTTTGACTATGATGTGTATTTGAATGTCGAATGTGAAGGGAAGCTTTGGTGCATATTATTATGTGAATGGAAGGTTTGGTGGCATGTTGTTAAGATGAACTCACAAGATGTTGTTAACCTATAGTTCAAAACTTAACTACAGGTTCTACATCCTGTTGACCAATCACACAGCATCTCTACAGGTCTTCTATTTAAAAAAAAACTTAGTCGTCAGTTGAAACAAAAACACTGACACTATAGGCCTGTGTCGTCAGGTTTAGTACCAAAACCCACATTAAAGGACAAAACCAAAATGACATTGTTGGACAGCATAGCCTTGCTTAGTAGCATGTTATAGTCATCGGTTTACTTGATAAGATGATCACTAAAAATCAAAATCGTCAGTTATTTGGGCCACAACTGACACCATACATCATGATATGTGTCGATTTATACAAAATCGATGACGTAGGATCCTTTACCAGTTACAAATGTAACCTGGTATGGCTCTTTTAACGTCAGTTTTTGGCATGCAACCAATGCTTAAGATCCCTATCTGTGTCAATTTATTTTATCCACACAAATGACACATGATCTTTAGTGTCAGTTTTGCCTTCGCTAAGGAACCAATATGTCTTAGACATGTCGCTATAATGTCACCCACTTAGGTGTCGACTTTTAACCGTCATTAATGGGGGGTGTTTTAATCAATGCCAGAGATATTTTATGTACTAGTGATGAGAGTATTTTGATATGTGATGTTAAATATAGAACATTATACCAATTAATATGTCATATTTGTTTTCAAGCCTAAATATGTAATAGGTTACCATTGAGTTATTCATTTTATGTGCATTAAAAATATACATTATGGCATAACTTTATCTATATATGATCAAATATAAGGAACCAAGCTTACTAAACTCCTAATCATAGAATATGGTAAGATTTTAAGTTTTGATATAAAATAAGGTCCCTACCAAGGAGGACATGGAGGCCCCACAACATAAGGCAGAGGAAAGCTTGTCCGAGTTCAAGCCCATGTATAAGGAGGCATTGGACATTGTGACCAGATTCACCACACCAATTCTCACAACCCTTTATCCTTATAGAGGTGCAATACCTTCCCAAACTCATACAAGAAGGAGACCGAATCAAAAATTCCATCAAGTGGAAGGTCTACTACCAAGGAGAACATGGAGGCCCTACAACAGAAGGCAAAGTAAAGCTTCACTGAGTTCAAGCCCATGTATAAGGAGGCATTAGACATTGTGACCAGATCCACCACACCAATTCTCATGGCCCTTTATCTTTACAGAGGTATAATACCTTCCCAAACTCATACAAGAAGGAGACCGAATCAAAAATTCCATCTAGTGGAAGGTCTATCAAGACATAGGCCTCACTTTCCTGTCACAATACACCTCTACAACAACCAACCAGATGCCTAAATGGACCAAGGAGAAAGCAACAGATGCAACGGTAGGGTAATGCTCATCCCAGTTGAAAATAACAAGAGACAACAATTGACTGCCCATATTTTGCCAGTTCAGGTACCACCAGCTTAAGCAGCCAATGTCTCAATGTACCTGCAATATCAACCCCATATAGTGCCACCCAATTATGTGCCTTAATACATGCCTCTGCATGCATGCATGACCTCTAGGAAACTAATACAGATATACCCATAGCCATTTCAAACACCTATGCAGAAAGTAGTATCAAAGCACTCCTCTAGTACCATATTAACCCTGCTCCTTAAGTGGAGCCAGCAACCACAACTCCAATATTAGCAAAACCTTCCAATCATAAAAGGAAGTTCACTTCCTTGGGATCTTTCCTTCGCATGATATTCCCAGACATCAAGAACTTGATAAAGTTCCCAACCATAAGGGAAATATCAACTACCCTACGAAAGATATACAACACCAACACATTTTGTGATTTACATTAGGCTAAAGGGTACAGGATGAATTCTTTCCTTGCGGTTCAGAATGCATTCCAAGATTTAATGGCATCTTCTAAAGTCAACACAATCACATCAGAGGAGATTCCTTCATATTCCAATATAGTAGCTATCATCTTGTCATTAGAAGATTTGACACACTGGCTTATCCTACCTCTAGAACAAGCCATCAATAACTTGTCTTAGAGTACACAAATTGTTGCCTCAATCCAAGATATGAAATTGGTGATCCCAGTAACCACTCAGAATCTGATCAAAATTCTAGGAGGTCACCATGGGTAGAAAGAATAGAAAATCTAGGTTCCTAAAGTACCAATCCCATGACAAGATGAGCAGACAACATTTCCTCACCTCACAATTACGGTACACATTGTTGGATCAACACCTTATCCCATCAAAAGTAACCTTGTCCCTCGAAAAGGGTAACAAGAAGGCAATTATATATGTGTGAGTCCCTACTAGAACAATAGAATAGGAAAAACGAAAGTGTGATGACTCAACATACTGCTCTCCTTTATCGACTCGCTTGCTCCTAGAATAGGTTGTGGTCAACACCAAGGAAGTACCACCGATGCCTGAGCTTTGCAAAGAAACTAATTAGGAAGTCTCAAACATAATCCGATTTCTAGAAAAACCTTATGGGGAAATGTCATTGGATGAAGTGATGCAAATTTTGTTGGTATGTATGCCCAGAGAGCCAATCATATAATGATTGCAATGGGGCATTAGATTCTCGATTTGATAATAATAAAGATAATTATGTCTATTATGTTTGTCTTAGCATGATATGATGATACATACATATTAGATGTCTAAAGAATGATGTTACTCGATGATGTATGTCTTCATGTGTGTGATTTGAACAATGAGATCATATAAATGATAAGAGTGCATACATTTTTTGTTATGTCCCTTGTCAAATATTATTATGGAAGCAAAACAAATAGTAGTAATACATAAGACTAGAATGTGTGTTGATTGATGAAAAAGTCCCATTAGTCATGATATGTGATATCAAGTCAAGCACATAGGTACATGTTAGAGAACAATGTATCGGATAGACCCACCATGAGAGTAATACATGGATACCATGGAATGATATTTAGAATTAGCTCTCGTTATGATAATGGTAATTGTAGTTCTTAGACCTGAAGTCACTACATTCATCACATGTCATTCATGTCTTTGATATCATCCACCATGATCATATATAAGGGTTGCCATAAATGTGGTTCTTGGGTGGGTTGTGACACATGGGGATTGAGTGTGAGTGATGTAGACAGGATTTGTCCCTCCTACAAAATATTACTATCCAGGTCCTCTTGATAAGCAAGACTGAGAAATATACGACAGTACTCATGTGATTCAATATGTGATATGTGAACTCACATGCATCTCAGATAGTGTGCTCTGTTTTAAGGAACATGAATTAAACATTGAGAGGATGATGATTCCATGCCTCGAGTTCAATCTGGATATTAGAGACAAAGAAACTATAAGATCACGATAACATTGATCACAGATTGTAGGTTGAAGTTTTTCTCCCACTTTTCAAATTATGTGGGTAGAAATGATGTGTCACTAGATGCTGCTCTTTACTTGTGATGTCATAATCAGTTATGAACATTCATTGCCAATGTAATTCTGGACCTATAGAGTCAAGCGCATATGATACACTTGGAATAGGAGTATATTTTGAATGGTGTTTAATTTAATTACTATAAGTGTTTAGGTATTCTATTAAATAATTGAGATTCAAAGTTGACTAACTGGACTTTGCACTGATCAGCTCAAGTGTTGAACAGATCAGTTGGAGTGTCAAGTCAATTGGAATCAATATTGGTTGAACTTTACTTGAACCGGACATGTGAAATGACCATTTCACTTGTAAAACGACTGGTTCACTAAGTGAAAAGGCTATTTCCCTAAGTGAATAGACCGTTCACCATCTGGGTCACCGGTTCAGTTTCAAATTTGTTTGGAACAAAGATTGATGTCGATTTCATATTTAGCATTAATTGGGCATTGATTACCAATTTGCTTCAGTATAAGAAATTGCACAAAATGATCGGTTCGCTATGCGAACTGATTGGTTTGCACATCAACCGACCAACTGTCTATGTGAAACGACTGGTTCCTCATGCACAAGTTCTAGAAAATTTGTAAATCTATCCTTTTAGAGTCTCTCACAGATTAGGAACATTGACCCTGGCCTCTCCTATAAATAGAGGGGTATTGGGTCTTCTCACAAAAGTTTCTTTGGAAATTGTTGTCCTCTCTAGTTGTGGTAACCAATAGAGAGTTGGAGCAAGTCCTACCTGCTAAAGGGAGGGATAGAAAGGGAGAGACAATTGTGGGAGAGCGAATCAACTCTAGCAAGTTGACATTCAAAATGGACAACTTCTTCGTGTTGGCTCTGGTAGAGAAAAGTGGAGTTCTCAGTGGTCCGCATGGACTACTATAGATGTGGGATGTCGTATTCCACTAGGAGAACACCATAAACCACCATTTGTGATTCCAGACCAAGAGGATGTTGCTAAAGACTATTCAAGTGTTGTTGAAGAAGAAGTGTGTTGCTTCTTAGAGAAGAAGTAAGGTACTGCATCAAGAGTTTTTTCTAGACTTGCTCCAGGATGAAATATAACTCTTCTTAGTTTCCTTCCTAGATGCATTTTTGTGGATGTGATCTTTCTGTTAAGGGAAATTGAGCTTTACATTTTTATTTTTCATGCATTATATGTCACCCAGATTTCCCTATGGTTCTATCAAACCCATGTTAGTTTACAGTGTATTTGGATTTGAATCAATATGATTGAATTTATTTTATTACATATGATATGAATATTAAACTGGTTGAAGACCCTATTTTATTAAATTCCACATAAAACTTCACAAATATATTTATATATATATATATATATATATATATATATATATATAAAGAGAGAGAGAGAGTCAGGCTAGTGTACACTCAAGTGTACCGGAGGCACCATACACCTCAGTCATTTTTAAAGATAGAGTAACTTTTTGAAAAATATAAACCATTGATCTTCTTAATTATCTTAATAACCTACTATATAATAAATTTTAGCTCATTTCGACACTTATAGGACATGCATCTAAAGGAGGCAAAAATCATGCATTTCAAATTATTTTTGTCTGTCGATTTTGTTGTCCTTAGATGAGTGACTTATACTCATCTGAATGAGCTCAAATTTTATATTTGGCCTATTATTATTGTAACCATGAAGATCAATGTATTAGATTTTGAAAAACATAGTCTAGATAGGCAAACACTATTGGGGTGTACGGCGTGATCTGTACACTCGAGTGTATTCTAGCCTAACTATATATATATAGGTGTGTGTGTGTGTATGTTTGTGTGTGTGTGTGTAATTTACATGTGTTTCCCCAAAATACATTTTTATGGTGGATGTGAATCATGGTTCTGGCTAATAACCCTTGATCTATGTGTGCATGGTTGTGGTAGTTTATTCATGTTTATATCTCAATTTGCATACCAAGCCTCTCTCTTGTTTCCAAATGTAAACTAATTCTCTCATTACTATTTTCCCTCGAATGTAACTTGAGGTTTTCCCTTCTATAAAGTAGTAAGAAATATGATAGTTTTTATTTATGTTTTGTCATAAGACGTTTTGCACCAGATGAACTGGTCATCTCATGAGATGAATCGATCTGCCGGAGGACTAAGGAGGAAAAATGATAGGAGAATGAATTGATCGCCTGGTGGCCGAACCAATCGGCTTGAGGAGTCTAGACAATAGATGAACCTAAAACTAGATGATTATTTCACAATCCCAACCGAGCGACCAAGAGGCAAGCTGACCATTGAAGAGTTGAACCGATCAACCCAGATTGGATAGAGTACAGATCTTCACCAACAATAGGTTGCATATGATGTGGGCCCTAGGTGGTATTAGTTCCTTGTGGCTCCAAGTAATTATAATAGAATGGCCATAACCATCACTTGTGTGTTTTATATTTCAAATTTTCATTGTGGTTATAGAATGTATATGATTCGTACTATAAGTATGTGGTGATTGGATATGCATGTGTATTTATATATTGTATAAAGGAGTATCTTTCTATAAATGAAATAAGAGTGTTTGGTCTCCTATATATAGGAGATAGAGAGTACATGGGCTAAATAGAGAAAAGGGAAAATACAATGGGCCTAATCCCAATTAATCAAATATACTAACATCCCCCTCAAGTTGGAGAGTAAACATTAAATATACTAACATCCCCCTCAAGTTGGAGAGTAAACATTATGAAGTCCCAACTTGACACCCATATAATTGAATAAAGTAGAAGAAAGAGGTTTGGTGAGGATTTATACAACTTCATCACATATCCTAATGTGAGAAGTGATGATCTACTTAGCTTTGACTAGGTCCCACACAAAATGGCAGTCAACTTCAATGTGTTTTGCACACTCATGGAAGACTGGATTATTAGCTATGTGTATAGATGTCTAGTTGTCACAATGTAGAGTAGTTGGAGTTTGAAAAGGAATTCCAAATTCAATCAAAATTGACCAGACCCATTATAGATCAAAACATGCATGGGTCATGGCCTGATATTTTGCCTCGGTGATGGAGCAAGCTACCACAGCCTATATTTTACTTTGCCAGGAAACTGGGTGAGTGCCAATCATGACACAATAACCAAAAGTGGACCATTGGTCATTAGAATCACCAGCCCAATCTACATCTACATATCCAGAGATGGTGATTACCTTGGAGTTAGGACATTTGTAGAGTAATCCTCATCCCCGAGCACCCTTTAGATAGCGAAGAATGCGTTGAACGTTGGACCAATGGATGTGGAGTGGTGCACTCATGTATTGGCTGACAAACACAATATCTTAGGTAATATTTGGTGAAGTAACAATTAAGTAAATCAGCTTCACAACTATGCAATGATACTTCTATGGATCGGAAAAGAGTTCTCCTTCATGCATAGCATTTGTATGATAGTCCATGAGGGTAGAAACTAGTTTGACTTCTGCCATGTTGGCCTCTTGAAGAAGGTCCATGATGTAGTGTTATTCTGATAGACTTATCAATGAGGCTAAGTGGAGGACTTTGATTATGAGGAAGTGTCATAGGGTGCCCAAGTCTTTTGTATGGAAATGTTCTTGCAAATAATTCTAAAGTTGAAAATATCCCCATAATATCATCATCGTTGATGACAATGCTATCAACATAGAAATCAATAAGAGTGTGGCCTTTGGAGGACTTGGAGAAGAGTAAGTAGTTGTTTGTGGATGATCTCTGAAAGTTAATTTGAGTTAGTACATCACTTAACTTGTTGATCATCGTAAATGACATACTTTTTGAGAAGATGCCCTCTCAGCAATAAACCGTGGAGGTTGCTACATGTAGACTTACTCCAAGAGATCTCCATGAAGAAATGCATTCTTGTTGTCAAGTTGGTAAAGAGGTTAGTCAGGGTGAGCTGCAAGGGAGATAAGGATGTGAATGGATGCAATCCTTGTCATGGAGAATGTGTCAAACTAATCCACTCCAAAGGTTTGGGTGAATCATTTGGCAACCAGACGTGCCTTGACTCATTTAATAGAACCATCTAATTTATGCTTTACAGAGAAAAGCCATAGACAGACTACAATATTTTTTATTGTGGGTGGGTCACAAGATCCCATGTCTTATTTATGTAGAGATCCGACATTTCTTCCATCATGGTAGCTTTCCAACCATGATGGCGTAGAGTACTCAAGGATGTTCTGGTTTGAAACATCTTAATAGAAGTTGAAACTTTAACTAAAAATAACTTTTGAAACTTGGGAATTAATGTAAATACTTCATCACAAGTAGGAAGTAAGAAAACCCATGTAATTCTAGAAAAATCATCTACAAATGTAAGAAAATATCTATAACCATTATAAATAATAGTCCTAAATGGACCACAGACATCAGTATGAACTAAGTCAAACATACAAAATGATTGTTTACATATACAGGATGACAAGGACACACAATGATGTTCCCTAATTGACGGTATTACACTGAATGGAACTACATGAAGATAAAGATTTATCTAATAGTTTAAACTTGTCTAAAGGTAAATAGCCATGACGTAGATGTAGTTGAAGTGGTGTGGAGGAAAGAAGGGATTTTGGTCGGCTAGAAGGGGGCGAAGAAGTAGTAGAGATCACTAGAGCGTACTCCCTATCCAATCCTCATCAAATTCCTCCAATCTTGTAAAATAAAACCAGATGGACCAAAAGTTATGAAACATTTGAGAGAATAAACACTTTTATTCTACAAACACCAAATTGTATGGAAAGTTTGGAACAAAGTGGACAGTAGTCAACTTGACTTTATAAGAGATAGGAATAGTGCAACGCCGAGATACTCATTTAATCGACTTTTCAACCATGGTGATAGAGGAGTGAGGGATAAAAAAATTGGATGTGGTTAAAAGATGGGGCATACTAGTCATATGTTGAGTCACACATGAATCCATAATCTAGTTAGAACTGGCTACAAGCATGGATGCCCCAATGTTACCTTAAGAAGTGGTGTCTAGATGGGTAGAAAACCAGCTATAGGTAAATCCCCAACTTTCAAATTTGAGGAAGCAGAAGCGGTAATACTGTTTTGGAGGAGAGAATCCACATAATATTAGGCAGCTTGGAGAGGACATTTGTATTCGTAATGAGATAATGAGACATGAGAAGTTTGAGAAGATACTTGTGGTGGAGGAGGTGCATGACCAATTGTCGGGGAAGATGTTTGACCAATGTGGGCAGGTTCTTGAGAAACATGGGCAGAGCTTCTACCATGTCCTTTGTCATAGTGTGTAGGATATCCATGCTTCAAGTAGCAGGATTCTTCAGTGTGGCCCAACTTGCCACGATAGGTGCACTTTGGGCGTTGGCCTCATCTACAACCACGACCTTTGGCTGTTGTAGACATTGCTAATGAAAGTTCAATTCAACAATAGGAGAAATGCGAGGAGCAAGCATTTCAGACTGGGCTAGTTGAGTATATGTATGGTCCATAGATGGAAGGGTAGCACCAACTAGGAGTAGTTGTTCAAACAAAAACAAAGAGAGGATGAAGCCCATTGAGGAAGCACCCAGTGAGTAGAGTCTCTTCTCTTTAGTGACTTATGCAGACTTCATCGGAGAGAAGAAGTTGATCTGGTTTTGTAAGGCCTTCATGGCATCAAATTACTTGAACAAGGGATGTTCTCCTTGTTGTTCAGAGAAGATCTTGTCCATAATATTGTACATGTGCAGGCAATTGCCCTCCTGAGTACATAACTGCTTCATCTCCTCCCACATAGCCTTGGCATTTCAGTGCCACATGTACCAGACAACCACCTCAAGCTCCATGCATGTGTAGAGCCATGAGAGCACTTGACTATTTCTTGTCACCCAAGCATCGGTGAGTCATCGATGTTAAATTTGAGTCTATCTTAGGACTCCATAAATGTTTGAAAAATGTTCATCCATTAAATGAAGTTTTCATTATTAAGTTTAACGGCATACACGTGTGGCATATCGTTGTAAATGATTGTTGTCTTAGCAACATCATCCGTGATGAGGTGAGGGAAGTATCGGATATAGTGGAATGGTATAAATAGAAGAAAAAAGTACCAGAATTATCATGGTACATATGGAAATAAAAGTACTGGAATATAGCACAGTACAAATAGAAAGTAAAGGTACTGGAATGTAGCACAGTACAAAGAACAAAATAGAATAGAAATACTACCAGATAGAAACTCAGTACAAAGAGTATTGTACTACTGGAATGGAACTCAATAGTAAGAAAGAGGGTTGACACTACCAGAATGGATCTTGGTAGGAAAAACAAAAAAGAACTATCCGATTAATGGCACATTATGATAGATGAACATAAAATCCCTTATTTTTAACAAAAGCACTCATCCATGTGGATTAAGGGAACCACAAGGAGAGGAAGAAGAATAAAAATTGTGCCCCTTTTTTTTGCTTTATAGATCATCATAAGGTCTTTTCTTTTTAATTTTTTGTTTCTCGCTCTTGTTTTCACTAGAGGCCACTATTATGAATAGAACTTGTAGATAAACTAGACTATCTAGTATGCATCTACAATTACATATAGCAAGAAGATAGTGTAGGAGAACTATAGCAGCAATCCACTTGTGCGATCAGAAATGATTACCGAAGATCCTTACACGATCTCCTTGACAATAGCTGTTATGACCTCGCCTCCCGGTAACCCCTAATTAAGGGAGACCGAAAGGACAGAGCCGTTAACCAATAACCTGTATCAAAGGTTTGACAAATAATCATTACAAATTATTAAAATTATACCAACTATACTGAAATATGGTAAAAATAAAAACTTTGCATACCTTTTAAAACTGGGATTTCAAAACTTCTATCCACACAGATACTAATCTATCTAATCCTCCTTTGCACTTTAATTCTCATTTAATACCACATATGCCACTTTACTGTTTGTTCTTTTCATTGTACCTAAAACGTCGACAAATAAAATGTCGGTCAGCCGAAGCTGGTATGTGGGGGAAACAATAATCATTCAAATATGTTAACAACGTAATCATTCAATTAATCATTCAACAACTAAGATTACATTTTAAGCTATACTACTCAATCCTTACCTATCCCCTAACTCTGTGCTATCCCTTGTATGCTACCTCTCTTTAGGTAGCTTCTTACCCCCATGGACCTACCTTACAGGTAGCCAATACCTAGGGTAATAGAGTCGCATGGCACTACCCGCAGGTAGCCTAATATCTAACTCATGATGACTTGATGGTCCTACCCCATTGGTAGCCATTTACTAAGTCATCTAATGACCTGATGGACCTACTCCACTAGTAGCCATTTACTAGGTCAATTATTAAGCCACAGAGGGGACCAGAATCTAAGCTAGTTGGCACATATCTTAAGTGATAGTCATAGCCACATTATAGTTTGCATGAATTACAATCATCCAACAATTAATTCATGACATCAATGAAAACTTTGGTAAATCTTGGAAAACTAACTCAAGATATTCCTAAGCGTAACCACATACCTGATTTGATGATTTCACAAGTATTAAGTAATTCCATCCAAGAAAGCAATCCAAGCAAACAATTCAACAACCACATAATTCTTGAAAAGAATATGTACTCTATTTATTACACACTTTATCAAGAATCTACTTTATTGACTTGGATTCACTTTCTAGGGTTTCTGTATCCATTTTAAGGTTTTGTTTTTCAATTCGGGTTTCCCTTCATCTTTTACCATCTTAAACCCCGATTTTATGCCATTACTCATAAACCCTAATTATCTCATCTATTCTTCAACATTAAGGTTATCTTAACATCATATAACCCTATTTCCATATTAAATGCACATTAATCATCAATTAAGCCTCTTTTTCATTAAAGCTACTATTTTTATCCCTTTAATCCATGACAAGATCATTATACACATTTATCATTAATTCAAAGTTCATTAGGTTCTAATTAACATATGAACTCATTTTGCCATCAATTCTACCTTTTATTCATGAAAAGACCCTAATTACTACATTTAGGGTATTTATCCAGAATTAAGGACTTTCATATACAAATAACTTAGAACCAACATTTTTCCAATAAAATATGATTTTATCCTCTTTTACCCTAAGTTAGGGTTTCTAAATTATTTAACATTCTCATATGATGTAAAACCCTAAATCATGCAATTCTACATCTAGATCAGGTTCAAATCTAACATTATCATTCAACAGGTTATTAACACTTCAATTAACCCATTAAGCATTCTAGATTCAACCTTTAATCACAAATAGGGTTTTTAACTTAACTTTAATGCATTTTTCATTAACTTATAGTACTTTTGAAATTAGGAATGGAATCTATCTTTAATACCATTTTTATTGGATTCCTCTCATTCTCCTGATCAAAATACATATATTGTTTGTATTTATCTGAGCTACGGTCTATTAGATATGATTTTTGTAAGATATCACTTACCAGAGCCAATCAGAAGTCGCCACGTGTCCTGCCCCTTGCAATGTTGCTCATTTTAGATGAGAACATTTCAAAAAGACACAATTGCCCTCACTTAAGTTGTGGGCCTCTTCAGCCCATGGAGGGAAGAATGGTCCGATGGCCCAAGGCCTTCTTCAACCTCGCGACTTCCCTGTTGCTGCGCTAGGTTAGGAATTGCACACGGCCTGGCCGCCGTTCTCTCCTCTGCTCTGGACCCAACACTCACCGGGGACTGTTGCCCTGACTCCGACGTTCTCCACCGCACTCGGCAGTGCCCAGAACCACGGCTGAGACGGCACCGCTCAAGAGCACCCGACTTGCAAACCTGCAGCCGACATGCAGTCTTTTTGCAGGTGTTGCGCAAGGACAGGGCGTGCAGATGAGGGTCGAGATCCTCTCCGACGGTGTGGAAGCATTGTTCTTCCTTCACGAATTCCCTCACGGCTTCTGGTTGCTCCATGGGTTACACAACCCCCCATGCTTAGGGTTTTGAATGTGAAGAAGCAAAAATGAGGTGAGGAAAAGAGTGGGAGACGTGGGATCTCTTTGGATTCACCCCCAAGTCTCACCCCTTATATAGGGAAAGCCAACGAAGCCCTAGGATGGCTTTCCTTAAGGAAGCGAAGTCCTTCTTCTAATAGTAATCGTTTTCCTTCAAAGAGAAGCAATTCTTCTCTCCCTTCTTTATCCCTAGTTTTTCTCTATTATATGGATATTAGAAATTCGAAATTCCCCTTCTCTTATTCACTTTATGTTTGCTTTTTAATTCTTTGGCACGAATTTCTATCTTCTTTTAATAGAAATCACTTCCATTTTAATAATGCCTCCAAAATCATTAATAATGTATCATATTATCTTTTATTTTGCAAATTTTGGTATTTTCTCTTTCTTTCCTCTTTATTGGGACTCCTTGGATCCAAATACACTCCATTATTTCGAAATTCTTTGCTAAGGATATTTATTATCCTTCTAGATGCATCTAAATGCATTATTCCTCATTATCTTGTTTTATTCTTATTAAAATATTTCCTTTTGAAGATTTCTCTTTATTTCTCTTTTATTTTCCTCATTGGTATTCCTTTTAACATTATGAATCCTTGGGATACGAAATTCCACCAAGGATAACCCAATTATACCTTTTTCTACTTATTTCCAACATTTTAACATTAAGTTCAATTTCTTTCTTACTAAAGAAATATGTAATTAATCTTTTCTTTTCTTATTGCTTTCTTTTTGCAACTTTGGGCTCCTTGGAACCCAAGGAACCCAAGAGGCACGAAATCCATCCTTGGATTACATCTCTTTTCCTTCTAGAGGTTTTTACCTCTTTCTTTTCTCAAATATTCAATTATTCATTTACTAATTGAATTTTCTTATTATTTGGGCCCAATATCCAGTAAATCCCACAACACAATCATCAAGGCTATTGTAAACGAAATCCATTTATTCAAACCAAATTATATCATATCATTATTTTTTCAAATATCCTTATTATGAGAAATTACATTTCTCACCAAATAAACCCAAAAATTAGGGTTGTAACATCCTTCCCCTCTTATAGGAATTTTGTCCCCAAAATTCTATCAAGCAAACAAACAATTCAGAATAAGACTTTTCCATGTCCATCATTGGCCCCTATGTGGCTTTACCATACTCACGGCACTTCCAAAGAACCTTTATTATCACATATTCTTTTCTCTGAGTTCTTTCATCCTGGCATCTATAAACTGCACAGGTGACTCAGGTCATTTCAGCCTCCCTTGGGGCTCACTAGGTTCATTGTTTAGGTCATGGTCTAGGTACCTCACATTGTGCTCTAAATTGGACACTTGAAACTCATCACACCTTTCTTTATCCTGAGTGGTAAGGTTATCCATAACCTTCTCCACCAATCTGTATCAAATGGACCCATGTATCGGGGACTCAGCTCTCTTAGCTATAACTTAGAGGGGTCGGATTTTCATGTCACATATTCTTCCACAGTGAACTGCATCTCAGTCTACTTTGCATCTGCTCACGACTCTTATCGTCTCTAAGCTCCTTTCAGCCATTACACGATCAAAGCTCCTTCATCTACACACATTGTGGTCCTTTTCTAACCATCACATGGTCCTTTCACCAACATCACCTTACTGAAGTGGTGACCGACACAACCTCTCTTATAGAGCTTCTTTGAATCTCGATACTGGCTATGGTGGTTAACTTCACATCTTGCATAGGACAAGAACTGTCTCTAGCTATCACCCCGAATGAGCACATATGTTCTCATCAGACCATTTAGTCTGGATCATACTAACCATTAGTTAGGGGTGTACCTACTTCCACCTTTAGGTCAAACTCAAGAACTTTTGAACTCGCTTCATGGTTTAGTTGGACAATCTCTCTCATGGGTAGTTCAACCAGATCTGTCCCTTGACAGAACTCCTTCTTTCTCATGTCATCTAGGTAAGGCGATCTACCATAACCCATATTACATCTCGACCTTCCTTGGTCCAGGGGAGACCTATCACAACATCCACAGTGATGAACTCCCATTCCCTCTCAGGGACTCTTTTGTCCTCTATATCGATACATTGGGTTACTGGGGTTCGTCCTTTACCTCCTGGCTTGCATGGCCATATACCACATGCAACTTCATCTTAAGCATCCAAAGTGCTATTGTCATTTACTATCGTGGTAGAACCACGGTGTATGGTGATCTTCAATCATGATTTCCTGTATGTCATGATTCCTCAAGATCGATTCCTCTAAAACCCTATGCCACTCTAGTCGGGGTTTCATCACCTTCTTCTCCAAAGAAGTGCATCTGAAGTTCTACCACCATCCTTTCATTGCAATCAAGGACTAGACTGGCTACCCAAACAACCATTAACTTGTTCAACAGATCTCATTATATCAGAGTATTAGCCAAACCTATCTCCTTTCCAAACTTAGGGTTAGCCTAACAACCTCTTCTAGCCTCTAGCCAGGCTAGTCAGATATATCTCAACCAGAACATCCATTACCACTTCATATCCTTAGGTATTAGGTAACATTGAAGACATACACTCCCATGTTGTTCACTTATCATCTCAAACTCGAATTCTAAGTCTATATTCATCAAGTACACTCTCTAGTCTCATCAACATGGTGATCACACTCAACCTTGTAAGACTCACCTCTTGGTTTTTGAATTCATCCCGGTATAACTCATCGCTCATGCTAAAAACATCCTTATAAGATGACTACCTTATTTCTCTTTAGCGTTTGTGAACCATCCATGTATCATTCACTTTACCAGGGTATGTTATCTTCTCTATCCTCATACCTCATAGAAACGTTCCAACTCACATCATCTTTTATCCTTGGTGTATGGCATACGTACTGTCTTATCTCTCACTCCCATAACAAGAGGAAATAAGCATTTGGCTGCAGTCCAAATACAGAGTTCTTCCTATTCTAAGAGTAGAGATGGTACATCCCACCTTGCCAGTACACCTTTAAATCTAAGTTGAAATGTGATGTTTATGCTACCATATCACAATCATCTTGATATCCAAGTTACCTCCAGGGTAAATTGGTTTCAAACCTACTTGGGTTTACACACAACCCTTGGTCATCTCCTCGAGGTCTATAGGGTGTCGGCACTTTTGGGGTCATCCCTCTTCCCTTATGCATCCGGAGAGTTCCCTACTCATCTGCCCTTCGGGTCCCATGAGTTCATGAAGGTGATCAATCTCCTAACCCATGGCCCTCAGACAATGATAGATGTTACCTCCCGACCCTATGGTCATGTGCAACTAGGGAATTAGGCAACTCCTACTTTCATCGGTCTTATCCCCACCTGACCCTAGGATAGACTTAGGATTCTCCATTTATAGTACATGTCCAACTTAGAACCTTGCCCCAGCCTTCATCATCTCTCTTTGTATACATGGGCTGACTTTCATCCTTTCATAGGGATCATGGCAACCTGCCTACCTTGGTCAAGCCCCATACTTGTTACCTCCATGGTAACACATCCACATTCACATAGATATGGTTATCTATGGGTCTATAGGTTCATTCTCATGTCATGTACTCTTCACTTAGCTTCTCAAGATTTTATGAAACCTCCTCAGGTTATCTCAAAACCAACCAAATTGGTAAACTCCCTACCAAAGGGTCCCTCTCCCAGGATGGGAGGAAACTACACCTTGATAACAAAGGTCACAAGCGTCCTTAGGGTTTACATTCACCTGAGCATGCTTAACCCTAGCAAGCTATTAAAGCACATGTAGATCACCTACTGAACCATGCTAGGTCATACTTGTCCTCTTTCCTCGATGCTGGATCAAGATCATACTTTCCTTTATCATCAGCCTAGTTGGGAGGGGTTCATCAAACATGCCTTAAACTTAAGGGACTTCCCTTTTCCTCTTAACATAGGAAGTATCATGCTCTCATCTATGGAAACTCAACTCTCATCATGAACATGAGGTACACCACTTCCCCTCTTAGGCCTAGGAACCCTAGGTTCACTTTTAGGTGTCTGACTGCATGCTCAATCTCTTAACCATGAATCAAGCATGTCCAAGTTATGTCATGTACTTCCATGATCCTTCTACTTGAGCAACACTTTGTAGTTGAGTCCTCTTCTAGGACAACCAACTAGGTATAAAGCCTCACAACTGGTTACTTAAACCTTCTCAGGGTCTAAAGCACTCTTTATCTCATCCAGTAGATAATCTCTTATACCATAGGTACTAGAAGCATCCACTATCATCCACTTAGGTCGCATCATCCTCAACTCCCCACTATTCCTCATATCTCAAGGTCTAGGTTTACGACCTTCTTGCTTGGTGTCCCGCTCTCTCTCTAACCCTACAACCAACCTCACATTAAAGGTCCTTTCTTCATGAAGGGTCGACCTCAAAAGCATGCCCCTACCAGGATGAAGCCTATGTTCAACTTATGTTTTGCTCAAGGTTATCCATAGTTCTTTATGCTTATTTCATAATCCATCCTTCATACTCTCCTGGTTAGGGTTTCAACCCTTTACTCACACTACTAACGTACCTTGGGTGCATGCTATGCCCTACTCGCATAAGCCCATAGGGTTTCTAAGGTCCTTCACTAACATCATCATCTAAGGATCTATCATTTACCCTAACATGCACGACCCTCCCCAGGGTTGGGTTTCCAAAGGTGCGAGGTCACCCATGGATCATATGGCATCTCAAAGACATGTCCTTTCAAACACCTGGTCTACCATGACATCTAACTCATCATGTCATCTCTCTCTAACCTTCAATTAGGGTTAGGGTTAGCAGCATCCTCAGAGGATGTGCCAGGTCTCTACTTGCAATGGAGATCTCTATCTCCAAGACTGACTTATCCTCCCGACAAGAAGGTCTAGCCTCAGGGCTCTTCTGAGGACATGACAACTTATGTCATATGACCTAAGCATGTATATATTCTTTAATTTGCGCTTAATCTATTAAGCTTATGTCCATGACATCTTATTTACATGCTTTTCATTAATTTGGTGGAGGATTCCTCAAACCTTATTACGACCCCACATCCCGGTAACCCCTAATTAAGGGAGACTGAAAGGACAGAGCCATTAACCAATAACCCGGATCAAATGTTCGACAAATTATCATTAACAATTATTAAAATTCTACCAACTATACTAAAATATGGTAAAAATAAAAACATTACATACCTTTTAAAACTGGGATTTCAAAACTTCTATCTACACAGATACTAATCTATCTAATCCTCCTTTGCACTTTAATTCTCATTTAATACCACATATGCCACTTTACTATTTGTTCTTTTCATTGTACCTAAAACACCGACAAACAAAACGTCAGTCAGCCGAAGCTGGTATGTGGGGGAAACAATAATCATGCAAATATGTTAACAACATAATCATTCAATTAATCATTTAACAACCAAGATTACGTTTTAAGCTATACTACTCAATCCTTACATATCCCCTAACTCTGTGTTATCCCTTGTATGCTACCCCTCTTTAGGTAGCTTCTTACCCCCATGGACCTACCTTACAGGTAGCCAATACCTAGGGTAATAGAGTCACATGGAAGTACCCGTAGGTAGCCCAATATCTAACTCATGATGACTTAATGGTCCTACCCCATTGGTAGCCATTTACTAAGTCATCTAATGACTTGATGGGCCTACTCCATTGGTAGCCATTTACTAGGTCAATTATTAAGCCACAGAGGGGACCAGGATCTGAGCTAGTAGGCACATATCTTAAGTGATAGTCATAGCCACATTATAGTTTGCATGAATTAAAATCATCCAACAATTAATTCATGACATCGATAAAAACTTCGGTAAATCTCAGAAAACTAACTCGAGATATTCATAAGCGTAACCACATACCTGATTCGATGATTTCACAAGTATTAAGTAATTCCATCCAAGCAAGAAATTCAAAAACCACATAATTCCTGAAAAGAATATGTACTCTATTTATTACACATGTTATCATGAATCTACTTTATCGACTTGGATTCACTTTCTAGGGTTTCTGTATCCATTTTAGGGTTTCATTTTTCAATTAGGGTTTCCCTTCATCTTTTACCATCTTAAACCCCGATTTTATGCCATTACTCATAAACCCTAATTATCTCATATATTCTTCAGCATTAAGGTTATCTTAATAACATATAACCCTATTTCCATATTAAAGGCACATTAATCATCAATTAAGCTTCTTTTTCATTAAAGCTACTATTTTTATCCCTTTAATCCATGAGAAGATCATTATACACATTTATCATTAATTCAAAGTTCGTTAGGGTCTAATTAACATATGAACTCATTAAGCCATCAATTCTACCTTTTATTCATGAAAAGACCTAATTACTACATTTAGGGTATTTACCCAGAATTAAGGACTTTCATATACAAATAACTTAGAACCAACATTTAACAATCATATTTTCACATTTTTCCAATTAAATATGATTTTATCTTCTTTTACCGTAAGTTAGGGTTTCTAAATTATTTGATCATTCTCATATGAGGTAAAACCCTAAATCATGCAATTCTACATCTAGATCAGGTTTGAATCTAACATTATCATTCAACATGTTATTAACACTTCAATTAACCCATTAAGCATTCTAGATTCAACCTTTAATCACAAATAGGGTTTTTAACTTGACTTTAATGCATTTTTCATTAACTTATAGTACTTTTGCAATTAGGAAAGGAATCTATCTTTATTACCATTTTTATTGGATTCCTCTCGTTCTCCTGATCAAAATACATATATTATTTGTATTTATCCGAGCTACGGTCTATTAGATAGGATTTTTGTAAGACATCACTTACCAGAGCCAATCAGAAGTTGCCATGTGTCCTGTCCCTTGCAACATTGCTCATTTTAGATGAGAACATTTCGAAAGGATGAAATTTCCCTCACTTAAGTTGTGCACCTCTTCAGCCCGCGGAGGGGAGAACGGTTCGATGGCCCAAGGCCTTCTTCAACCTCGTGACTTCCCTGTTGATGTGCTAGGTTAGGCGTTTCACGCGGCCTGGCTGCCGTTCTCTCCTCCGTTCTGGACGCAACGCTCGTCGAGGACTGCTACCCCCACTCCGACGTGATCCACCGCACTCGGAAGTGCCCAAAACTGCGGCTGAGATGGTGCCGCTCAATAGCACCCAACCTGCAAACCTGCAACCGACCTACAGTCTTTTTACAGGTGTTGTGCAATGACAGGGCATGCAGATGAGGGTCGAGATCCTCTCCGGTAGTGGGGAAGCATTGTTCTTCCATCATGAATTCCCTCACGGCTTCTGGTTGCTCCATGGGTTACACAACTCCCCATGCTTAGGGTTTTGAACGTGAAGAAGCAAAAAGGAGGTGAGGAAAAGAGTGGGAGACGTGGGATCTCTCTGGATTCGCCCCCAAGTCTCACCCCTTATATAGGGGAAGCCAATGAAGACCTAGGATGGCTTTCCTTAAGGAAACGAAGTCCTTCTTCTAATAGTAATCGTTTTCCTTCAAAGAGAAGCAATTCTTCTCTCCCTTCTTTATCCCTAGTTTTTCTCTATTATATGGATATTAGAAATTCGAAGTTCCCCTACTCTTATTCACTTTATGTTTGCTTTTTAATTCTTTGGCATGAATTTCTATCTTCTTTTAATAGAAATCACTTCCTTTTTCATAATGCCTCCAAAATCATTAATAATGTATCATATTATCTTTTATTTTGCAAATTTTGGTATTTTCTCTTTCTTTCCTCTTTATTGGGACTCCTTGGATCCCAAGACACTCCATTATTTCGAAATTCTTTTCCAAGGATATTTATTATCCTTCTAGATGCATCTAAATGCATTATTCCTCATTATCTTGTTTTATTCTTATTAAATATTTCCTTTTGAAGATTTCTCTTTATTTCTCTTTTATTTTCCTCATTGGTATTCCTTTTAACATTACGAATCCTTGGGATACGAAATTCCACCAAGGATAACCCAATTATACCTTTTTCTACTTATTTCCAACATTTTAACATTAATTTCAATTTCTTTCTTACTAAAGAAATACTTAATTAATCTTTTCTTTTTACTTACATATCTTTGCCTTCTAGAGGTTTCTACCTCTTTCTTTTCTCAAATATTCAATTATTCATTACTAATTGACTTTTCTGTTATTTGGGCCAAATAGCCAATAAAGCCCACAACACGACCATCAAGGCTATTGTAAACAAAATATATTTATTCAAACCAAATTATATCATATCATTATTTGTTCAAATATCCTTATTATGAGAAATTACATTTCTCACCAAATAAACCCAAAAATTGGGGTTGTAACAATAGCATATGCAATAGGCCGCAACAATTGATGACGGAGTGGTTAAAGCATTACGAACCGGAACAAAGAACAAATTTGGTACAAAATACTCTCTGTCGTCGAGCAAATCAGGAAGGACGCAAACTCTACTCCATATGTTGTTACGTTCCGTCAGTCCTTACACCACTGTTGGATCTAAGTATCAGGGACATACTTGATGTTCCTAGCCATTACCAAGAAGTGAGAAAGGTAGAGGTAAAGAAGGAGGGGAGGGGAAAAAGGAGAGGGTTAGGATTAGGATATTGTTCTAATACCATGTAGGAAGGAGTAGCTTTTAGTGAGTGAATTAAGAGTGTTGGGTATCCTATATATAGGAGCCAGAGAGTACATGTGTTAAATAGAGAAAATGGAAAATACAATAGGCATAAGCCCAACTAATCAAATATACTGACATATATGAAATCCCTCAATACAATATCAAGTCTAATATACTTTCCATTAGAAACACGCATAAAAACCTCGATCGGCCAAACGTAGGTTATGGAAAATCATTGTGCACTATCTAGGTCATGGAAGTGTGATAGTAGATATGTAAGTTCTGCCAAAGTAGGGTGCATATTCTATCGTGTTGGCTTTTGGGTCAGGCTTAATTGGGTGTCCTTAATGAGATTAAGCACTTAGAGGCATGCAAATGGACTATGGCAAGGATTTGTGCAACCATCTATCCAAGAATTGCATGAGATACAATTGTTAAAAGTTTCCTACCTTGATAATTGGTTATGGACACTAGCATTGGTTGGGTAATAATTCAATTATTTTGGATCTTGACTCACTATATGATTGTACATTGCGATCTTCCAAATTTATATGTAAAGGTTATCAGTTTGAACAAAGTAGTGGGAGTGATAAATAATTAAAGGCCTAATTAACATCATTAACTTGTCAAATCAAACAAATCAAAATGTTTTGACAAAGTTACAAAATTTCTTTATAGAACCTAGTAAAAAACACAATTGTGTTCAGTCTTTGAATGGGACAAACTAAATGGGATTTATTTCCACATCTGGTTTATGATTTTGAGAGGTGTTCTCATAAATGAGCGAAAGCTCTATATCCTTAAAAGACCAATGTCAGAGGATCCCTCTCTAAATGCTCCTAATGCTGAAATGGATGCTTACTGGAAGCATGTCAATGATGCCATAGACATTTGAGTACCTTATTCTATGATGTATGAACTATGAGTTGCATGAGCAGCATGAAAACATGGACATTCTCGAGATGGTACCACATCTTTAGAATCATGTAAAGAAAGTAAGGTATAATGTCTCCAAGGAATTGTTTGACTGTGAACTGACGGTTGAGATCCAGTAGAGCCCCATGTGCTCAATATGATTGGGTATGTGGAGAGACTATTTTAGTCCAACAGTTGGCCATGAATATGAATCTACAAATCATTATATGAATCATACAACCAGTTTATCAAGTGTTACTACTTGAGTAACTTGGCTGAACTGTTGTCAGAACTACTTGGCATGTTGATTCTGAAGTCATAATGAAGAAGGATAATCTATGATGGCGATCAACAGAATTGAGTCCAAGCACAAAGGTAAGGTCAAGAAGAGTTCTGAGCTGAAGTCCAAGTCTTCTACACTCAAGATAAGGAGAAGGGTAAGAAGAACAAATATAGAGATCTCTACTTTAGGACCCAATAAGAAGTGACCTAAAACTATATGAAGCAAGAGTTGTTTTCCTTATAGTTGGAATCTATCATTCATAGGCATGTAATGGATTAGAGAATTGATATTATATACCTACAATTGATGAAAACAACATGTATCTTGTATGGACAATAATTGATGTTTCATGGCAATGCCCTATGTCTCAAGATCTATACTTGATAGTTGAAGAGATAAATGTGTATAACACATATACTGAATGACTTGATGACTCAACAATGAATACCTATAGAATTTTCATCTAGAGCGAAAAAATGATAAATGCATTTCTAGAATCCATAATGATGGTTATCAAGAACCTTTTGTTAATTGAACCAATAGTGACATGCAAGTCTTATTTATTGGGAAAAATGATTGAATCATTGTCACTAGATGTAGTAGGAGAGTGATTGTTCTATTAGGGCTCATACATACTTGTGACACACTAATTACACCAAACTGAGATTACACAAAACAAAGAGTGGAATTACTAGATAACAACCACATCACCACAAAATAGGATAAAATAAAATTACTCTCAAATAAACATCTTATGTGGATACATATACATCCTGGTTCACAAACGCTGCCACATGTGTCACATATCATACCATAAAGGTGTTGGTTATGTATGCCCAGAGAGCCAATCATGTGATGATTATAGCAGCATATCATGTAAAACTAATTTCATTATTAATCAAAGGCAAGTTTCCCATTTATTTTGTTTAATTAAATTATGATATAATGATGTAACATTATAAACATCTAGAAAATAATATTACTCAATTACTTATGTCTTCAAGTATGTGACTTGGAAGAAATGAGATCATATGGATGCTAAGAGTACATATTTACATTCTCATTATGTCCCTGATAGGTTGTTATTCTAGAAGGTTGATAGATAACAATAACACATAAGATCAGAGTGTGAGTTGGTTGATGATTGAGTCTCATTCATCATGATATGGCGATATCAAACCAATCACATAGATACATGTTAGAGAATAGTGTATCGGACAGACCCACCATGATACTGACACATGGAAGCCATCATCATTGAAGTCATAGTCATCTCTTACAGTGATGGTGGGGGTCATTCTTCTTAGACCTAAAATCATTGCACTCAACATAAGTTGTTAGGTACACTTTGACATAATCAAATGCAGTCTTGAAACATGGGATGTTATGATGGTGATGGTTGGGTGGCTTTGACACATGGGGATTGATTGTGAGTGAAAGATATGGAATTTGTCCCTCCTACTGGAGTATGATGTCCTAGGCCTCTTGATTAGTGGGACTGAGAAAAGCATGGCCATGTGCATGTGAGTCAATATGTGATATTGAGCTTACATATATCTCATACAGTCTGCTCTTGGTTTAAGAAATAAAGATTGAATAATAATGAGGGTGACTGCTCCATGCCTCTAGTTCAATCTGGACATCAGTGACAAAGGAACTATACAAACACTGCAACGCCATATAAAGATTGTAGGTTGAAGTTGTTCTCCAACTTTTTCATTTACTTGGGTAGAAGGGATGTGTGACTAGGCACCACTCTTTGCTTTTGATGTCATAAGTTGTTATGGACATTCACTGCCAATGTAATATGGGACCTATAGGGTCACATGACTCACACACATAAGTCTTGACCTAGAAGAGGAGTTCATATATCGAATGATAGTTGAATTAAGTGCTAAAGTGTTTATGCATTTGATTCAAGCAACAACCAGGCTGATAGCACTGACAAACGCCCATCTCAAGTGTTGAGACAGGCGTCTGCAAGTGCCAAACGGCTGTCTAAAGGGTTGAGACGAGCATCCGGGTGTCGAGCTGGTTGTGAATTGAAACTGGCAATGGAACAAACTAACCCAGCCAAGAGGGATTGACTCGGGCCACGAGACGATCGTCTGGGTGAACCAAAATGGCCATCTTGTATGGGTGAGATGGTCCAACTTGGTCGAGGAAGGTTCTAGTTGTTTCCCAATCTGTTTCGCTTGAGCAATACTTTTTGCACAAGGAAATCAATATCTAATATTGATGGGAATTGATTTTCCAAGTTTATACATAACTAGTAACTGTGAAATGGTTCCCTCACAGTGCAAGACGACCGTTTGGCTCAGCCAAACGGCCGTTTCGGCTATCACAGGTTATGCAATTTCTTGAATTGTTGTAAAACTTTGAGTTCTTCCAGTCCTTTCCACGGCTGCACTTTAGTCCCACATTAGTGGAGGACTGGGAACCATGAACCTAACCCCTCCTATATATACAAGGGTATTGGGGGCTTCCCAAAGTATAACTGCAACACAGACAATTGATAATCAGTTCCTCTGACAATTGTTGTCCTCTCTAGTTGTGGTAACCACAACAGCCCAGGCAAGTCCTACCTAATAAGGGAGAGATAGCCACAAGAGAGAAGAACTAAGAGTTGTCGTTGTGGGATAGCAAGTTAGTGACTAGTACACTGATGGAGAGGGACAACTCCTTCATGTCTGGTCCAATAGGATGATAGGAGTTCTAGGCGATTCATGTGGATTACCATAGAGTCGGGAAGCCGTTGTTTTCCGCTTGGAGGACAACGTCAACCAGCAGTCCATGACAAGAGTAGCTACTGAAGAAGACAATGTTTGTGGCTACAGTCCATGCTGCATACCAGGAGGTGCAGCAGTCAGTCGAGTCCTAGTGCAACTAGGATTCAAAGTTGTGCATCTACAAGATGAGGATTGTTGTTGGACTTGCTCCAGGACCAGGTATATCCCATAAACCATCCTCCCTACATTATAGTTATTGATGTAATCTACTATATATGGGAATATGGTAATAAAAATTTGAAATCTCGATGTCTGCTCTGTACCATATTTCCTTACAGTGGTATTAGAGCCAAGGTCAATTTACTATATTATGGGATAATCAATATGATTGGATTTTAGTTTTGTCGTTCTATTATTGCATGCAATGTGAATAATATCTTGTCAAATGCAAACACCATGATAATCCCAAACTAATACATATATATATATATATATATATTTTTAATATATATATATATTTAATATATATATATATATATATATATATTTGATATATATATGCAATTTACGTGTGTTGCCTTAAAATTATTTTGATGGTGGATGTGTAGTGTGGTTATGGCCAATAAACCCTATATGTGCATGGTTTTATTTGGTTGGTTTATCCATTTATCTTGTTTTGTGCACGGAGTCTCTATCTTATCTTCCCATGTAAAGTTAATTCTTTCCTGCCCTTGCTCCCCTCGAATGTAACTCCAGGTTTTCCTATAATCATGTAAAATTAGGATAGTTTACTTTCCTACAATGATGAAGATGAAGGACTTTAGAGGACATGGCAGACCATTCAGACCGATCTCCTGGTGGACCCAACCGATTCACTGGAGGAGCCAGTCGATAGTGGAAAGAAGGACCAGACAACCTTACAAATGGCCAGGAGGCGAGCCGATTAGTTCAAGGGTTGAACCGATCAAACTAGATTAGCAAGCATAGATCTTCATCGACAAAAGGTTCCTTCATGTGATGTAGACCAAGATGATGTAATCCCTTGTGGCTCCAAGGGATTACATTAGGACTAGGCAAAACCATCGCTTTCGTTATTGCATGTTTTCTTTGTGAGATATAGCATGTATATGATACATACTATATATGTGGCTATTGGATAAATTATATGTATTTATACAAACTCCCTCAACTAAAATATTATGTCTCAGATGCCTTCTATTAGCAATACACATAAAAAGCTTGATTGACTAAGCATAGATTTACACAAAGTATGGTGCACCGTCTATCTCATGGAAGTGTGATGGTAGATATGTAGATTTTCACAAAGCATGGTGCATATTTATTGTATTGGAGATTGGGTTAGGTTTAACTGGTGACTTGGAGAGCCCAAGCCCAGAGGCATACAAATGATCATCACAAGGTGTTTCTCATATCATCTATATAAGAGTTGCATATGATGCAATTGGCATGATGGACTACCTAAATAGTCATGTTGTGGGTGATAGGAAAAAGCTGAATCATGACTTGATGAAATATGGATCTTGGCCCAATAGAATATTACACGCTGCAATATTCCAAATTGATATTGAGGGCTATCAATTCGAATAAAATGGTGGGAGCAATAATAATTAAAGTTCTAATTAATATCATCAATTTTTCAAATCAAATCAAATCAAAAATGGTTTTTGACAAATGCAAAATTTCTTTTGTAGAATCAGTGATGAACAAATCCGATTTGCGATTGGTCCTAAAGAAGTACAAACTTGATGGGAAAATTTTCCACAAATGGTTTTAGACTTTGAGAAAGGTTCTCAATGAAGAGTGCAAGCTCTACATACTAGACAAACCTGTGCCTAAAATACCTCCTCCTGATGCACCTAGGGCACAAGTGGATGCTTATTGGAAGCATGCCAATGATGTCTTAGAGATAAAGTACATTATGCTAAGTTGCATGAGCTATGATTTTCATAAAATGTGTGAGGACATGAGTGTTCTTGAGATGGTGACACACTTAGGAAGATAACACTCGGTCTTGACAAGCAAGAAAGGAATGCATGCTATCTTAAAGGTGCTACATGAGTCAAAGCTGATAGAGGGAACCTCATTAGAACAACAATTGCTCAATATGATTGGACATGAGTATCATCTTAAAGAGATGGGAATCACTGTGAGCCAAGAGTTGGCTGCTGATATGATTCTAAAGATTATGCCAGAATCATATAGCCATTTTATTGCATGCCAGAATGTGAGTAATTCGGCTGGACAGATGTCAAAACTACTTGCCTTGTTAATTCATGTTGAAGTAAAAGTGAATAAGGACAAGCCCGTGATGGTGATCAGAGAGGTTGAGTCTAAGGATCAAAGCAAGAACAAGAAGAGTTCTATGGGAACACATAAGTCTAGTTCTTCAAGACTCAAGATAAGGAGAAAGAAATGTACCAAAGGAACTCATCTTTTGTACTTGAAGGCTTTTAGGAAGCAGAAGAAGGGGATGGTGATCACCGCTTCAGGTACATATGTTATTGATATAAATCTATCTAATTCATCACTTGGGTATTAGATACCAAATGTAGATCTCACATATGTTCTCATATGCAAGATCTAAAGGGAAATAGACCTTTAGGGAAAGGCAATGTGGAACTGTGAGTTGCTAATGGTACAAGAGATGCGACCAGCACAGTTGGAACCTATAGTGTATCTCTGTCCACGGGGCTTATAATAGAGTCAAAGAACTTCTATTATGTACCTCCTATAAATAGAAACATCATATCTATATCTTTTTTGGACAATGATGCATTTGAATTCCATATTAAAAGTGGTCGATGTTCTATTTCAAATGATGGGATCTTTTATGGTGGTTCCCCTATGTCTTATGGTCTTTACTTGTTACATCTAAAGATATATGTATATAACATTAATACCAAAAGGCTAAAACTCAACAACTCAAACAAAACATAGCTTTGGCATTGTCATCTAGGGAACATAAATGAGAATCGCATATCTAAACTCCATAAGGATGGTTATCTAGACTCTTCTGATTTTGAATCATTTGAGACATGTGAATCTTATTTGTTGGGCAAGATGGAAAAGATCTATTTTACTGGTAACAATGAGAGGGCTAATTATCTATTAGTACTCATACATACTGATGTATGTGAACCTTTTAGAATAGATGCTAGAAGTGGGTTCAAGTACTTCATTACCTTCATTGATGACTTCAGTAGGTATTTCTATGTTTATTTAATGAAACATAACTCTAAACCTCTTCAAAAGTTCAAGGAGTTTATGAATGAAATACAAAACTAACTTGGTAAAAGTATTAAGGAAATTCATTCTGATCGATGGGGAAAATACTTAAACTAGGAGTTTGAGGACCTTCTTAGAGCCCATGGGATTGTATCCCATTGGAATCCACCTAGAACACCTCAGCATGATGGTGTATTAGAAAGAAGGAATCACACATTACTAGATATGGTGCGATCTATGATGAGTTTAGCTAAGCTTCCAACTACCTTCTGGGGGTATGATCTAGAAACTACCACATTTACACTAAACCAAGTACCATCTAAGTCGATTCAAAAGACACCATTTGATATATGGACTGGGAAGCATCCCAAAATGTCTTTTATGAGGATTTGGGGATGTGAAGCTTATGTCAAGAAAATGTTTCCTGAAAAGCTTGGCCCTAGATCTAAAAAATATTACTTTGTTGGATATCCCAATGAAACTATAGGATACTACTTGTATAGTCCATCTTACAATAAAGTGTTTGTTGCCAGATATATTGCATTCCTAGAAAAGGAATTTATTTCCAAAGGAATCAGTGGGAGACAAGTAGAACTTGAAGAGGTTCGATAACAACAAGAAAACATTTAACCATTAGATGAACAAGAATAACCAAAAGATTCACAAGGTGTTTTGGAATCTCAAATTCCTCAAGTAACATAGGAACCTCATAGATCTAATAAGGCATAACTTGAACCTGAGATATTTGGATATCTTGTAACTCAGGAAGGTGGTGAATTGATCATAGATGATGAGCCAATAACCTATAAAGATGTTATAGAGGGACCAGAGTCTGAGAAATGGCTTGAATCCATGAGATCTGAGATGGAATCCATGTATACCAACAAAGTATGGACTTTGGTGGATCCACCTGAAGGGGTAAAACCCATAGGGTGCAAGTGGGTCTTCAAGAGGAAGACTGACATGGATGGAAAAGTTCAAACCTCTAAGGGCAGACTAGTTTCAAAGGGTTTCAGACAAGCTCAAGGTGTTGACTATGATGAAACCTTTTCTCTAGTGGCCATTGTTGAATCCATCAGGATCATGCTTGCTATTACAACTTATCATGACTATGATATTTGGCAAATGGATGTTAAAACGACATTCCTTAATAGGAATTTTGTGGAGGATGTGTATATGACGCAAACTGAGGGGTTTATAGATCTAAAGTTTGCCAATAAAGTCTGTAAGTTACAAAGGTCAATCTATGGATTCAAGTAAGAATCTCGGAGCTAGAATCTTCTTTTTTATGAGATGGTCAAAGGGTTTGTCTTTGCTCAAAATTAAAATGAACCTTGTGTGTACAAGAAGGTTAGTGGTAGAATAGTGAAATTCCTCATATTGTATGTAGATGACATACTATTGATAGGGAATGCCATCCCTACTTTATAAAAGGTAAAGGCATGACTTGGAAACACATTCTCTGTGAAAGACTTGGGAGAAGCATCCTACATCTTGGGAATAAAAATATATAGAGATAGATCCTAAAGACTTCTTAGACTAAGTCAGAGCACATACATTGACAAAGTGTTGAAGTAGTTCAACATGGAGAACTCAAAGAGAAGAAAACTACCTGCACACGATGGTGTTTCCATCTCTAGAGCTCAATATACCAATTCTTGTGAAGAAAGGGAACATGAGTGAGATTCCATAAGCCTCGGCAATTGGATCGATCATGTATACAATGTTATGTACCCATCCAGACGTCTCGCATGATTTAAGCATGAAGTGTAGATATTACTCAAATCTAGGTGATGCTCATTGGATAGCCGTAAATAACATCCTAAAGTACGTGACAAGGACTAAGGATCAATTCTTGGTCTACTATGGAGAGGAAGAGTTGGTGGTAAAAGTTTACACTGATGCAAGCTTCTAGACTGATCAAGATGATCACAAGTCACAATCTAGATTTATGTTCAGCCTCAACAATGGAGTTGTAAGCTGAAATATTTCCAAGCAAGAAATAGTTTCTAATTCTACAAAAGAGGTTGAGTATATTGCTGCATCAAGTGCATCAAAGGAGGGTGTATGGATCAAGAAGTTCATCATAGAACTTGGGGTTGTTCCAATCATCAGTGACACAATTGAGTTATATTGTGACAACAATGGAGCTATTGCACAAGCTAAGGAACCCAGATCGCATTATCACTCAAAGCATCTATAAAGGTGGTATCATCTCATATGCTAGCAGTCGAGATGGCACAACGAATACAGCACAAGTCGATCATTGTGGGAAGTGATAGCAACAAAGCTATTGACACCATCAAGGAAGGACAAACTTCTACAGCTTACCCCAGAGTGAACGTATGGAAACAATGGATGGAGAAAAGCATGCAATCCGGTTATGATGTCAAATTTCGAAAGATCACGATGACAAAGAACTGCTTCGCTGATGCATTGGAAAAGCACCACCTAAAACACCACAAGGAGGATCTATTCTATTTAGATCCCCCCTCGACCCTGTGGGTCAACCCTTTCCCCATTCTTGTATTTGCATAGGCAATATATCTACTAAAATCAATTTTTCATCCAATGTATTATGCTTTATGAATATCCCTGCAAGAGGAGGGCAGGATAAATAATAACACCTCCTATCTTTCTTGAAAGAAAAAAAAAGATTTGCAAAGTACCAAATGAAAGCAATGTTGTTGATCCCTTGAAGAAATCACTTTCACAGCGGAAGCATGATGGACATGTAAGGTCACTTAGAATAAGATTTGTGGGTGATTGGCTCTAAGTGCAAGTGGGAGTATTGATTATGTATGCCCAAAGAGCCAATGATGTGATGATTGTAATGGCATATCATGTAAAAATGATTTGATTATTAATAAAAGGCAATCTTGCAATTTATTTTGTTTAATTCAGTTATGAGTTAATGATGTAACATTAAAAATGTCTAGAGAATAATATTGCTCAATGACGTATGTATTTAAGTATGTGACTTGGAAGAAATGAGATCATACGAATTTTAAGAGTACATATTTACATTTTCATTATGTCCTTGGTCAGTTGTTATTGTGGATGGTTGATAGATAGCAATAACATATAAGAACAGAGTGTGAGTTGGTTGATGACTGAGTCTCACTGGTCATGGTATGGAGATATCAAACCAATCACACATATACATGTTAGAGAACAGTGTATCACACAAACCCATCGTGAAACTGACACATGGAAGGTATCATCATGGAAGTCATAGTCAGCTCTCACAGTGATGGTGGTGGTTGTGGTCCTTAGACCTGAAATCACTGCACTCAACACATGTTGTTGGGTACACTTTGACATCATCAAACGTAGTCCTAAAACATAAGTTGTTATGTCGATGATGGTTGGGTGCATTTGACACATGGGGATTGATTGTAAGTGATAGATATGGGATTTTTCCCTCCTACTAGAGTATGATGCCCTAGGCCTCTTGATTAGTGAGACTGAGAAAAGCATGGCCATGCACATCTAAGTAAATATGTGAGATTGAGCTTACATATATCTCATATAATCTGCTCTTGGTTTAAGAAACAAAGATTGAATAATAATGAGGGTGAACGCTCCATGCCTCTATTTCAATCTGGACATTAGTGACAAAGGAATTGTACAAACACTACAACGCCATACACAGATTGTAGGTTCAAGTTGTTCCCCAACTTTTCCATTTACTTAGGTAGCAATGATGTGTGACTAGGCACCACTCTTTACTTGTGATGTCATAAGTTGTTATGGACATTCACTGCCAACGTAATATGGGACCTATATGGTCACACACATAGGTCTTGAACTAGAAGAGTAGTTGAAATCTCGAATGACAGTTGAATTAAGTGCTAAAGTATTTAGGCATTTGATTCTAGAAACAAACAGGCTGATAGAACTGCCTAACGCCCATCTCAAGGGTTGAGACAGGTGTCTGGGTGTCGAGCTGATTGTGAATTGAAATCGGCAATGCAACAAAGTGACCCGACCAAGTGGGCTCGACTTGGGTCACTAGATGACCATTTGGGTGAACTTAAATGGCCATCTCACTTGGGAAAGATGGTCCAACTCGATCGGGGAAGGTTCTAGTTGTTTACCAATCTGTTTCACTTGAGTAATACTTGTTGCACAAGGAAATCAATGTCTAACATTGATGGGAATTGATTCGCCAAATTCGTACACAACTAGAAATTGTGAATTGGTCATCTCATAGTGCGAGACGACTGTCTAGCTCAACCAAATGGTCATTTCAACTATCATATTTGTGCAATTTCCAAACTTTTTACAACAATTCTAGTTCTACATGTCCTTTCCACTCACACACTTTAGTCCTGCATTGGTGGGGGACTGGGAACCCTAACCCTAACCCCTCCTATATATAGAGGGGTATTGGGGGATTCCCAAAGTACAACTATAAAATTAACAACTGAGAATCAGTTCCTCTGACAAATATTGTCCTCTCTGGTTGTGGTAACCATGACAGGCTAGGCAAGTCCTACCCGATAAGGGAGGGACATCCACTGGAGAAAACAACTAAGAGTTGTCATTGTGGGAGAGAAAGTCAGTAACTAGTATAGTGACGGAGAGGGACAACTCCTTCATGTCTGGTCCAATAGGATGACAAGAGTTCTATGCGATCTGTGTGGACTACCATAGAGGTGGGAAGCCATTGTTTGCCGCTTAGAGCACAATGTCAACTAACAGTTTTTGATAAGAGGAGTTGTTGAAGAAGATGACGTTCGTGGTTGTAGTCTGTGGTGCAAACCTATAGGTGCAGCAGTCAGCGAGTTCTAGTGCAACTAGGATTCAGATTTGTACATCTACAATGATGAGGATTGTCTCTGGACTTGCCCTAGGACCATATATATCCCAAAAACCTTCCTTCCTGCATTATAGTTATTGACGCAATCTATTATTTATGGGAATATGGTAATAAAATTTTAAATTTTGCTATCTTCTTTGTACTATATTTCCCTACAAAAGGTATATAAATTCATTGTACAGTTGGCAATCATACCACAACCTAAAACCTATTATAAGGATAAATTTTTCACATATACAAGCCATACATGTACAACCATGGCATAGTGCCAAAAACCTTGTGTCGATGTTCAACATCTACAAAACACCCCCCAAGGACATGAGAGTGTAGGGATGACACATATATGGATGGCATTGGTGCATATATGATGTGGTTTATGTAAAAACCATAACTGCACCATAGTTGAAAAACAAACACCATATCTACACCATATCCACTGTAGTGTTTATATGAGAAACCATATCCACACCACACCACATCGAGAATAATTGTAAGGCCCCTAAACTTGCATAATGAGTTTAATAAGCTTAATTATCATAATTGAATTCTTATAACCCTAATATAACCTTGTGTTATTCTTTGAAATCATAAGACAAGCTTAAGTTTCAAATTTGGTCCAATTTGGACATTGTTTAAGCAAGTTATGCAATTTTATGCACATTTTGGACTTTTCTACAATTTACCCAATCAAGAGGTTTCTTTGCGATTTATCACTGGCATTATGTTCCTTGGATATTATATCATCATTCTTGATCATTTTGAGCCATGGGGAACCTATCTAAACCTTGGTTTGAAGTTTTTTCTCCAAGGGTATTTCAGGGTTTACCCCTTCATGGATGAGCTACCTTTAGTAGCTATCAACTAATGAATTATTTGTTTTTCTTGTAAATTCAAGAAATGAGGGATAAGTTTGTCTCTATGTATGGTGGGAGATATGCTTGTGTGTGTGCTTGTATATTCTTAATAGTTTAAGGCCATGGACACTTGGAAAGATAATAGAACTTTAACTTTTTCTTTTTCTTTATCTTAAAGTTTCATATACTTATCCCTAAGCACCAAAACAATCCATTTTCTCTCCACCACTTCCTTCCTACTACAAACCTCGTCCTCCCTCTATGCTTCTGTGAACTTCCTATCCAAGGAAGAAGAAAGAGGGTGTGATAAAGTGAATCTTTTTTAATTCTTTTATACTTTGTTCCTTTAATCTTCAATATATTTCAAAACCCTAATTCTCCTAAAGTTAGTTAGTCATTCAAAGATTGGAATTTCGAGCCCAAACTTTACCAACATGTGGGGTATGCTATGGTGAAGCTATGTTCCAAATTTCATGTCATTCGGACATTCCTATCTCCCTCTACAATTTTTACAAGTTCTATTAATGTTTGATCAATACATGTCACGATTTCAATTATCAAGCTATAGTTTTGGTTATTTTTCCTCCCTGGTTCACGACGCTGATGTCACCCACCTCTCCTGAGCAATTGCGACCATCGGATGGCGCATCCATGCATCCTGGGTGGATCGGACGGCCATCTGGTCGTCCTCTTCCTCCGTTTGACCCGCGAGGACGTGGCTACAGCCACCTCGGACCACTCCTCACCACTCCACGCCGCTTCATGAGCAACCAATCAAGGCATTGCCTCCACCTCACCTCCACAAACCCAGTGATCTATCTCACGACCTCCAAAAGTGAGCACAACCCCGTGCACGATCTCGCCGGTGAGACCCCTTCTCCAACCACCGTGGAGCCCAATTGGGCGTTTGCGATTCACGCACCCCCACCTCTATTTAAGCACTCCATCTCCTTCCCCGACCTCCCTTTGACGTCCCTCAATGCTCAATTCGCCTGGAACGAGTACCCCTTGCCCCGAGCTATGTGCTCCTTCTTCTAGCTATGTCCGCCGCCGTCGAGCAGCTGGGAGGGCTGCTCCTGACCTCCTCACCCACCATCAACTGATCCTCAAGCTCCGCTCCATCCAACCGGCACCTCAAAGCTGAGTTTCCTCACCTGCTGCTCCCCCCTTCTATCTTCCTATGCCGCAAGCCATGAAGCTCGCTAGTCTCCTAGCCGAACCGGCGATCCTAGGGGAGCCACGACCCGAGGACCGGCCGTCCAGCTGCGGGGAGCTCCCACGAAGCTAGTCCAATCTTCACCCGTGCACGAGGAAGTCCAAGACTCCAGAGAGAGCTCGCCAAAGATCTCGCCATCAACCTGTAAGCGGTTTGAGCTTTGTTTTGTGCATGTGAAATCTTGGCCGTTGGATCTGATCATCCAACGGTCCACGCTCTCCCTAGTTTTCAATTATAAAAAAAATCGAATTTCAGTTTATGAGTTAATATTGGGAAATTCGTAAAAATTAGTAGGAGTGTCAGAAAAATACGAATAAGTACTCTATTTTGATCATAAAAATACGAGTATCACGATTTTGACATCTATTGACCCTAAATCTGACTCGAGTAAATGCTCGTGCCTAAATATGTTCATATTTTGGTTAATTATTTGGAAAATACTCAAATCTATTTAAATCACCAAAAACCTGTGATAATCATTTTTTTATTGCATCCTTATCATCATGAAATGATCATATCCTTTTATTATGACTCAATTATCAATAAAACCTATTTATCACTCCTTTCCCTATTTTGACCTACCAAAATGTGCATAATTAATTAATATGATCTTTAGACCATGATTCTGACTTTATGAACCTACTCTGATGTGACAATAATAATATTGGACTCAACTCCATACTCTATGATCCTTACTCAACTCTCATGACTCCAAATCTATAAAGGGGCCTTTTTATATACTCTTTAGAATAAGGGTAATTTGAACAATATATCTAATAAATGCCAAATCTCTAATAATTTCAAGAAATCAAAGGTATCAGTGAGGAGCATCTCTGGACTCCCCACTTCTGAGTAGAAGGTACGCCATTACCTCTTGTTGGCCTACTATACTTAATGCTTGAGATATATGAATATGTAGAACACTTGGCATAAGATATTGAATGAAATGAATGTCTTGTATGATGTTATGCATGATTTGATATTTTGCTTGAATTTCTATATGTATAGTTTCAAACACCTGCAAACATAATATCTATAGTGTCCATCATATGAGTACTTGGTAGTCTAGTGCATGGAAGTGATCTCAAACTCTTTGGTAGTAGATCACATGTGTAATGATCTCAAACTCTTTGGTAGTAGATCACACATATAAAATGATCTCAAACTCTTTGGTAGTAGATCATAAAGGCTTGAAAGCATCAAAGCCATTAGTGGCAGATGTATGAGAAAGATGATGGAAAATATGCTTAAAAGATACATGTTCCTTGTTGTTAACAAACTTTTGCTTAATTTTTGATATATTGTTGTAATTATGTATAACTACCAAGTTTACTTTTATCCTTATTGCCAAGTATGAAAAGAGGTAAATCAAATGACGCGGAGGCGTACTCAGTACAATATATTTATATATTGTGCTGACGCGTACCAATTGCATATGTTTTATAGGTACCTTCTACTTATGATGCTCATGATGAAAAGAAGATGATGTTGCTACTCTATTTGCTGGCTCACAAAAATCAGATCTATCATGGGGATGCTAAAGCTAAATGGGACTCTTAGTTTATGTTCTTTTTCTTCTGTAATTAGTTTCTCATGTATTAAGTTTCTTCCGTAGAACTCCTATGCCTTCGGGCCCATATGTAATGAACATTTTGGTTTATGTATGGAAGCTTTTTATTCGGTGCATTTATATATTCGTGTGTTTGATCCACTCCGGGACGCGCAATTTTAACTCTATTGTACGCCTTATGTTGGCGCCTGAGGTGTACAGTGGAGTTAGGTTGTTAACCCGTGACAGATGGTATCAGAGCAGGCACATGAATCAATATATATGTATCAAATAATTTGTAACCTTACCTAGACCTAGGGTAACCCACATTTAGTAGTAAATTGCCGAGGTGTCTAGAATGGTACCTTGCGGAGGGTTCTGACATAATACTCTCCCCATCCATTTTCACGGTGCGAGGGTTCCCGCCGCAAGCTATCTGCCTGGCTGACGCAATTATTGTTAAAGTGGGCACCCTTACCTTAGAAAAATCCTTCCTCTCATCTTTTCTCAATTAAGGACTACCCCCCAACCAACCTATTTAGTGAATAATATACACTAGGCTTCTCATCTACTTTCTCTCTCATGACCATGATCGATGATATACTCTCTCTATTATGTGGGTAGATTAGGAGAAATGGGAACAACTAAAAGACATGAAAAATTGGAAAAAAAAATACATGCCATGATTGCTAAATCTTTTTGGGTTGCATTACGATCTATCTCAAATAAATCTCTAAACTATCTTTTATACGAACTTGCAGATGCCTCCAAAAACTAGGTCCAAGAGAACAAGATCTAGTGATGGCTCTGGTGATGAATCTGAATCACGCCCTAATAAGACCAAGGTTGTAGGCAGTTGGGAAGAGCAAAAGAAGGTGATGTTGGAATGCATGCATGCCCTAGCCCTAAAAGAAACCAGCAATAGTGCCTCATCCTCTAGGACCAACCATGAAACTACCATTAGTGACTTCCTTAAACACAAACCCGAAACCTTTCATGGAGAAGACTTAGGTGAAGTCATGGATAAAGCTGATGCATGGATCATATCTGTTGAAAATGCCTTTAGAGCCCTTAAGTGTCCTGAGGAAGATAAGGTCACCTTTTTTACCTACCAACTTAGGGGGTCCGCGAAGTTGTGGTGGGAAAACTATTACCATACACGAGCACTTCCAGATGCCCCCATAGGGTGGGAGGAGTTTAAGGGGATCTTTACCAACCGTTTCATGCCCATATCAGTTAGGAAGGAGAAGAAGAAACAGTTCAATAACCTAACCCAAGGAAACCTATCTGTTGTTGACTATGTTAGGGCACTTAGACTCCTAGAGCGTCATGCTCGCAACCTGGATGAAGATGAAAAGATTGAACACTTCATAGATGGCCTTAACCAAGAAATCAAAGTTCACCTTTGTACGTCCACCCATCCTACCTTTGAAGCTACCATCAACAATGCCCTTACCCAAGAAAGAACCTTAGGGAAGAGCAAAACACCAAGCTTGGGATACCTAGGTCTAACCGATGCATCCGTCACCAAGGGCAAGGCAAAGGAGCATGATAAGAAGAAGCCTAACAACCATGGCATGGGCAGAGGAGTAGGAAATCACCATCGAGGTCAATCACACTGAGGAGGACTAAATCGGGGAGGTCGAGGCCGAGGTGGATCACACCGTGGATAGGCATATGAGCACGTCAGGTGTAGAAACTGTGGAGGTTCACACCCCGAAAAATGCAGGTTTGAGAAACCAATGTGTTACTACTGCAAGAATGAAGGGCATATGAGGTACAATTGCCCAAATCTAGTCCAGGGGGCACCTCAGAATCGTCCTGCCCCATTACCTCAGCCTGGAGCTCCACCTGCTCAACCAGCTGTTCCTATAGCTCAGGCTCAGCCAGAACATCGTCAGGGCCGAGTCTTTACAATTGATGCAGAGGAAGCTAAAGCCAATGACAATCGTCTGATTGAAGGTAACAATGTTAATAAAAAAAATTGTGATAAATCCTTGGAAACCATAATCTCATATAATATCATAATGTAGGTATGATATGTTTCCAAGATCATCCTGTTGTGGCCCTATTCGATTCAGGATCAACACATACTTTCATATCTAGAAATCTTGCTTCCATGCTCAAGTTCGAGATCAATGATCTAGGTTATATCTTGGATGTGACAACTCCCAGTGGCAAAATTTATACTTCTCTTCATAAAACCAAAACCTTGCCTTTTTCTTTTGGTGGTCATAAATTTCAATCTGCTTTCATTCTTCTTGATATGGAAGATTTTGATCTAATTTTGGGGATGGATTGGCTCTTTTCCAACTTTGTTATGCTTGATTGCCGAGGCAAGAAAGTAATCTTTTGTGCACCCAATTCTAAACCTTTGACTATTTCCGGGAGAAAAGAAAGAAACCGAAATATGATTATTTCTTCTCTTAAAGCCGAAACTTTGATAGCCAAAGGATGTAGAGCCTATCTTGTTGTTGTATCCATGCCTGATCCTAAGGTGAGACCTATAGAGAACTTGGATGTGGTGAGAGATTACCCGGACGTTTTTCCTAAGGAGCTTCCAGGGCTGCCTCCAGATCGTGAGATTGAGTTCTCAATTGAGTTAGCACCGGGCACCGCACCAGTCTCTAAGTCACCTTATAGGATGGCACCTACCGAGCTTGCAGAGCTCAAGAAACAACTAGAGGAACTTCTTGATAAAGGCTTCATCTGTCCTAGTACTTCTCCTTGGGGTGCTCCTGTTCTTTTTGTCAAAAAGAAAGATGGGTCAATGTGAATGTGTATTGATTATCGCATGATCAACCAAGCCACCATTAAAATTAAATATCCCCTCCCAAGAATTGATGACTTGTTTGACCAGCTTCGTACTGCCATTGTGTTCTCCAAGATTGACCTTAGATCAGGTTATCATCAATTATGAGTAAAAGATTGTGATATTCCAAAGACAGCTTTCAGAACTCGATATGGACATTATGAATTCATGGTGATGCCGTTTGGTTTGACTAATGCTCCTGGAGTGTTTATGAATCTGATGAACACTGTCTTCCAGCCATTCCTTGACAGCTTTGTTGTGGTCTTCATTGATGATATTCTTGTATATTTAGATTCTGTTGACCAACATCGTGAACACCTCCAGAAAGTCCTTGATGTTTTGAGAGCCCAGAAATTGTATGCTAAATTATCTAAATGTGAGTTTTGGATTGACCAAGTCATGTTTCTTGACCATGTCATTTCGGGTGGGAAAATTTTTGTTGACCCTGCCAAAGTTCTAGCTGTCCTTGATTGGAAAGCCCCTACCAATGCTTCTGAAATTCGTAGCTTCCTTGGCCTAGCTGGCTATTACCGTCGTTTCATCCTTAATTTCAGTAAAATAGCCCTACCCATGACTAAACTTACCAGAAAAGATGCCAACTTTGTTTGGACTCCTGAGTGTGAAGCTAGTTTCCAAGAATTGAAATCTCTCTTGACTTCTGCTCCTGTTTTGACCCTACCTTCTGGGAATGATGGCTTTGTAATTTATTCTGATGCTTCTAAAATGGGTCTAGGTTGTGTCCTCATGCAAGATGGTAAAGTTGTTGCCCATGCCTCTAGACAGTTGAAACCTAATGAGGTCAATTATCCAACTCACGATTTGAATTAGTTGCCATTGTCTTTGCTCTCAAAATCTAGAGACATTATCTGTATGGTGCTACTTTTGATATATTCACAGACCACAAAAGTCTCAAATACCTCTTGACTCAGAAAGATCTCAATCTTCGACAGAGGAGATGGTTGGAGTATCTTAAAGATTATGATTTCACTATTGCATATCATCCAGGCAAAGCCAATGTTGTAGCTGATGCTCTTAGTCGTAAGAAGTCGATTTGTGCATCAATGCATCTGGAACCTTCATCTTCTGGGTCATCTCAAGCAGAATCTAGCTCTATTATTTTGGCGAATATCAATATTATTCCTAGTCTTCTTTCTGAACTCCTGATATCTCAAAAGAACAGCCCTAGTTTGGAGGAGATGACAGCTCTTGTGGCAAAGCCCCAGACACATCTATCTGTTGGTATGGACGGTGGACTAAGGTACAAGCATAGGATGTGGGTACCTGAAGAGTCAGAGATTAAGAAGTGTATCCTGCAAGAGGCACATGGGTCTAAGTATTCCATACATCCTGGATCTGCTAAGATGTATAAGGACCTGCAGAGACACTTTTGGTGGAGGGGTATGAAGAATGATATCGCTGAGTTTATCTCTAAGTGTCTCACTTGCCAGTAGATTAAGGCCGAGAACCAACGTCCTAGTGGTCTATTGCAACCCTTACCAATTCCTGAATGGAAATGGGAAAATATCACCATGGATTTCGTGGTGGGACTACCCAGGACCAGGAAGGGTCATGATGCGGTTTGGGTCATAGTAGACCGGTTGACCAAGTCTGCACATTTCTTACCTATGCGGACTATTAACAAGGTTCCTGAGCTTGCTGAGTTGTATATAAAGGAGATTGTACGACTGCATGGAGTACCTGTTTCAATAGTTTCAGATCGAGATCCAAAGTTCACATCACATTTATGGAAGCAGGTGCAGAATGAGCTGGGTACACAATTGAACTTCAGCACAGCATATCATCCCCAAACTGATGGTCAGTCAGAACGTACTATCCAAATCTTAGAAGATCTTCTCAGAGCATGTGTTTTAGATTGGGGAGGATCTTGGGATTACTACCTTCCATTAGCAGAGTTCGCTTACAATAATAGCTATCAATCTAGTATTGATATGCCACCCTAAGAAGCTCTCTATGGTAGGCCATGTAGATCCCCTCTCCATTGGGATGAAGTTGGGGAAAGGAAGATGCTAAAGTCTGAGGAGTTACAATTATATGCTGATAAGGTGTCTTTGATCAAGCAGAGGTTGAAACGGGCCCAGGATCGTCAGAAGTCGTATGCAGATACACACAGGTCAGATAGACAGTTTAATGATGGCGACTATGTATTCTTGAAGATCAGAGCTATCCGTGCCATAGCCAAGAACAAGGGGAAGCTTAGTCCAAGATATGTGGGTCTTTTTGAAGTTCTGGAGCGCATTGGCGAATGTGCTTATCGACTTGCTCATCCTCCGCAGTACAGCATGATGCATAATGTTTTCCATGTATCCAACTTGAAACAGTATGTGAAGGATGATAGTCATGTGCTGAATCACAAGCCTCTTGAGTTGCGGGAGAATCTCTCTTATCCAGAACAACCTGCAAATATTCTCGACTCGAGGGTCAAGGAGCTCAGAAACAAGCAGATTCTGATGGTGAAGGTACAGTGGAACCATCACGGTGCCGAAGATGCTACATGAGAGCTAAGAGCAGACATGGAACAACGTTTCCCTCACCTCTTTCATCCAGTTTAATTTTGAGGACAAAATATCTTTTAAGGTGAGTAGGATGTGATAAAGTGAATTTTTTTTAATTCTTTTATACTTTGTTCTTTGAATCTTCAATATATTTCAAAACCCTAATTCTCCTAAAGTTAGTTAGTCATTCAAAGATTGGAATTTCGAGCCCAAACTTTACCAACATGTGGGGTATGCTATGGTGAAGCTATGTTCCAAATTTCATGTCATTCGGACATTCCTAGCTCCCTCTACGATTTTTACAAGTTCTATTAATGTTTGATCAATACATGTCACGATTTCAATTATCAAGCTATAGTTTTGGTTATTTTTCCTCCCTGGTTCACAGCGCTGACGTCACCCACCTCTCCTGAGCAATTGCGACCATCGGATGGCGCGTCCATGGATCCTGGGTGGATCGGACGGCCATCCGGTCATCCTCTTCCTCCGTTTGACCCGCGAGGACGTGGCTACAGCCACCTCGGACCACTCCTCGCCACTCCACGCCGCTTCACGAGCAACCAACTGAGGCATTGCCTCCACCTCACCTCCATGAACCCAGTGATCTCTCGCACGACCTCCAAAAGTGAGTACAACCCCGCACATGACCTCGCCGGTGAGACCCCTTCTCCAACCACCGCGGAGCCCAATTGGGCGTTTGCGATTCACGGACCCCCACCTCTATTTAAGCACTCCATCTCCTTCCCCGACCTCCCTTTGACGTCCCTCGAGGCTCAATTCACCTGGAACGAGTACCCCTTGCCCCGAGCTCTGTGCTCCTTCTTCTAGCTCTGTCCGCCGTCTTCGAACAGCTGGGAGGGCTGCTCCTGACCTCCTCACCCACCATCAACTGATCCTCGAGCTCCGCAAAGCTCCGCTCCATCCAACCGGCACCTCAAAGCCGAGTTTCCTCACCTGCTTCTCCCCCCTTCTATCTTCCTCCGCCGCAAGCCGTGAAGCTCGCCGGTCTCCTAGCCGACCCGGCGATCCCAGGGGAGCCACGACCCGAGGACCGGCCGTCCAGCTGCGGGGAGCTCCCACGAAGCTAGTCCAATCTTCACCCGTGCACGAGGAAGTCCAAGACTCCAGAGAGAGCTCGCCGGAGATCTCGCCATCAACCTGTAAGTGGTTTGAGCTTTGTTTTGTTCGCGTGAAATCTTGGCCGTTGGATCTGATCATCCAACGGTCCACGCTCTCCCTAGTTTTCAATTATAAAAAAAATCGAATTTCAGTTTATGAGTTAATATTGGGAAATTCGTAAAAATTAGTAGGAGTGTCAGAAAAATACGAATAAGTACTCTATTTTGATCAGAAAAATACGAGGATCACGATTTTGACATCTATTGACCCTAAATCTGACTCGAGTAAATGCTCATGCCTAAATATGTTCATATTTTGGTTAATTATTTGGAAAATACTCGAATCTGTTTAAATCACCAAAAACCTGTGATAATCATTTTTTTTTGCATCCTTATCATCATGAAATGATCAGATCCTTTTATTATGACTCAATTATCAATAAAACCTATTTATCACTCCTTTCCCTATTTTGACCTACCAAAATGTGCATAATTAATTAATATGATCTTTAGACCATGATTCTGACTTTATGAACCTACTCTGATGTGACAATAATAATCTTGGACTCAACTCCATACTCTATGATCCTTACTCAACTCTCATGACTCCAAATCTATAAAGGGGCCTTTTTATATACTCTTTATAATAAGGGTAATTTGAACAATATATCTAATAAATGCCAAATCTCTAATAATTTCAGGAAATCAAAGGTATCAGTGAGGAGCATCTCTGGACTCCCCACTTCTGAGTAGAAGGTACGCCATTACCTCTTGTTGGCCTACTATACTTAATGCTTGAGATATATGAATATGTAGAACACTTGGCATAAGATATTGAATGAAATGAATGTCTTGTATGAAGCTATGCATGATTTGATATTTTTCTTGAATTTCTATATGTATAGTTTCAAACACCTGCAAACATAATATCTATAGTGTCCATCATATGAGTACTTGGTAGTTTAGTGCATGGAAGTGATCTCAAACTCTTTGGTAGTAGATCACATGTGTAATGATCTCAAACTCTTTGGTAGTAGATCACATATAAAATGATCTCAAACTCTTTGGTAGTAGATCATAAAGGCTTGAAAGCATCAAAGCCATTAGTGGCAGATGTATGAGAAAGATGATGGAAAATATGCTTAAAAGATACATGTTCCTTGTTGTTAACAAACTTTTGCTTAATTTTTGATATATTGTTGTAATTATGTATAACTACCAAGTTTACTTTTATCCTTATTGCCAAGTATGAAAAGAGGTAAATCAAATGACGCGGAGGCATACTCAGTACAATATATTTATATATTGTGCTGACGCGTACCAATTGCATATGTTTTATAGGTACCTTCTACTTATGATGCTCATGATGAAAAGAAGATGATGTTGCTACTCTATTTGCTGGCTCACAAAAATCAGATCTATCATGGGGATGCTAAAGCTAAATGGGACTCTTAGTTTATGTTCTTTTTCTTCTGTAATTAGTTTCTCATGTATTAAGTTTCTTCCGTAGAACTCCTATGCCTTCGGGCCCATATGTAATGAAAATTTTGGTTTATGTATGGAAGCTTTTTATTCGGTGCATTTATATATTCGTGTGTTTGATCCACTCAGGGACGGGCAATTTTAACTCTATTGTACGCCTTATGTTGGCGCCTGAGGTGTACAGTGGAGTTAGGTTGTTAACCCGTGACAGAGGGGACCTTCTTGGAAAAAGAATCTAGGGTTGCAATTGATTTCCTTTTATGGATTAAAAAGCTTCCTTCTAGTGATCTTGACCTAAAAGAGTAAGAACCCCTTCTTTCTTCCATTTATTTCTTTGTTATTATTCCTCTTACCTTTCTCTAGTTCAGAACCTTGTTGTTACATGGTAGAAATTTTTCTAAATCTCTAAAACCCTACCTTTCTTGCTCCTGATGCTTAGGGTTTGCTCATTTGATGAAGAAAGGTGCTAGATGGAGGAGTTCACAACTTATGCTTGGATTTTCTACCCTACCAATTCATGTTTTCTTATGTGTGGGAGTTTATCTTCTAATTAGAGGAAAGTTTTATAACTTTCTCCACATTTATTTCTTACCATAAGCTTGCTAACTCATGTTCTTTCTTTTAAATGATGATCCATGCACTAAAAGCTATACTTTACTTGGATTTCGACTTTTATAATGTTCCCTATTCTGATTTCAGTTCTAGATGAACCTGTGATCATGTGTAAGTTATTCCGAAGGTATAATATGACTTGTATCAGGTTGGTTTGACAACCTATGGTGCTAAGAACTGATTAACCAATGGTCAATTTTAGGGTTTAAAATTGATTTCTTCTATAAACATGTGACTCAATGGTGGTACCATTGCAACAACTGGTGTTGTTGTCTTCATGAAAACTGAAGGTGGTGACCAAGGGTGTCAACTGACATTCACCCTTTAGGTCAAGTGTTGGCCTAATTAGAATCTTAGTGATTAACCACTAAGTACCCTAATGATGCTATCAATCAATGGTGATATTAGTTTGATATTTGAGGGTGATTAATGAATATATAGTGTTGATCTAACAATCTATGGTGACTTAATTGTCACTAATGATGGTGGATCAGTTCTCCTAAACCTATGGTGAGTTAAATTATATAGTTGTATCATCAATTAAGCCTTAGACCAATGGTTTCTTAGGTCACTTGATGCAATGGTCAGCCGATACTGTACACATGAATTTGACCCAATGGTTAAGATCTAATGTTTATTCCTTCAATAAAGTGGAATGATGGCTAATGTAATATGTTGGTCCTAATAATTTGATTTAGATGATTTCCTTTATATGATCAACTTAAGGAGCTTACTTGTTGACAATGGATGGCTTGTTTTAAATGAACAGTAGATTGTGGGTTTTACCCTACTCTCAACAGAACCTTTATTGTTGTTAACCAAAGGATGTGTAGGGTTAAATGGTGAATTTATAGATCACGACTCAATACCATCATAGTTGATTCATTCAAGGTGTTTACTTATGTAAAAAACCAATGGTCATACCTTTTAAACATCCAATGGTTCTGGGTGACATTGAGGTATGGTGATATGGGTTGAATGATGATGGAAGAAATGGAGGGTTACCCTTAATAATGTAGTCTTACCTATTCACTCATATGAATAGTAGGGATGATAACCATATTGTGTTGATATGTAACCCTAATGAGTTATAGCTTGTTATACCTAGCTTTAATATAACTAAATGATGGTAATTGGGTATGAATAGTCCTTCAATGACTAATACAATCATGGAGTACTCTCTTATTGTTTTTGAAACCTTAGTATGCTATAACCCAATGGTTACACCTTCATTTATGTGTGGTTTCATACTTGAGAATGGTATGGAATGTCATGGTGATGTTTCACCTTATGCATCCATGATACAATGGGGATGTTGTGAGTTAGGGTTTGGGTATAAGTGTTGATTAGTGACATTAATATAATTTATCTTGTTGAACCCAACTCTAATTCAAATAGATAAAGATGCGTATTCATGTTTACATTCTTATATGATGTAATGATGGTGAAATAACCTCCTTAATATGATCATAACCTTAATATGTTAATTGATGGTAATCATAGACACATCGTTGATACTTTCTTATGCTAAATATGTGCATTATGGATATGATGAGGGTTGATCATATCTAGATTTGTTGCATGTTAATGTAATACAGGAATGTTCTGAATGTTAATATAAGCCTTCTATGATTGTTTATGAATATCTCCTAGCTCATTAATGCAATATTGTGTTGATCCAGTGTATTATATGTAAGTGATGTTGTTGAGCCTTGTTATAAGGCATGCAAAGATAATGATGATCTTGCAGGGAATAGTATGATGGTCTTAATGACCTTTGGGCATGGTTGAGCCCTGAATGAGGTGTAATACTCTTCTATTGATAAGGGTTGATACCCTATGATATTGTGAAAAGGATTTATATCATGTGATATTATGATGATCTTAATGACCTTTGGGCATGGTTGAGCCCAGAATGAGGTGTAATCCTCTTGTATTGATAAGGGTTGATGTGATTGAGAATGGTTGTGGTTCTATCTCAGTGATTATATATGTGACAAGATTGGAGGACAATTTTGGTTGTACCTCAGATGGTAGGGTATGTGTACCCACCTCCTTTCACTAGTGTTGTGACATGTACCAAGGATGGACTAGGCTGTTAGTAGCTTGACCTTATGTGTCGCTGTGGCGGACCCATATTGACCGGGGGTGGAGAAGATCTTAGGAGTCTGGCTCTTCTTAGATCTTGTATGGCACTGATTTTGACATAGCAATGGTCAGTTGGATTTTGAGTGGTATCCTCAATTTCCTCAGGGCATAATAAAAGATGTAATATAGTCGTGTAGCACATCTCTTCAGGGTTATACATAACGCTTCATATCGGATGATAACCCTTGTTTATTTTCCTTTCATTGAGCTCATGTTTAGTACAATAAGAGATAATATATATGCTTATGTTGTAGTTATGCTCATGTTGTAAACATGCTTATGTTGTCAAATATACTGACATTGATGGTTAAGATGATACTGCTAGCTATGTTTAATATTGCTAGCCATGCCTATGTAATTATACATGCTTAAACTGCTAATCATGCCTATGTAGTTAATTGTGTTATGATGTTAGTTCTACTTATGATATAGATTTGTTCCCTTTATTTGAGATGCCAATATTGTTATCCACGTTATGTTACTAGACATATTCATGTTGTCAAGGATGCTTATGCTACTAGATTACTTGTACTATTAGTAAGGCATATGGTGACAATCAGATTAATGATAACGATTGTTATTAGATACAATTTGATGATATTTGAGTAGATATCTATCTAAGAGAAATGGATTTATTTGTTATCTATATATGCATTAATGATCATACTTGTTGCTAAGATGATTTTCTTAATCTGACTAGTATACTTGAACTATTCAATATGTTCAATTGATTATTAAATACTCCAACTGCTTAGTTATCTATTATTTAAAATATTGTAATCAATAAGCATTGTTGGAGGTTATATCTCTTGTTGGGACATGGGTCTCACCCTTGTGGTTGGCCACATTTTTTTAGGTAATCGAAAGTGACGAAAACAAACATGTGGCAGTAAAGAGGAGCTATAGTAATGAATCTTTGAGAAATTTGATTAGATGTCTAGTGTGTCCTAGAGTCACCCATGTACTCTCAGGTCAGGCCAGGAAATGTTTGTATATGGTGTTTCAAACTAATCAAACTTTTTTAGCATATTAATGCTTATTTGTGTGGCATATATGAATATTGTTCTCCTCAGCATATATGTTGTGGTTAAGGTGATAAAACAATTTGTATCAAATTCTTGGCATAGTATGGATAAAAGAAAGATGTTGGGCTCTTATGCAAATGTTTCTGAGCAGGTGCTAACGTTGAAATCAGTTTTCATTTACCGATATTTTTGGTTTTGTGATTAATTAGTGATCGATTGTGCTTTATGTTTTGAGTAATCTCATTTACTGTAATAGGTCATCACAAGTTGGTATCAGAGCTTTAGGTTCACTGAGTCTATAGGAATACTAGGACTTAAGACCGGGATGATGTCTGAGTTAGGAATGTGATACAAAAACATGGTATGTATTGCCTAATCTCAGTACTTGGATGCCCTGGTGAAGTATTCAATTATTGAAGAAAAGGTAAGTATGGAACTCTTAGATTGTTATCTTTCTGATTACTCTGATCAAGTAGTCATTTTGAGGCAATCTAAAGAGCATAATGAATAAGAAATCATGGTGTGAATATCTCAACCCTACCTTAAAGAAGATGAGAATTGCATCATAATCTATCAAAACTTGAATGCTTGGTAGCTAAAGAGAAAGATACAACACCATGAAATCTAAATCTGAATACAAATTAGACAAAGAGGAGTTCTTGAAGACGTGATTCAAGAAGATAATAAAGTAAAAGACAGATAAGTCTATGCTTATAAAGTGATTCAACGTCTGAAATCCACACGATATGGAGAGAACTCCAATGATAAGTATAAAATGAGAAGATAAATGAGAACAATGACAAAGGAATAAGGTGGAACCTGAGTTAATCTCAGACCAACCTATGTGTGTAAGAAAGTGTTAATGTCAAATAAGCCTGGTGTTTGAAATAAATTAAGATAGATGATCCATGTTTAATGAAGAAAATGTGGAATATGATGATTTACCTATTGATAAATGGTTGAAAAATATAATAAAATAAGAGAACATACCCAAGTGGGATAAATTGTCATCAAGGAAGGAGTAATGAGATATTTTAATCATGATGATTCCTATTCTAATGGTAAGGAACCCGAAATGAAAAAGGTAAAATGATACATAAGAAGCTTTAACCTGAATAATGAAAATAGAATTGTTTACCTTTTTACTTGTGACCCTTGAAAAATACTACTATGGTATGGGAAGTGTCTTTCACTTTGTGTCTTTCCTTTCTAGGGAACAACTTTCAAGTGGATCATTGCCACTTGGTATGTGTGGATTCACTACAAACATGAGGGTGGATAGCTTATTATAGCATAAGGTTGCTTTGACTATGGTTCCAAGATCATAAAGTTTTTTATGAGTTTGCTATTGAGCCCTCGGGATACTACTCTTATATTTTTTGAAATTTATTATGTTGGTAAAAGTAGATGAGGTAAGGATGTGAGTTCCTTATAGCACATGAGGTGGATACCAAGGTAATGAGTCCTAGTATCCAAGATGTATCAATAGTATGGGAAGTATGTGAAGGTTGGATATGTTTACTAAATCAACATATCAAGTATTCCTTTCCCTTAAAGAGAGGGAGAGAGAGTTGTGATGACCCTCTAAATGTTGTTTAGAATGAAAAACAAAAGTGATTCTATAATGATGTTGTGTGTGGTTCAGTGATAGTTGGGCAAGACCACTATCAAGGATAGATGGTTTGTTGGTAAATAGATATGTGATATGTGTTCCTTTAAGATTAACCTATGATCAAATATCAATGCATAAGATTTAGATTGGATGACGTAATTCACATGACAATGATGAGTTTAGAGTTATGTCCTTTAGACTAACCAATGTACAAATAGAATTTATGAATAGGAGGAATAGAGTGTTCTAGTCATGTCATACAAGTTATATCAAGCTTTAAATGATGACATGTCAAAGTATTTCAAAAATGGTTAAAAATATGATCAATATTTCTTCAAAAACCTTAGGGTTACCGAAGTAGCAATAGCTATGAGACAAGTTGAACAAGAGTGAGATGGGGTTGATTAAGTGTCTTTATGGGATCATGATATGTCTTCTAAGTAAGTTGTGTAAATCCTAGTAAGGTGAAGATAGTGTTGTTGTTTAACCCCTAAAAAGGTTGACTAGGAATGATGTTTCCTTGTATGGAATGATAGGTTCCCACATGAGCATTTCTTTTGATGCTAAAAAACAACTGACAAGTGTTCCATTGTCCGTGTATCTAGAAAAAAAAGGGATGGATACACCGCCTTTTTTTTGCTTCAAGGAATGGTATGGGACACATGCCATGATTGGTAAAAAGCTAGCATGACTTTTGAGTAATGTGTTGATACAATAGATATAATTTTAGGATGATAGCTAGAATTTAATGTCGAACATTACTACTAGAGTTGTACAGATGACACAACAAGTTTCTACATTCCATATTGAGAATGTCTTTTTAGGTGAGGGTTTTTGTGCTGACCCAAGATGAGATATGTATGAATGATGTGATATCACCATTATATTCAAGTAACCATGTGAAGGTAATAGGATGAGGTGAAAAGAAGTATCCATCTATGTTTACCTTGGATTTTGGGGGCAAAATCCCTATTAGGGGTTTATAGTTGTAAGGCCCCTAAACTTGCTTAATGAGTTGAATAAGCATAATTATCATAATTTAATTCTTATAACCCTAATCTAACCTTGTGATATTCTTTGAAATCATAAGTCAAACTTAAGTTTCAAATTTGTTCCAATTTCGACATTGTTTGAGCAAGTTATGCAATTTTATGCACATTTTGGACTTTTTTGCAATTTACCCAATTGAGAGGTTTTATTTGAAATTTATCACTTGCATTATGTTCCTTAGATATTATATCATCCTGATTGATCTTGTTGAGCCATGGGGCACCTATTTAAACCTTGTTTTGAAGGTGTCTTCTCCAAGGGTATTTCAGGGTTTACCCCTTCATGGATGAGCTACCTTTAGTAGCTATCAACTAATGAAAATTTGTTTTGCTTGGAAATTCAATAAAAGAGGGATAAGAATTTTTCTATAGATTGTGGGGGATATTCTTGTGTGTGTTCTTGTATATTCTTAATAGTTTAAGGCCATGGACACTTGGAAAGATACTAGAACTTCAACATTTTCTTTTTCTTTATCTTAAAGTTTCGTATACTTATCCCTATGCACCAAAATGATCCATTTGCTCTCCACAATTCCCTCCTTCTAAAAACCTCGTTCTCCCTCAGTGCTACTATGAACTTCCTATCCAAGGAAGATGAAAGAGGGGACCTACTTGAAAAAGAATCTAGGGTTGGAATTTACTTCCTTTTAGGGTTTAAAAAGCTTCCTTCTAGTGATCTTGACCTAAAAGAGTAATAATCCCCTTCTTTCCTCCATTTATTTCTTTTTTATCCTTCCTCCAACCTTTCTCCAGGTCAGAACCTTGTTGTTCCATGGTAGAAATTGCTCTAAATATATAAAACCCTACCTTTCTTCCCCCTTATGCTTAGGGTTTGCTCATTTGATGAAGAAAGGTGCTACATGGAGGAGTTCACAACTTATGCTTGGATTTTATACCCTACCTATTTGTGTTTTCTTATGTTTAGGAGTTTATCTTCTAATTAGAGGCAAGTTTATAACTTGCTCCACGTTTATTGCTTACCATAAGCTTGCTAAGTCATGTTCTTGCTTTTAAATGATGATCCATGCACTAAAAGCTATGCTTGACTTGGATTTCGACTTTTATAATGTTTTCTATTCTGATTTCAGTTCTATATGAACCTCTGATCATGTTTACATTATTTCTAAGGTATAATATGACTTGTATTAGGTTGGTTTGACAACCTATTGTGCTAAGCACCTATCAACCAATGGTCAATTTTAGGGTTTAAAGTTGATTTCTTCTATAAACACATGATTCAATGGTTGTACCATTGCAACAACCGATGGTGTTGTCTTCATGACAACTGAAGGTGGTGACCAAGGGTGTCAACTAACTTTCACCCTTTAGGTCAAGTGTTAGCCTAATTAGAAGCTTAGTTATTAACCACTAAGTACCCTAATGATGCTATCAATCAATGGCAATATTGGTTTGATATTTGATAGTGATTAATGAATATAGTGTTGATCTAACAAACTATGGTGCCTTAATTGTCACTAATGATGGGGTATCAGGTCTCCAAAACCTATGGTGAGTTAATCAATAGTTGTAGCATCAATTAAGCCTTAGACCAATGGTTTTTTGGGTCACTTGATGCAATGGTTGGCCTATATTGTAATTGATGGTTTTAACACATGAACTTGACCCAATGGTTAAGATCTAATGTTTATTCCTCCAATAAAGTGGAATAATGGCTAATGTAATATGTTGGTCCTAATATTTTTATTTAGATGGTTTCCTTTATATGATCAACTTAAGGAGATTACTTGTTGACAATGGATGGATTGTTTTAAATAAATAGTAGATTGTGTGTTTTACCCTAATCTCAACAAAACCTTTATTGTTGTTAACCAAAGGATGTCTAGGGTTAAATGTTGACTTTTATAGATCACAGGTCAATATCATTATATATGATTCATTCAAGGTAAGTAAACAACCAATGTTCATACCTTTTAAACATTCAATTGTTCTGGGTGACATTGTGGTATGGTGATATGGGTTGAATGATGATGGAACAAATGGAGGGTTACCCTTAATAAGGTAGTCTTCCCTATTCACTCAAATGAATAGAAGGGATGATAACCATATTGTGTTTATATGTAACCCTAATGAGGTATAGCTTGTTATACCTAACCTTAATATAACTAAATGATGGTAATTGGGTATGAATAGTCCTTGAATGACTAATACAATCATGGAGTACTCTCTTATTATTGTTGAAACCTTAGTATGATATAACTCGATGGTTACACCTTGATTAATGTGTGGGTTCATACTTGAGAATGGTATGGAATGTGATGGTGATGCTTCACCTTATGCATCCATGATCCAATGGAGATGTCGTGAGTTAGGATTTGGGTATAAGTGCTTATTGATAACATTAATATAATTCATCTTGTTGAACCAACTCTAATTAAAATAGATAAAGATGAGTATTCATGTTTAAAATTATTATATGATGTAATGATGGTGAAATAACCTCCTTAATATCATCATAACCTTAATATGTTAATTATTGGTTATCATAGCCACATGGTTGATACTTTCTTATGCTAAACATGTGCATTATGAATATGATGAGGTTTAATCATATCTAGATTCCTTGCATGTTGACGTACTAAAGGAATGTTCTTAATGTTAATATAAAACTTCTATGATTGTTTATGAATATCTCCTAGCTCATTAATGCAATATTGTGTTGATCTTGTGTATTATATGTAAGTGATGTTGTTGAGCCTTGTTATAAGGCATGCAAAGAGAATTATAGTATGATGGTCTTAATGAACTTTGGGCATGGTTAATCCCTGAATGAAGTGTAATCCTCTTGTGTTGATAAGGGTTGATACCATGTGATATTGTGAAAAGGATTTATATCCTGTGATATTATAATGGTCTTAATGACCTTTGGGCATGGTTGAACCCTGAATGAGGTGTAATCCTCTTGTGTTGATAAGGGTTGATACCTTGTGATATTTTGGAAAGGATTTATATCTTGTGATAGTATGATGACTAGTGTGGTCTCATGAATGGCAAGTTAATAGTACCATGTGATGATGAGATGAGAAATTATGTTTCACACATTTTATATCTTTTAAAAGTTTTGATATTTATATTCTTTCTAGAAGTGAATTAGTGTTTGTATGTCCACTTGTTTGATGCAGCCTTAATTCACCCAATTGGCAAAACTAATCAAGTAAAACTCTAATAATCTAGTTCCATGTGCCATGGATCCATCTGAGTGTCAGAACTTGCCAGATGGTGAAATGAGTATTCCTAAGGGAAACTCAGAGCGCATACTGTTGAGTATGTGGGGGTGGCAATTTGAGGATATATCCTTGTCATACACAAAGCAGGTTGTGGAGGATGGATATGGTCATGCCTCATACATCCGATGTGATTGAGAACGGTTGCGGTCGTGTCTTAGTGATTATATATGTGACAAGATTTGAGGACAACTGTGGTTGTACCTCGGATGGTAGGGTATGCATACCCACCTCATTTTACTAGTGACGTGACTTGTACCAAGGACGGACTAGGTTGTTAGCATCTTGACCTTATGTGTAGTTGTGGTGGACCCGTACTGACCGGGGGAGGAGAAGATCTTAGGAGTCCGGCTCTTCCTAGATCTTGTATGGCACTGATTTTGACTTAGCAGTGGTCAATTGGATTTTTAGTGGTATCCTCAATTTCCTCAGGGCATAATAAAAGATGTAAGATAGTCGTGTAGCATATCTTTTTAGGGTTATACACAACGCTTCATATTTAATGATAACCCTTATTTGCTTTCTTTTCATTGAGATCGTGTTTAGTACAATAAGAGATAATATATATGCTTATGTTGTAGTTATGCTCATGTTGTAAATGTGCTTATGTTGTCAAATATACTGACACTGATGGTTAAGATGATACTGCTAACTATGTTTAATATTTCTAGCCATGCCTATGTAATTATAGATGCTTAAACTGCTAATCATGCCTATGCAGTTAATTGTGCTATGATGTTAGTTCTACTTATGATATAGATATGTTCCCTTTATTTGAGATGTCAATATTGATAGCCATGTTATGTTACTAGACATATTCATGTTGTCAAGGATGCTTATAATACTAGATTGCATGTACTATTAGCAAGGAATATGATGATAGTCAGATTAATGATAATATATGATTGTTATTAGATGTAATATGATGATTTTTTAGTAGATATCTATCCAAAGAAATGGATTTATTTGTTATTTTATATGCATTGATGATCATACTTGTTGTTAAGATGATTTGCTTAATCTGTCCAGTATAATTGAAATGTTCAATTTATTATTAAATACTCCAATTGCGTAGTTATCTATTATTTAAAATTTTGTAATCAATAAGCGTTGTTGGAGGTTATATCTCTTGCTAGGACATGGGTCTCACCCTTGTGGTTCGCCACATTTTTTTAGGTAATCGAAAGTTATGGAAACAAAGAGGAGCTATAGTAATGAATCTTTGAGAAAGTTGATTAGATGTCTAGTGTGTCCTACAGTCATCCCTGTACTCTTAGGTTCGAGCAGGAAAAGTTTGTATATGGTGTTTCAAAAGAATCAAACTTTTGTTAGCATATTAATGTGTGTTTGTGTGCCATATACGAATATTGTTCTCCTGTGCATATATGTTGTGGCTAAGGCGATAGAACAATTTGTATCAGATTCTTGGCATAGTATGGATAAAAGAAAGATATTGGGCTCTTATGCAAATGTTTCTGAGCAGGCGATTACATTGAAATCAGTTTTAATTTACCCATATTTTTGGGTATGTGATTAATTAGTGATCGTTTGTGCTTTATGTTTAGAGTAATCTCATTTATTGTAACATGTTCTCACAATAATTATTCATTTCTTTTATAACATTATATATAAAAATTGTCAAGATATTATACACAATATGTAAAATAACACCATAGAAATATGAATCAACAATCTAATGTTCATATTACATAATAAGAAAATACTAAATTGTTTATTCATGAGAATGTACATTCTAACTTTCTTGTAGGAAACTAGTAAATATAAATATAATCTTTTCTAGCTAAACATATAATTTCTCATTCATAGTTCAAACTTCATCCTCTTCTAAAATATATTAAGCCCCCCAATATACATTCTTCTTATTTCCAACAACACTATCCTATTTAAAATGTTTCCTCAAGTCTCTCTCCCATATTAAGTTAACCTCTTCATTTTAAGCTTGTAAGCTATGATATTTCCTCTATATATTTATTTGTAAGGAAATAAAAGTAAAATAATATTTAGAATTAGGTGTAATGATATACTTTCTGAGAGAGAGGGAAAAGTCAAAACTTTTTATATGAGAGTATGGTAAAATATTTGAATAATTGTGGAGAAAGATAACTACTAACAATGGATGTAATAATCTCTTTCTGAATCTATCTTTCTCTCATTGATGTCTTTCTGTTATATTTTCACCTTATTTATTATTTCTTAACTTTATTTTATTCTACTAGAAACTCATATTAATTACAATCTCTCATTTTTAAATTGTTGTATGTTTTTATATGAGATTTGCATGAAATAAGTCATTAAGACCTGCACAAAATACATTGAATGACTCCACCAATGACTACCACTATTATACATATGCTCTATAAATTTATAAAAATAAACATAAATATGAAGTGCATATATACTTAAGTAAATTATAAATGTTAATATTTTCATGTGCTAGGGGTACATGTATGTTTAGTAATTGTACAAAGAGGAAGAAACATATATGAAGTAATCACAAAACAAATTTGTTACTTATATACACATGAAATGCCATTTAAAAAAGAGAATTGGTAACTATAAGAGAACAACAATAAAAACATGATTAGAATATTATCATTCTACATATTTTTATATATATTTAAATAAATTAATTGTGGTTTTAAAAATTTAAAACCATAGTTGCACCATAACCATTAGGTGAAGTTATACATTGTAAAATGTGGTGTGGTTATCCGTGGATATGGTTTTTTTACAACACCATTGCCATCCCTAGACACATAGGACTCTACTACAAAGCACTAGCAACATATCCAACCTTCAATAGCTAATGATCTCCTTACTACTCTTCCTCAACCGCACGATCTCTACCGCATCGTGTATGACCACCTAAATGATGTGGAAACCCACGGGGTGAGACCAGTGTCCCAGTGAGAGATATAACTCTTCACCAACAACTATAGATAACATAGATAGATAAATAGCAGGAAAGTTATACTACTAACAAGATGAGAAAATTCATTTATATGAGTAATAAAAATTTGATAGCACGGCTTAGGAAGATTAAGAAGATTAAGAAGTTATGACAGATCAATAGAATATCATATACTTTTAGAAGGAATATGAAGAGCATGGATAAAAGATAACAACTAAGCAGTATAAGATACAAGGCAAAGGATCATCCAATGTGAATTGTGTTTAACCCTAAGTAAATATACTACACGGTTGTATTACATCTTTTAATATGCCCCTTAGAGATGAGCTATACCACTCATACTCCAATTGACCACTGCTAAGACAAAATCAGTGACGTACAAGATCTAGGAAGACCGGACTAATATGATCTCCCATGCCCTCGGTCTGTTTGAGTCTGCAATAGTGGCATATAGAGTCCAACTGCAAAATGACCTAGTCCGCCTTGGTATATAGGCACGACACTAGTAAATATGGTATACAAACCCAATCATATGAGGTACAATCACAGTTGTCCTCTATCACAATATATAATGAGATATGACCACTGCAGTTCTCCTACCAAATCATGATCGTAGTCATCCTTCATAACTTGTAATTGTGGATGTAAGGATGTATTTTCAACTTGCACCTTGCATATTCAACAATATGTGCTCCAAGTTTCCCTTGGGAATTACTTGTTTCACCATCCAACAAGTACTGACACTGAAGATGGATCTATGGATCAGGGAACTACATTATTAGGGTTTCAATTGATTACTTATTTCTATCAGGTATCTTCTAATGAATCAATCAAGCTACATTACATAAATGCTAAACATATTCTATAAAGATAAGGGCAGATTTCAACTTTAGAAGATATAAAATGTATCAAACAAGAATTTGATTACATCACCACATAATACTATCTCACTTCCTTACACCAGGCCATCACCATCATCGCATCACTATGGGATAACCATCCCTCATCACAACATTAGAAGAGATCAACTCACATTAGGCACAAAGCCATCATTAAGGTCGTCAGATCATTCACATTATTTCTATTCTTATAGGGAACATCATTAAATCATCATGCATCATCAAGGCTCATAGTCATCACCCTGTGTTACATAAAGATATCACAGCAATCACAAGCTATGATGCTTGTTCAACCTACAAAATATGGGTTACACCAATAAAGGAGAGGAAAGTACTTCATTATGTTCTAATCACTCAAGCAAGTAAGCATTAATTATCATGTACATGAAATTAGGGTTAGGGTTTCTCATATATAGTCGATTAGGGTTTTCCAAAATAACATATAACATTCAACCATCATATCACTACTTCCCACATTCTTAAAACACTTTAAGTCATCCATGGGTCCAGTGATTACCATCGATCGAAGAATATTCTAGGTCACATATCTATGTGACCGAAGAAAACATGTCAACATGGTTGAAGACCATCACAAAAACAAACGACCGAAGAGAAACATCATCAGACCTTTGACCTAAAGAGAACCAACACCACCTTTGATCGAAGAGAAAACCTAAGTCGAATATATCTTGGCCAAAGACACCTTTAGTGACCCAATGAAAACAAGAAAGCAACCTCATTGACAGAAGAATCTAGGTCTATTGTGCGACCACTCCAAGGAAACCATGTCATCGACCAAGCACCATCACCAAACCTTCGACCGCTTGAATCATACCATGAGAACATCATAGAGAGAAAACCACTTGTCCAAACATGATAAAAATAGATGGGTTAACCATATAAAACTAAAATCTCAAAGAGAATACTACATCAAGGGAAACATCATCCAAAACCCTATCACTAAAACATAGAGATAATCAAACCATAATCATGAGGGGGAAAACCAATGTTCCAATCATTACATGCATCCAAAATCTATATTGCCATAAGAGAGAAACCAAACCATACCCATGACAAGAAACCAATGTTTAAACTTGTGCATATGAAACTAGGACTCCCACCATCCATTAAAACTCAAGAGCAAGGATTAGGGTTTTAAGAGATGGAGCTCATTTGTGCAAGATTACTATAGAATCATAAACCTTAGAACAAGGTATCATTATCAAGAAACATATGATCATGGTTTCGAGATAAGATAAGCTTTACATGTAATATTAAGGTGCAACAATAGTAGAGAAGACAATTATATAACCCACCTTGAGGTTAAGATCAACTCCCAAGCCACAAAGCTCCAAGGGAGAGAAGAAATGCCAAGCTTGGATCAACTCCACGGCCAAGAAAGACCACCTCAAGAAAAGAAGAGAAAACCATGGTCAAAGGAAATATCAAAGATAAGAAGATAAAAACCCTAAACTGAAAAGAAAGGGAGAAGAGATCTCCATCGCACATAGGTACTACCATGGAAAACCATGGATTCAACCTCTATTGGAGAGAAATTCCTCTAAACCACCATGGAGGACCATGGTTCAGGCAAGAGAAGAAAACAGAAGGTAAGGTTCATGGAAAATGCGATCAAGAAGGAGAAATCACTTACCAAGCACAAGGATCACCAAAGGAATATGCTCCAACCTTAGATCATCGCATATAAGGTTCGTCCTCCTTGCTCCTAGGTTGAGCTCCTTCTCTTCCAAGCACCAAAGAGGGATGAGCTCCAAGCAAGAGGAAAGAAAGAGAGGATACAAAAGGATTATATGCATGCAAAGAGGGAAGTATATATATTTAAATGAAAGAGAGATAAGGAAGGATAGGTGTCCAACTAAACATGCCACTTGTCCATCATAGAACATCCATGCAAGCACCAAATATGCACTTGCAACTAGGGTCATGAAAAATAAGGTAGATCAGCGACCTCACTTGGCCCAAAGGACCATTAGTCAAAGAGAAACATAGTTGTAATGACACTGCCTCCCAGTAACCCCCAATTAAGGGAGACCAAGAGGTCAGAGCCATTATCCCAATTTCCGTATCAAAGGTTCGAAAAATAATCAATAATAATTATCAAAATCTACCAAACTAAACTGAAAGGCTGTAATAAAATTTAAACTTTGCATACCTTTTTCCAAAAACTTGGATAACTACTTCCAACCACATCTGGAGTCTATTCTAACTAATCCTCCTTTGTACTTTAATTTTTATTTAATTCCACATATGCCACTTTACTGTTTCTCCTTGTCACTTGTACCTAAAACTTTGACAAACAAAACATCGGTCATCATAAATGAATATGCTAGTATGTGGGGGAAATAATAATCATGCAACTATGATAACAACATATTGTAGTCAATTATGATTTAACAAACAACTTTACATTTTCATCATCATTACTCAATCCCTACATACCCTAGCCTCTGCATTGTCCCTGCAGTGGACCTGGATGCTACCTTCCTTATGGTAGATCCCCATTAAACCCCTCATGATCCTACCTAACAGGTGAATCAATTTCTAGGGTTGAGTCACATGGCACTACCCATAGGTATCCCACTCCTTAACTCATGGTGTGCTAAAGAGTCATATGGCACTACACATGGGTAGCCCAATTTCTAACTCTTGATAACTTGATTTCCTACTAAACAAGTAGGCCATGTACTAGGTTACCCTTTTCATCATTAGCAAAGCCACAGAGGAGGACTAGGATATGAGCCAGTCATGTATCTATATTTATGGTGATAATCATAGTCACTTTATAGTTGCATGAAATAAAAGTCATCCAAGCAGTTATTTTAGAAAACTGATAAAACATCTAGGAATCACCGTGAAACTAAGTGATTAGCCATAAGTGTAACCACATACCTGTGAGGCTGATGTGAGACAGAACTAATCCAATCAATGCAAGAAATCCAATAAGCAAGCAATCACACAAAGAGATCCTAAAATATGCATATAATTTCCTATCATTGATCATGTCATCAAGATCTAATAAACCTAGCTCGCTTCTTAGGGTTTCTAGTCCACTTTTAGGGTTTCCATTGTAATTAGGGTTTCACTTCATTTTTACTATTTTAAACCCTAATTATCTCTTCTACTCCTCATGAAAGATATTAAGGTTACCTTTTAACAACATATAACCCTAATTTCAGATTATAGGCACAATTAAATGGCAATTAAGTCTATTATGCCTCTTTTTCATTAAAACTACCAATTTTATCCTTTTAAGTCATGACACGATTATTAGGCCCAATTATCATCTTTGGTTCCTTTCAAATTAGCAACTAATCTTTCATGAACTCTATTTATCACTAATTCCACATTTATCCATTATAAAACCCTAATTACCATATTAAGGTTCTTTATCCACAAAATAATCAAAAACATCATTTTCATATCTTCTATATTAATCCCCATATTAAACTCATTAGTCCTCATAACTACCAAAATTTGGGTCTTTAAGCCCACTAATGCATATTAACATATCAGACTCTAAATTAAGCTATTTAGCACATGGACCATCTATTTAGATGTGAAAACATCTTTTTATTACTAATAGGTTAATATTTTCATAAAATGTCCATATGACTTTTCCCACTCTCATTAATATCAAAATTAGGGTTTTTCATTAATAATAACATTAAAGGTAGAAACTTTAAGTACTTTTCGATTTGAAAGCATAATTAGACTTCAATTATATTTTTAGTGGATTTCTTGTGTTCTCTTCATAAAATTTCATTTATAACTTGTCCAAAACTGAGCTACCAATTATTTTCTATGATTATTTCAAGCTTAATAAAAAATGGACCGATAGAATGATGTCACATCGACAATATATCCAATTATCGACATACCAGTGCTTCGGCTCAGAAATATGATGAAACGACCAAACGGCCCTTGGGTCATGTGCGTTCATGCAGGGGTGGTAGGGTCTTTTGACTCTATTCATCTTCTCTTGTGTGGTCCTTGCAGACGCCAGCCACGAGTCGTTCTCTCACGTGTTGGCTGAACAGTGAGGTCATGGCCTCTGTGCAACCTCACCACCTCCTTGTTGCGGCTCAGGTGGTGCCCTCTATTACTTACCCACGGAGGTCCGCCGGCTCGACAGGGAGCCGCTGCTCCAACCCGCCGCCTGATGCCCTGTTGGTGCTCAGCCTCGTACCCCTGTCGTTGGTCGGATAGAAGTAGCCTTGCCCTCCTTCCTCTGGCCCTTGCGGTGTCAAGGCAAACACCATCTTCACCTAGCGCCACCATGGCTATATGCCAGAGCTCTGCCTCCAAACCCCATCGGTGGTGAAGCTCGGTTCCTTCCTCCTGGGCACACAGGTTCAATCTTGCCGCTGTAACGTGCTTTGGCGATGGATCAGGAACCAAAACCACCTAGATTCCTTCATTGAGTAGGCGTGTTCAAGCATGAAAGGGGTCCTCTCCATTCTACTGGCCTCCATTGTCACAGTGTACATCCTACCTGGTGCTGGCCTGCCTTTGATAGGATGACGACATCTGATTATGGTCGCCTCCACAGCTCTCGTCAGACCCGTCAATGACCCACTGGCCACCGACCATGTGGTTATCACCGTCGACAAGGAATAGACATAGAATGTTGTTCTCGTTGCCTTTTCTTATATAGACAACCCATAGAATTTCTAGGGTTCAAGGAAACAGAGACAAATTTGTGGGCCACGATAGTTGTTTCCTTCTTGGGTGTTTATAGATGTTAGCCATAGCAGGTGTTTTAATCCTATCAGGACCATGTTTAAGAATTGTGTCCCGGAGGCTTCCAAATTATATTCCTTTCTTGGTAGCTCCGTTTTCCATTAAACCTTGGGGAAACTTTCTATTACGTGTTTCCTTTCTTGGTTGTGAAGTAATCTATTACTTAACGATATTGAATCATATTAGTCAATATTGATCCGGTTGTGTGGCATATCGGTGCCTTTTCCAAAGTTAATTACTTAGGTGCCAAGTTTATAGTCGTTATACCAAAGGGAAAGTGACTTTTCTTCTTTTCCTCTCTTTTATATCCATTATTGGATTAATAGAACAATAGAAATCACGAAATTATATCAAAGGGGAGATTTGTAAAGAAACCCATTATTTCTATTCCTTGTAATCCAAGAAAGCAAGTGGGGTTGGAATTATCACTCATTATGACCAAACATTCACTTCTCTCTTTATTTCTTGCATTATCTCCTTTATTTCAAATATTCTTGATTAATTGTTTATCTCTAGTTTTTCTTTTGACTTTGATTCCTTTTATTCCATTAGAAACTATGTGGACGTGAAATATCATCCAAGATGGATCCATTATCCAAATATCCACATATTTCTTGTAATATTATTATATCTCATATTTCTTTTAATAAAGCAATATTTAATTGATATTTTCTCTCTCTTGTTGCATTATCTTTTCAACTTGGACTCCTTAGAACTGAAGGAATCCAAAAGGCACAAAATCCACCTTTGGGGAATATTCTTTTGCCTTCTAGAGGTTTCTACATTTTTCTTTTCTCCATTTCTTAATTATTCATTTACTAATTGAATTTCCTTGTTATTGGGCCCAATAGCCAATAAAGCCCATAAAACAACCAACAAGGCTATTGTAAATGAAATCCATTTATTCAAAACAAATCATATCCTTATTTGTTCAAATATCTTCAATAGGATAAATTACATTTCTCACCAAAATAACCCAAAAATTGGGGTTATAACATCCTTCCCCTCTTATAAGAATTTTGTCCTCAAAATTCCATCAAGCAACCAAACAATTCAGGATAAGACTTTTCCATGTCCATCATTGACCCCTATGTGGCTTTACCCTATCAATGGTGCTTCCAAAGAACCTTTATCATCACATATTCTTTTCTTTGAGTTCTTTCACCTTGGCCTCTATAAACCTCATTGGTGACTCAGGTCATTTCAGTGTCTCTTGGGGCTCACTAGGTTCATTGCTCGGAACATGGCCTGGGTACCTCACATAGTGCTCTAAATTAGACACAGAACTCATCACACATTAATTTATCCTAAGGGGTAAGGTCAAACATAACCTTCTCCACCAATCCATCTCAAATGGACCCATGTATCAGGGACTCAGTTTTCTCAGCTATAGCTCAGAGGGGTTAGATTTTCATATCACATATTCTCCCACAATGAAATGCATGTCAGTCTGCCTTGCATCAGCTCACGACTTATGTCATTCCTAGGCTCTTTTCAGCCATTGCACGATCAAAGTGACTTCATCTACGCACACTATGGTCCTTTTCTGACCTTTGTGAGGTCCCTTCACCAACATCATCTTAATGAAGTGGTGACCGACACAACCTCCCTTACAGAGCTTCTTTACATCCCAATACTGGCTATGGTGGTCATCATCCCATCTTACATAGGACAAGAACTATCTCCATGTATCACCTTGAATGAGCACACATGCTCCCATCAGACCCTCCAGTCTAGATCATACTAACCATTAGTTAGGGGTGATAAATTGTACTAATGTCGATTTCTTCATGTACCTACATCCACCTCATGGACGTGAATCTTTAGGTCATATTCAACAACCTTTGAACTCACATCATGGTTTAGTTGAACCATCTCTCATATATGTAGTTCAATCGGATCTATCCTTTGGTAGTACTCTTTCTTTCTCTTGTTATCTAGGTAAGGCGATCCACCATAACCCATATTACATCTTGACCTTCCTTGGTCTAGGGGAGACTTACCACAACATCCATAGTGATGAACTTTCATTCCCTCTCGGGGACTCTTTATCCTCTATATCAACTCATTGGGTTACTGGTGTTCGTCCTTCACCTCCTGGCTTGCATGGAGAAAAACCACATGTAACTTCATCTTAAGCATCCAATGTACTACTGCAACTTACTATCTTGGTAGTAACACAATGTATGATGAACTTAAAATCATGATTTCATGTATGTCATGATTCTTCAAGATTGATTCTTTGGAACCCTAAGCCACTCTAGTCAGGGTTTCATCACCTTCTTTTTCAGAGAAGTGCATCTGAGGTTCTAAAACCATCCTTTTATTGCATAAAGGCCTAGGCTAACCAAAAAAACACTAACTTGATCAACATATCTCGTTACACATGAGTGTTAGCCAAACATATCTCCTTTTTCCAACTTAGGGTTAGACTAACAACCTCTAGCCTCTATCTAAACTAGGCAACTGCATCTCAACCACTTCACATCCTTATGTGTAAGGTAATATTGAAGACATACACCTCCATCTATTTCACTTATCATCTCATCTCAGACTCTAAATCTATCTTCATCAAGAAAACTCTGAGCTCATCCTCTTGGTTATCAAACTCAACCTTGTATAACTTGCAAATTACACGTAGCTCATGATAAAACATCCTCATAAGATGACTACCTTAATACTCTTAGTGTTTGTAAACCATCCACATATCGTTCACTCCACAAGGGTATGTTATCATCTCTGTCCTCATATCTCATAGCAACGTTCCAACTTACATCATCTTTATCCTTGGTGTATGGCATGCGTACTATCCTATCTCTCACTCCCATAATAAGAGGAAATAAGCATTTGGCAGTAGTCCAAATACAAATTTCATTGTTCCAAGAGTAGAGATGGTACATCCCACCTTTCCAGTACACCTCCAAATCTAAGTTGAAACGTGCAACATATGTCTCTACATCATGAGCATCTTGATATCAAAGTTACTTCCATGAAAAATTGGTCTCAAACCTACTTGGCTCATCATACCATCCTTAGTCATCTCCTCTAGGTCTATAGGGTGCCAACACTTTTGGGGTCATCCCTCTTCCCTCAGGCATCCAGAGAGTGCTCTACTCATCTACCCTTTGGGTCCCATGAGTTCATGAAGGTGATCAATCTCCTAACCCATGACCCTCAGACAATGATAGTTGTTACCTCCCGACCTTATGGTCATGTGCAACTAGGGAATTAGGAAACTCCTACTTCCATCGGTCTTATCCCTACCTGACCCTAGGATAGACTTAGGATTCTATTCTAGTACATGTCCAACTTAGAACCTTACCCAAGCCTTCATCATCTCTCTCTGCATTCATGGGCTAACTTTCATCCTTTCATAGGAGTCATGGTGACCTTCCTACCTTGGTCAGGCCCCATACCGATTACCTCCATAGTAACACATCCACATGCACTTAGAGATGGTTATCTATGGGTCTACAAGTTCATTCTCATACTATGTACTTTTCACTTAGCTTCTCAAGATCCTATGAGACCTCTTTAGGTTACCTTAAACTAACAAAACCGGTATACACTCTACAAGAGGGTTCCTCTCCCAGGATGAGAGGAACTACATCTTGATAACAAAGGTCACAAACGTCCTTATGTCTAGGGTTTGCATCCACATGAGCATGCTTAACCCCAGCAAGCTACTAAGGAACAAGCAAATCACCTACTAAACCATGCTAGGTCATACTTGTTTTCATTCCTCAACATAGGACCAACATAGCTGTGAGGGGTTCAGCAAACAAACCTTAAACTTAAGGGGTTTCCCTTTCCTCTAAACATGAGGAGTACCATGCTTGAATCTATATAAACTCAAATCTCATTAGGAGCATCAGGTACACCACTTTCCCTCTTAGGCCTAGGAACCCTAGGTTCACTTTTTGGATGTCCAACTGCATGCTCAACCTTTTCACTAAGAACCAAGCATGTACAAGGTATGACATGCACTTCCCATGATCCTTGTACTTGAACAACACTTAAGAGTGGAGTCCTCCTCAAGGACAACCAACAAGGTATAATGCCTCACAACCTGTTACTAAACCTCTTCAGGGTCTAAGGAACTCTTCTTCCTATCTCAAAAGGTAAACACCTACACCAAAAACGTCATCCTCTATCTAGGGTTTGGTTCCTCTAAAGGCAACCAAGATATCATCAGCCTCTAGGAATCAAGCATGAGGCAACCACTATCATCCACTTAGGTCGCATCATCCTCAACTCCCCACTATTCCTCATATCTCAGAGTCTAAGCTTCCAACCATCTTGCTTGGGTCCTGCTCTCTCTCTCTCTCTAGAGCTAACCTACAACAAGCCTCACTACCAGAGGTCCTCTCTCCATGCAGGAGGATCAAGCTCACAAGCATACCCCTACATGGGTGAAACCTATGTTCAAACTTATGTTTTCTCAAGATTATCCATAGCCATGTATGCTTATCTCATCATCTATCCAACATACTCCCTTGGCCAGGGTTTTAGCCTACTGTCAGCACTACTGACGTACTCTGGGTGCATACTATGCCATGCTCATATAAGCTCATGGGCTTCCCATAGGTTCTTCACTAACCTCATCATTGAAGGAGCTATCCTTCACTCTAACATGCACTACCCTTCCCAGGGTTGGGTCGCCGAAGGTACTAGGACATCCAATCTCTCATGACTCATATGGGCATCCCAAGGCATGTCCACCCCCACACCTAGTCTACCATGACATCTAACTCATCATGTCATCTCTCTTTCTAACCACCACTTAGGATTAGGTTAGCATCATCCCCAGAGGATGTGCCATGTCTACTTATAATGGAGGTCTCTACCTCCAAATCTAACTTTCTCCACTCATCCTCCTAACAAGGAGGTCTACCCTTAGGTCTCTCCTGATGGCATGACAATATATGTCATACGGCCTAAGCATGTATCTATTCTTTATTTTATGCTTAACCTATTAAGCTTATGTCCATGACATCTTATTTACAAGCTTTTCATTAATTTTGTGGAGGATCCCTTAAACCTTATCAACCTTACCCATACCTCGAGAAGGTGAGGAAAAGAGAGAAAACACTAATCCTTAATATACGTAACATCATTTGAGTTGAGAAGGGATGAACAAGATGAGAGAGTCCTAAAGGTATCTTACTTTGAGTCAAATCCTGAGACATTGCCCAGGAAGTCACATGGATCTGGGAGTCCTCGTATTCCGACTAGTGGTACGGAGGAAAATCTTGCCATCCCCCATACGTGATCCTTTTCTAGACACCTCTGTCTTTCAGAAAATACTCTAATAACTCCCTGGGGTTCTATAGAGTTTGTAAAAAATAATAATTATTAAAGATTAGATGAGGAACCTATGCTTTGATACCAAATGTAATGACCCCACCTCCCAGTAACCCCCAATTAAGGGAGACCAAGAGGTCAGAGTCGTTATCCCAATTTCTGGATCAAAGGTTCGACAAATAATCAATAATAATTATCAAATTCTACCAAACTAAACTGAAAGGTTGTAATAAAATTTAAACTTTGCATACCTTTTTCCAAAAACTTGGATAACTACTTCCAACCACATCTGGAGTCTATTCTTAATAATCCTCCTTTGTACTTTAATTTTTATTTAATTCCACATATGCCACTTTACTATTTGTCCTTTTCACTTGTACCTAAAATGTCGACAAATAAATCTTCGGTCAGTACAAATGAATATGCCACTGTGTGGGGGAAACAATAATCATGCAACTATGATAACAACATATTACAGTCAATTATGATTTAACAAACAACTTTACGTTTTCAGCTTCATTGCTCAATCCATACATACCCTAGCCTCTGTGTTGTCCCTACAGTGGATCTGGATGCTACCTTCCTTATGGTAGATCCCCATTAAACCCCTCATGATCCTACCTAACAGGTGAATCAATTTCTAGGGTTGAGTCACATGGCACTACCCATAGGTAGCCCACTCCTTAACTCATGGTGTGCTAAAGAGTCGCATGGCACTACACGTGGGTAGCCCAATTTCTAACTCTTGATAACCTGATGTCCTACTTAACAAGTAGACCTTGTACTAGGTTACCCTTTTCATCGTTAGCAAAGCCATAGAGGATGACCCAGATCTGAGCCAGTCATGTATCTATATTTATGGTGATAATCATAGTCACTTTATAGTTGCATGAAATAAAAGTCATCCAAGCAGTTATTTTCAGACAACTGATAAAACATCCTGGAATCACCATGAAACTAAGCAATTAGGCATAAGCATAACCACATACCTATGAGGCTGATGTGAGACAGAATTAATCCAATCAATGCAAGAAATCCAATAGGCAAGCAAGCACACAAAGAGATCCTAAAATATGCATATAATTTCCTATCATTGATCATGCCATCAAGATCTAATAAACCTAGCTCGCTTCCTAGAGTTTCTAGTCCACTGTTAGGGTTTCCATTGCAATTAGGGTTTCACTTCATTTTAACTATTTTAAACCCTAATTATCTCTTCTACTCCTCATGAAAGATATTAAGGTTACCTTTTAACAACATATAACCCTAATTTCATATTACAGGCACAATTAAATGTCAATTAAGTCTATTATGCCTCATTTTCATTAAAACTACCAATTTTATCCTTTTAAGTCATGACACGATTATTAGGCCCAATTATCATCTTTGGTTCCTTTCAAATTAGCAACTTATCTTTCATGAACTCTATTTATCACTAATTCCACATTTATCCATTAGAAAATCCTAATTACCATATTAAGGGTATTTATCCACAAAATAATCAAAAACATCATTTTCATATCTTATGTATTAATCCCCATATTAAACTCATTAGTCCTCATAACTACCAAAATTTGGGTCTTTAAGCCCATTAATGCATATTAACATATCAAACTCTAAATTAAGCTATTTAGAACATGGACCATCTATTTAGTTGTCAAAACATCTTTTTATTACCAATAGGTTAATATTTTCATAAAACATCCATATGACTTTTCCCACTCTCATTAATATCAAAATTAGGGTTTTTCATTAATAATAACATTAAAGGTGGAAACTTTAAGTACTTTTCGTTTTGAAAGCATAATTGGACTTTAATTATACTTTTAGTGGATTCCTTGCGTTCTCTTGATAAAATTTTATATATATAACTTGACAAAAACTGAGTTACCAATTATTTTCTATGATTATTTCAAGCTTAATCAAAAATGGACCAATATAATGATGCCACGTCGGCAATATATCCAATTATCAACATACCAGTGCTTCAGCTCAAAAATCTGATGAAAAGACCAAACGGCCCTTGGTTCATGTCGTACATGCAGCGGTGGTAGGGTCTTTTGACTCTATTCATCTTGTCCCTCGCGGTCCTTGTAGACATCAGCCATGAGTCATTCTCTCGGATGTTGGCTGTGCAGCGAGGCCATGGCCTCTACGCAACCTCACCTCCTCCTTACTGTGGCTCAGGTGGTGCCTCTATTGCTTCCCCACGAAGGTCTGCTAGCTCAATAGGGATTTGTTGCTCCAACCCGCCGCCTGACGCCCTGATGGCGCTCAGCCTCGCACCCCTACTACTGGTCGGATAGAAGTCACCTTGCCCTCCTTCCTCAGTCCCTTGCGGTGTCAAGGCAAACACCATCTTCACCTAGCGCCGCCATGGTTGTACGCTAGAGCTCTGCCTCCAAACCCCATCAGTGGTGAAGCCCAGTTCCTTCCTCCTGGGTGCACAGGTTCAACCTTGCCATTGCAGGGTGCTTCGGCGATGGATCAGCAACTAAAACCACCTAGATTCCTTCATTGAGTAGGTGTGTTCAAGCATGGTAGGGGTCTTCTCCATTCTACTGGCCTCCATTGTCACAGTGCACATCTTACCTGGTGTCGGCCTACCCTTGACAGGATGACGACATCTGATTATAGTCGTCTCCATAGCTCTCGTCAAACTTGTCAATGACCCACTGGTCACCGACCATGTGGTTATCACCATCGACAAGGAATAGACATAGAACGTTGTTCTCGTTGCCTTTGATTATATAGACAACCCATAGAATTTCTAGGGTTCAAGGAAATAGAGAAAAAGTTGTGGGCCATGATAGTTGTTTCCTTCTTGGGTATTTATAGATGTTAGCCGTAGGAGGTGTTTTAATCCTATCAAGACCATGTTTAAGAATAGTGTCCCAGAGGTTTCCAAATTATATTACTTTCTTGGTAACTCCTTTTTTCATTAAACCTTGGGGAAACCTTGTATTACGTGTTTCCATTTTTGGTTGTGAAGTAATCTATTACTTAATGATATTGAATCATATTAGTCAATATTGATCCCGTTGTGTGGAATATTGGTGCCTTTTCCAAAGTTAATTACTTAGGTGCCAAGTTTAGAGTCGTTATACCAAAGGGAAAGTGACTTTTCTTCTTTTCCTCTCTTTTATATCCATTATTGGATTAACAGAACAATAGAAATCATGAAATTCATATCAAAGGGGAGATTTGCAAAGAAACCCATTATTTCTATTCCTTATAATCCAAGAAAGCAAGTGGGGTTCGAATTATCACTCATTATGATCAAAGCCTCACTTCTCTCTTTATTTCTTGCATTATCTCCTTTATTTCAAATATTCTTGATTAATTGCTTATCTCTGGTTTTTCTTTTGACTTTTGATTCTTTTTTTTCCATTAGAAACTATGTGGACATGAAATCTCATCCAAGATGGATCCATTATCCAAATATCCACATATTTCTTGTAATATTATTATTATCTCATATTTCTTTTAATAAAGCAATATTTAATTGATATTTTCTCTCTCTTGTAGCATTATCTTTTCAACTTGGACTCCTTAGAACCCAAGGAATCCAAAAGGCATGAAATCCACCTTTGGGGAATATTCTTTTGCCTTCTAGAGGTTTCTACATTTTTCTTTTCTCCATTTCTTAATTATTCAATTACTAATTGAATTTCCTTGTTATTGGGCCCAATAGTCAATAAAGCCCACAAAACAACCAACAAGGCTATTGTAAACGAAATCCATTTATTCAAAACAAATCATATCCTTATCTGTTCAAATATCTTTAATAGGAGAAATTAAATTTCTCACCAAAAGAACCCAAAAATTGGGGTTGTAACAATAGCCCACCATGCTCATCAGCTGAAGGGAAACTAAGGAAGGGTCATCGATCACGTAGAACTCAAAAACCATAGAACCTCTTCGATCAAATAGAGGGAAAAAGCTCTTTGATTGAAGGGAACACAAGGATATCTCAAAACATCATTAATTGAAGGAACCAAGGTCAAAGACACAACTAGGTGGGTCGCTAAAAACTAACACAAAGGATCAACACTCAAACAAGGTCAACCATCCACACAAGGCACCAAAGCAAACCCTAACTTCAATCTTGCATCACTACTTCCCTCCTCATCAAAACAAGATATAACATGACGCCCTAAAGAACCACTCTCCTCAACAAGATGCCAAGACATAAGAGGCACAACAAACATGTGACAAATTTCAAGATAAACCCTCAACATGGGTAAATTGCAATTAGGTCCAAAACAAGCACACAAATAGCATAACTAGCTCAAACATCATGCAACTTGGACCAAACTAAAAGCACAAGCATGTCACATGTTATCAAGACATATCACATGATTATATTAAGTTCCAAGCATCTTATTAAGAAAAAGAAAGCAAGACCAAGCACTAAGCTATGTTAGGGGTCTTACAACCATAAACCCCTAAAAGGATTTTACCCCTGAAATCCTACGCGAAAAGAGACAAATACTTCCTACGCATCACTTCCTCCAGCTCCCAGGTGGCTTCCTCCATGCCATGATGATGCCATAAAAACTTAGCTAAAACTATATCCTTCTTCTTCAACTTCTTCACCCTTCTATTCAAGATTAAAATAAGACCTTCTACATACAATACATCCTCTTCCAACTCACCTCAACAGGCTGCAACACCATCTTTGTGTTAGGGTGACACTTCCTCAACATTGAAACATGGAAGACCAGATCCAAGCTATGCAACTCGGGTGGAAAGTCCAACTTGTAAGACACCTTCCCAAAACATGCCACTATAGGATAAGGTCCCATATACATGGGATCCAACTTACCCTTCTTACCAAACCTCATCACACCTTTCCAAGAAGAGACTTTGAGATAAACCGTGTCTCCTACTTGGAATTCCAATGAACTATGACGATTATTCGCATAAGAGTTTTGTCTGTATTGGGTTTTCTTTAGTTGTTGATGTATCATTTTAATCTTCTCTGTTTTCTACTATATAAGATCAAGCCCCAAAATCTGATACTCACCCACTTCATACCAACACCACAGAATTTACAAAGCCTCATAGGGTTCCATGTAGATACTCCTTTGGTAATTATTATTATAAGTAAACTGTATCAAACTGAGGTGCGCATCCCAACTTCCCAAAAACTATAGAACACATACCCTCAACAAATCTTCCAAAGTTTGAATAGTCCTCTTAGATTGTCCATCTATCTGTGGGTGAAACGATGTGTTGAACCTCAACTGTGTACCCATGGTTGTGTATAGATGTTCCCAAAAATGACTAGTAAACTAAGGACCTCTGTCAGACACTAATATCATTGAAATACTGTGCAGATGTACTATATCATCGACATACACATGTGCCAACTTCTCAACTGTATATTCTCTTCACATGGAGGAAGTGTGCCAACTTGGTCAACCTTTCCGCTATCAACCATATGGAATCATGATCTTTGTCTGTCCTATGAAGACCAACCAAAAAGTCTAGTGTAGTATGATCCAATTTCCATTGCGGTATAGGTAATGGTTATAACATCCCTATAGATTTCTAATCTTAGCCTTGACCTTCTATCATGTAGGGTTTCACCACGAACTCAGGTAGTCATGATTCAAGTCATGCCACCAATGCCAATCTTTATGATTATGCCACATCTTGGTGATTCTTGGATGCATGGGGTACATTGAAGAGTGAGCCTCTTCTAGAACCAACCTCCTTAGATTATCAACATCAAGAACCGCTAATCTACTATGGTAACACACTATCCCATCCTCTAACTCATGGAATCCATCACACTTCTCTCTGCCAAACTCTACTCAAATCTATTGTATCATGGTATCATCACATTGTGCATCTCAAATTTGCTTCCTTAACGTAAGCTTCACCTGTAACTAACCCAACAATCCTACCAACAAGCCTACCAACAAAGATACCTCCAACTTCAAATTCATCTGGCGAAGAGACACCAACATGTCTCGCTTACGGAAAGCCAAAGAACACAATTGTGCCTTATCCACAGATGATGATGATGATGAAGAATACTTCCTTCTCAAAGCATCTTCCACCACATTCACCTTCCCAGGATGATAGTCTATGGTGCAATCATTATCTTTGATCAACTCCATCCATCCTTGTTGCCACATATTTAGCTCTTATTTTGAGAAGATGTATTATAGTTGCTTATGGTCAGTTAAGATATGACACTTCTCACCATAAAGGTAGTGTCTCTAAATCTTCAAGGCATGGACCACAGCTGAAAGATCTAGATCATGTGTCGGGTAGCTCTCCTTGTGTTTCTTAAGCTATCGCAAGGCAACATAAATCATGTTTTTATCCCGCATCAACACGCAACCAAAACCATTCTTTGACACATCACTAAAAACCAAAATATCCCTTCCCTTGCTCAAGAAACACTAGCACTAGTGTACTTCTCCTTTAAAAGTTGGAAAGAATGCTGACACTTGTCATCCCAAATAAATGATACAACTTTCCTTATCAACTTCATTAGGAGTAATGCCACAACACTAAAGTTCTTGATAAACCTCCTATAGTAGCCTACCAAACCTAGGAAATTGTAAACCTCCGTCAGTGTCTTTGGCAGCTCCCAATGTAACACAAACTGGACCTTCTTAGGATCCACACGAACACCTTCAGCAGATATCACATGTCCAAGTAAAGACACCCTTTCAGCTAGAACTCACACTTGTTGAACTTGGCATACAACTTATGTTGTCTCAGCAAAGTCAACACCTACCGTAGATGATTCTCATTTTTCTCACTGTCTCAAGAGTATATCAGGATGTTGTCAATGAACACAACCATGAATTGATCGAGATAAGGCTGGAACACCCTATTCATCAGATCCATGAATGCTATTTGTGCATTGGTTAACCCAATCGGCATAACCATGAACTCATGGTGACCATACCTAGTCTTAAAAGCTTATTTGAGCATGTCATCTTCCTTTCTCCATAACTGATGGTATCCTGGCCTCAGGTCTATTTTACATAACACTACGACACCTCTCAATTAATCAAATAGATCATCTATCCTCCACAATGAGTACTTGTTCTTGATTGTCACCTTTTTCAACTATCAATAATCGATGCATAACCTCATAGATCTGTCTTTCTTCTTCACAAACAACATAGAAGAACCCAATGAGAAGTGTTTAGTCTGATAAATCCCTTCTCTAGAAGCTCCTACAACTTTTTCTTCAATTCTTGCATCTCAACTGGTGCCATCTTGTACAGTGATTGTGATATTGGTTGTGTACCAGGAACCAGATTGATCTCAAAGTCAATCTGTCAAGGTGGGGGAACACCAAGAAACTCATCGGAAAAAACATCTTCAAACTTTTGGACAACTGACACCTCTTGGATACTACGACTCCTCACCTAGGTATCCACTACACGTGCTAGAAAAGCTTCACACCCTTGCCTCATCAGCCTCTCTATTGTCATCACGGACACCAAATACGTTGGAACAATCCTCCTATCTCCTTGAAAGATCCACAAGACATCACTGTCAAAGAACGTTGTTATCTTAGAACTATAGTCCAAGACAAATTGATACTTCTCCAAGGTATCCATCCCAACGATCACATCAAATCCATACATTTCATGTGGTATAAGGTCCACTTGAATGTTGCATCCTGAGAAAGAAAGAATGTAGGATGGACACACCTCCTACAACTCAGAAGAACCAACCAAAGGGGTTACTAAGCAAAGGCTATCACATATATAACTAATAGGAAAAGAACAACCATCTATCACCTTTCTAGTGATAAAAGAGTGTGTCGCACCTAGGTCAACCAAAATAGATATAAAGCAGGAGGAAAACAAATTAGAATGAAATAACTCTGTCTAACCTATCATGACCTGTGGGTTGACTACTCTTTCTGGCAGACTCATAGTATAGAACTGAGTTGTTCTCTATTGTATCCCCCATCCTCTATTGTCTTGCCCAGAAGATCCTACCTGTGATGCCTGACCACGTCCTCTGCCTCCACCACTATTGAATTGTCATTGTTGTAACCCTTATTGAATCTGTCTAAGTTTTTGCATCACCTCCTCATCCTTCACTGGGAAAAACATCCTCAGATGCCTGTGTTGTTCACACCTATAACATGTCCTTGTGTCATACTACAGCCTGGATGACCAGTCAGTGAAACTGATGTCATACTATGAGCTCCTGTCAGTGGAAAGATACAACCTCTACCCTTGATCGGTGACCACTGAGATTGTACCACTGACATCTATTATGTCTATTGTACCCACATACTCTAGCGCTCAAACATGTCACAGTCTCTCAAAGGTCTTCCCAGAACCCTAAGATTCTACATTAGGGACAGTTTCCCTTGATTGAGGTATGGGCACCCCATCTGCCATATGCCAAATCATTGCCATAAGTTGTCCAAACATGGACTAAAAGGTGGGGTTGTCTACAGTTGTTGGGTGATCTAAGGCACTCCATCTACTCTCGCCTACATCCTGGCACCACCTCCTGGTGCAGCAACATTTCTCTCAACATGTTCTACATGTTATCTCGACATATCATCTTCCCCCTCTACATAAGTAGAAGTTGCAATCAGATATGTTGGATAATGCAAGAACAGACACAAACCCTAGTTGTATGTCCTTGTAGACTCAGTGAACCTAAAGCTCTAATACCAATTGAGTGTGACATGTCGATCAGACCAAAGCGAGATTACTCAAAGCAAAGAACGGAATTATTAGATAATAACCTCATTACCACAAAATAGGGTAAAATAAAACTGATCTTAGATAAACATCTTAAGAGGATACATATACATCTAGGTTCACAAATGGTTCCACCTGTATCACATATCATGCCATTAAGGTATATACATTCACTATACCATGTCCAGCATACCACAACCTGAAACCTATTAGAAGAATAACATGTTCACAAATACAAGCCATACATGTACAACCATGGCATACAGGAAAAAAACCTCTGTCGATGTACAACATCTACAAAACACCCCCAAGGACCTGAGAGTAGAGGGATGACACATAGGACCCTACTACAAAACACAACTAGCATTGTGAGCTCTGATCTCCAAACCACGATATAAACACGATTCAAACTTAGAGGAAGCGATTCGATTAACAGCTGAAGACAAAAATCACGGGAAATTAAAACTTTTCGAAACAAGAGCTTATATCCATAAAAGCTTCTTTCATAACAAGAGATAAACTGTTTACATCTCATGATAATTACTTCTTGAGTAATTATATACAACAAGACACAAAATCTCAAGAACTCATAACAAAAGACTCCAAGACCTGAGAGTACAGAGGACACATAGGACTAACTCTAACTACACCACATGGCAGGCTAAATCTCCACCTGAGATTTACTGCTGCTCCTGGTGTTGCTACTGCTGGGACTGGTCACCTGTAGACTTGTGCCTCCGTCCTCGACGTCCACCTACAAAGTTGAAGTCTACGGGGTGAGACAATTTTACATAATTGTCCCTGTGAGAGTTATAACTCTCTGCCAGAAGCTTTATTATAACATCAAAGAATATCTTAAGCAGTAAAGCTTTCAAAGTATTCAATAGCAGTTGCAGCTATAAACAAGAGCTCAACATTTATGAGACATGAAGAATATAAGCACTATTACAGTGTATCATCAATCAACTAACTCGTAGTTATCTCTAACAGGTATACTACGCGGTTGATTATGTTTTACAAACAATATTATGCCCTGTGGAGATGAGGCATACCACTCATACTCCAACTGATTGCTAAGAAGTCACATCAGTATCATACATAGGTCATTAAGAGAGCCGGATTCTCATGACCTTCACCTTCCTCAGTCAGTAAGAGGATCACTTGTAGGACATCTTGTGTCTCTACTACCATAGCTTACCAGGGTAAACTGGTCCTTCGCTATTTTAGAGTTACAGTGGCATTCTGTACTCTCTTCGTCATCAGGAGATTTCATGTTTATCTCCACTGATACGGATATCTATGTTTTCTTCATCATCAGGAGGTTTCATGTTTACCTACTACTGATACGGTATGGGATTGTAGTGAAGGATTGACGGATTACATATCTACATCAAATTCCTACACTAGGATGTAAGGTTCTACACATCCATATACCCCACATACTCAATAGTATGTGATCCAAGAGTTCCCTTAGGAAAACTTGTTTCACCATCATTTGATCTCTGACAATGATGGGTCTATGATCTGGGCTATACATTATACTTGATTAGTTAGGTACATTCAGTATTCATTTAACATCACACATTGTTCTTCAAACAATAATCAGTAGCATAACAGCTATAAAAGGAGAATACTAAATGTAACAAGCCTAACTCACATCAAACATCATTTCTCATTATACTCATCACAAGTCATCTCTAAAGCATGACCTTGATGGTATTCATGGCATCTCACAGCCCATTATTATCATAGAATGCCACTGACAAGGCATCAAGATACTTTACTTATTCATAAAGCTATCAGTATGCCTTTAATGAATATAGTATCATCATCCATACCTGGATGTGATCATCTCCATATCAGAACATGCATGGTTAATTCAACTAATAAAGGTAATTCAAAACAATGATTATACTTTTCACTCTTTTCATAAGAGCTAAGTTCTTTGATTCTTATCAAATAGAGTTTAATACTCATATAACATGTCATCACCTTTGAATTAGGGTTTACTATTCACATCACATGTCATTACCCTTGAATTAGGGTTTACTATTCACATCATATGTCATTACCCTTGAATTAGGGTTTACTATTCACATCATATGTCATTACCCTTGAATTAGGGTTTACTATTCACATCATATGTCATTACCCTTGAATTAGGGTTTACTATTCACATCATATGTCATTACCCTTGAATTAGGATTTACTATTCACATCATATGGTGAATTGAACTCATAACATCATCATGTATGAGGAACATCATCATTGATGCTCTCAGATTAGCTTAAGATTCATCATATATCATAATTAGGGTTTCCATGATCTCACATAGGTGGATCATACCCTAATCATGCACATTCATGTGTATTGAGGGTTCTTTACTTGAGTTTCCACCCTAAAAGGGTACTTTCTCTCTCTTAAGATAATTTATCTCTCCTCATACTAGTAGATGGTTATAACACTACTCTAGATCAGGTTGGGTTAAGTCCTCATGGGCTAACATAAGCCAAAACATCACTATCATGTGATTAGGGTTTGATTTGAACAAGGTATTACTCAATTGAACCTATCAAGATACTTTGGTAATTCACCCCATTGATCACCATCATGGTTCAATTCATTAGTCACTTAATCCCTTAATATCCTAGGTTATCATTAGGGTTTAGATTAGAGCATCATTGAACCATTTACACCTTCAATTGATTAAGTGAAATCAACCTTTGAAAACCTCAAACGGTTTCAACCTTCAACCTCCAAACGGTTTGAGACCGTTTGGATGAGTTGACCATTTGCTAGGGTTGACTCCAAGACTGTGTGACCTTCAAGGTCGTTTGCCCAAACCGTGTGAGGGTGTAGACTGTTTAACAAGTTTGACTTCAAGACCGAGAGGGCTTACACGGTTTGAGACCGTTTGGTGTCTCTCGATCTTGAGATCGTTTGAGTCCACACGGTCTTGAGACCGTTTGGCCCCAAACGGTCTTGAGACCGTGAGGCCTCACACGGTCTTGAGACCGTGTGACCTTAAACGGTCTTGAGACCGTGAGGTCTCAAATGGTCTTGAGACCGTGTGACCTCAAACGGTCTTGAGACCGTTTGGTCCACTTGGTCTCAAACTGTTTGGACCTCCAACATGGTTCAATGATTTCAATCGTTCATGATTATCAGTGTTGAAGCCTCCAAATGGTCAAAGCCATGGTAACCACTTATAGATTGAGTTAACTAGGGTTATTCTTAATCAATTGGTCACTCAATTGACCCTCAATTGTTATTCAATTAGGGTTGAAATTGGTTCAATTAAGGTCCATCAACGTTCAACCATCAACACTCAACAATGTGAATCAACACAAAGTTGAACCCTTCAATTGAGCTCCAATTGGGCCCAAACTTGGCCCAAACGGTCTTGAGATCATGTGGATGAACTCCAAACGGTCTTGAGACCTTTTTCCCAAGATTTCATCAAAATCTAAAGTGATTTGATAGGAGTTGAACCTTGATTGAGTCTCAAATCAGTATTTTGATTAAATCAATAACCTATTGCAATTGGGCCCTCAATTGATCAAATTACCTTAACCCTAGACCTCCAAACGGTCTTGGGTTGTCACCACACGGTCTGGAGACCGTTTGGATGAGTTCCAAACGGTCTTGAGACCGTTTGCCCATCCAACTTTTGTATTCTAGTGTAAACTCTTCAAGGTTGGATCTATTGAGTTGATTATCATATCAATACTTAATTGCAATGTAATTTGGTATCTTTGTACTTTCAATTGGTCAACTATACTTGACCCCAGACCTCCACACGGTCTTGGGTGATCCCCCACACGGTCTTGAGACCGTTTGATTGATCCCCAAACGGTCTTAAGACCGTTTGGGTCAACCAACCCAAAAACATTAAGTTATTCATTGAGATTTCAGTACTGATTTCAATTAGGGTTTGCCCTAGTAATCATCCTTCAACTCTTAGCTCGTTTGGAATTAGTCCATAAAATTTGGTGAGTTATTAATTAACATTATTTTGAACAGTAATCTCATACGGTCAATGCTTGGTCAACGTTCTTACACGGTCTTGAGACCGTTTGCCCAAAAAGGGCGATTTCAATAGATTGGAAATCAGAAGTAAATTCAATTAAAGTTGTTGATTAAAAAAGCCATATCTCACGATTCCTTTGGATTTATAATCTCAAATTGTGTGGGTGATTAGCCTACATAATTATGAACAGAAATCTTATACGGTCCACGCTCGGTCAACGCGGATAAATGGTCTTGAAGACTGTTTTCCCTTACATGGTCCTGAGACCGTTTGCTCACCACACGGTTTTGTAAACCGAGAGAGAAATTTGTGGAGACCGTTTGGTAAAGTGAAAAGTAGTGGATTAACTTTGGAAATAATGTCTTCATCTCCTAGATCAATAACAGCAAGGATTTCTCACGGATTTGCTTGCAAGGTAGCAAAGGAAGGTAGAGAAGAAGAAGAACTATCATCTAAAAGCATAAATGAGATGTATTTAACAAAACATAGGTTTCGAGTTATAAAACCCGCCTAAAGCTTGCTCCTTGAGCTCCAAGATTTCGAGCTCCAAGCTTTTAATGGCGTCCTTGAGCTTCCACAGGTCGGCCAAGGTGAAACCTCCAGGGAAAGTCGAGAAGAGATGGCTAGAAAGGTGGAGCTATGTGAGCTAGCCATCAATTTGACCTTGAATTCAAGTTCTAACCATGAACTTAAGCAAAAGGGAGGATTCAAACCTACCTTGCCCTCCTTGGTCGTCCTCCTGAGCTCCACAGCTCCTCTTTAGTCGGTTTGGGTGAATAGAACAGTGAAAGGAACGAAGGGAGGGTTTTCCTTGCTAAGTGAAGTAGAGAGCTTATATACTTGGAAAGAGGTTTCAACATAAACTCATAAGTTCTCCATATTTTCAACTTAGTCCCTCCATCCTTCTATGCTCGTCCCTTCATATTGATTCTAAGGACAAACCTTCTTCTAAGGTCAAGAAATGAGGGCAAAGAAGATCAACCTATTAGTTAAGCATACACATAAAAGGGCTATAGCACATACACCTTGATTATTCAATCACAAAGGTGTTTTTCATTATATGATTATTCAATTAAAGTGACCTCTTCATCATTTCTTCTCTAAATGATGACAAGAGTCTTAAAAAATACTTTTGATGGTGTAAATTACAAGTTGCACCCCTCAAATTGGGTAAATTGCACTTTACCCCAATTTAGGGTTTTCAAGCACAGGGATTGCTTCCACAGCTGCACCTTGGTGCCCAAGCTTGGGAAATCCCTCAAACTTCATCATAATGATTCTAATGATGTCTCAATATCAGAGGAACATCTCAACATGTGCAAATTGCAAGTTAACCCTTTTAACTGGGTAATTTGCACATAGGTCCCTGTATTACAAAACAATGCTACAACTTTGTATAAAAAGGAGCAAAAACTGAATTATATGTTTCTGAGAAACTTAATTACATGCCCGAAGTTAATCACAAGGATTTAATTACATATTTAGGCAAAACACCTAGGGTTAACTCATAACCCAGGTCAGGGATGTTACAAGCATATCCAACCTTCAACAACTACTGATCACCTTACTACTCTTCCTCAACCGCACCATCTCTGTCGTCTCATGCACAACCACCTAAAAGATGTGGAAACCCATGGGGTGAGACCAATGTCCAGATAGAGATATAACTCTCTACCAACAACTATAGTTAACATAGATAGATAAATAGAAGGAAAGTAATAGCATTAACAGGATGAGCAGATTCAGTGAAATGAGTAATAAAGAGTTAATAACACAGATTATGTAGATTAATCAGTTATAACTGATCAATAGAACATCATATACTTTTAGAAGGAATATGAAGACCATGTATAAAAGATAGCATCTAAGTAGTATAAGAAACAAGGCAAAGGTTCATCCAATGTAAATCGTGTTTAACCCTAAGCAAGCATACTACATGGATGCATTATGTCTTTTAAATGACCTGTGGAGATGAGGTATACCACTCATGCTCCAAATGACCACTGCTAAGTCAAAATCAGTGCCATACAAGATCTAGGAGGACCAGACTCCTATTATCTCCCACGCCCTCAGTCAGTCCAAGTCCGCCGTAGTGACATATAGAGTCCAACTGCAAAGCACCCTAGCCTTCCTTGGTATATAGGAACGACATTAGTAAATAGGATATACAAACCCAATCATCTAAGGTACAACCGCGGTTGTCCTCTATCACAACATATACTGAAATAAAACCACATTCATTCTCCTACCAAGGCATGACCACAATCATCCTTCATAACTTGTAATTTTGGATGCAAGGATGTATCCTGAACTTGCACCCCCATATATTCAACAATATGTGCTCTGAGTTTCCCTTAGGAATTACTCATTTCACCATCCAGCAAGTACTGACTCTGAAGATGGATCTATGGCTCAGAGAAACTATATGATTAGAGTTTTACTTGATAAATTATTGTCAATTGGTATCTTTTAATGCATCAATCAAGTTACAATGTACAAACCCTAAACAAGTTCTATAAAGGTAAGGATAGATTGCAACTTTAGAATATATTAAATGTATCAAACATAAAGTTGATTACATCACCACATAATATTGTCTCACTGCCTTACACTCGGCCGTCACCATCATCACATCACTGTGGGATAACCATCCCTCATCACATCATCAAAGGACATCACCTCACATTAGGCACAAAGTCATCATTAAGGTCATCAGACCATTCACGCTATTTCTATTCTTGTAGGAAACATCATTAGTTCATCATGCCTCATCAAGGCTCATAACCATCACCCTATGTTACATAAATATATCACAACAATCACAAGCTATGATGCTCATTCAACCTGCAACATAAGGGTTACACAACTAGAGGAGAGGAAAGTACTTCATTACATGCTAATCACTTAAGCAAGTAAGCATTAATTACCATGTACATGAAATTAGGGTTAGGGTTTCTCATATCTATCTGATTAGATTTTCCAAAATAGAATACATTCTTAGAACAGTTTAATTCAACCATGGGTCTAGGGATTACCATCGACTGAAGAAGATTCTAGGCCACATATCTATGCGACCAAAGAAAACATGTCAACATGGTTGAAGACCATCATCATACCTTCGACTGAAGAGAAACATCATCATACCATCGACCGAAGAGAACCAGAACCACCTTCAATCGAAGAGAAATACTAGGTCTAACACAAAAAGGTCATGGACATCTTGGTCGAAGACACTTTAGTGACCCAAGAAAAATAAGAAGGCAACCTCATCAATACAAGAATCTAGGTCACCTATGCAACCACTCCAAGGAAACCATCTCATGGACCAAGCACCATCATAAAACCATAGACCACTTGAATCATACCATGCAGAACATCATAGAGTTAAAGCCACTTGTCCAAACATGATCAAAACAGATGGTTTATCCATATAAAACTAAAACCTCAAAGAGAGTAGTATATCTAGGGAAACATTATCCAAAACCCTAGAATCCAATCACCAAAACATAGAGATAACCAAACCATAATCATGAGGGGAAAAACCAATCTTCCAAACCATCACATGCATCCAAATTCTCCATAACCAAAAGAGAGAAACCAAGCATGCCCATGATGAGAAACCAACATTTAGACATGTTCATATGAAACTAGCACTCCCACCATCCATTAAAACTCAAGATCAAGAATTAGGGTTTAAGAGAAAGAGCTAATCTATGCAAGATTACTACATAATCATAAACCATAGAACAAGGTATCGTTTATCAAGAAACATATTATCAAGTTTTAGAGATTAGATAAGATTTTCATGTAATGTTAAGGTGCAATAATATTAGAGGAGAGAGATATATAACCCACCTTGAGGTGAAGATCAACCCCAAGCCACGAAGCTCCATGGGAGAGAAGAAATGCCAAGCTTGGATAAAATCCATGGCCAAGCAAGATCACCTCAAGAGAAGAAGAGAAAACCAAGGTCAAAGGAAAGATCAAAGAGAAGAGGGTAAAACCGTAAACCAAAAAGAAAGGAAGAAGAGGAGATCTCCATCTCACGTAGGTACTACCATGGATTCAACCTATATTGGAGATAAGTTCCTAAAAAATATCAGCATGGAGAACCATTATTTAGTTGAGAGAATAAAAGAAAAGGTAAGGTTCTTGAAAAATGAGATCAAGAATGATAAACCACTTACCAAGCACAAGGATCACCAAAGGAAGATTCTCCAACCCTAGATCACCACATGCAAGGTTCTACCTCCTTGCTCCTAGGTTAAGCTCATTCTCTTTCAAGCTCCAAGCAAGAGAGAAAAAGAGAGGATATGAAAGGATAATATGCATGCTAAGAGGGAGGTATATATATATGAAGGTAGGAGAGAGATAAGGAAGGATAGGTGTCCAACTAAACATGCTACTTGTCCATCATAGGACATCCATGCAAGCACCAAACATGCACATGAAACTAGGGTCATGAAAAATAAGGTAGATTAGTGACCTCATTTGGTCCAAAGGACCATCAGTCAAAGAGAAACACAGCCCACCAGGCTCATCGACCGAAGGGAAAACAAGGAAGGGTCATCGATCACATAGAACTCAAAACCCTAGAACCTCTTCTACCAAAGAGGGGGTGAAAGCTCTTTGATCGAAGGAAACACAAGGATCACTCAAAACATCATTGACTGAGGGCAAAAAGGTATAAGACACAACAAGGTGGGTCATTGAAAACCAACTCAAAGGGTCAACACTCAAGCAAAGTCAACCATCTACACAAGGAACCAAAGCATACCCTAAGTCCACACTTTCATCACCACTTCCCTCCTCAAACAAACAAGGTAGAACAAGATGTCCTCAAGCACCACTCTTCTCAACAAGATGCCAAGATATAAGAGGAACAATAAAAATGTGAAAAATTTCAAGATAAACCTTCAACATGGTTAAATTGCAATAAGGTCCAAAACAAGCACACAAATAGCATAACTAGCTCAAACATCATGCAACCTGGACCAAACTAAAAGCACAAGCATGTCACATTTTATTAAGACACATCACATGATTAGATTAAGGTCTAAGCATGTTATTAACCAAAAGCAAGAAAGACCAAGCACTAAGCTAGGTCAATGGTCTTACACCATGGTTCGACCAAGAGAAGAAAAGAGAAGGTAAGGTTCAAGAAAAATAAGATCAAGAAGGATAAACCACTTACCAAGAACAAGGATCACCAAAGGAAGATGCTCCAACACTATATCACCACATGGAAGGTTTGGCCTTCTTGCTCCTAAGTTGCGCTCCTCTTCCAAACACCAAAGTGGTATGAGCTCCAAGCAAGAGGAGAGAAATAGAGGATACAAAAGGATCATATGCATGCAAAGAGGGAGGTATATATATCCAAAGGTAGGAGAGAGATAAGGAAGGATAGTTGTCCAACTAAACATGCTACTTGTCCATCATAGAACATCCATGCAAGCACAAAATATGTGCATGCAACTAGGGTCATGAAAAACAAGGTAGATTAACAACCACACTGTTGGGTTTTAGGGGAGACAGAGAAGGCAGCGGAAACAAAAAAAATTTCTCCCTCAAACCCAGAACAAGGAAACGCGTCAACATCTATATAATAGGAAAAGATGGTTTGTGGAATCATACCTTGTCCTGAGGCTTGCTCGGAGACAATACCTCGCGCCTCGCACGGTCTTCACCTCCAGTCTTGGACGGTGTCTATTCAGCTCCTGGTTGCACTGGGACTGATGACTCCTAGTCATACCGGGACTATCAGGATTGACAGTTGTCCTCCGAGCGGCAGAAACCTCCCGCCTCTGAAGTAGTCCACACGGACCACCTAGAACTCCACACTCCTTGTCCCACAAGGAGTTGTAAGGAGTCGCACCCTCCTGTTGACGTACTAGTCACCAACACACTCTCCTGCTGCCAGTTGCAACTGCAGTTATCTTTCCCTTGTTGCACCTCCCTTTTCGGGTAGCACTTGCTCGGGCTCTCTCGGTTACCAAAACTAGAGAGAATGACAACTTTGTAGAGCAACTGGTTGCACTGAGTTGTACTTTGAGAAGCCCCCAATACCCCTATATATATAGGAGGGTCATGGGACAGGGTTCTTCATCCCGGGCAATGCGGGACTAAAAGCAGGAGTAGAAGGGTTCGAGATTTTCCACAAAAACAACCAACTCGCAACCCGAACCGATCGTTTCACAACTGAAACGGTCGGTTGGGGACCTGAACCAGTCGGTTGGGACACCTCAACTGGATGGTTCACAAGTGAACCGGTCGGTTGGTGGTCCTGGTCAGTTCCCGATTGACTTTCCTTCTTTGGTTTCTAATTGGTATCGAATACCAATCCTATTTCCCAATCAACTTGGGCAATTGAAACAAAAGGAAAATTATCACCAATCCTACTTTCCCAACTTGCTCAGTTGCACCAGTTGAATCGATCATTTCAACACTTGAAGTAATCGGTTCAACATGATCTTGAGCCGATCGGCTCAACACTTGAGCCGACCGGTTCACCAAGCTCATCTGACTGGTTCATCACATGAACCGATCGGTTGGGAGTGCAGATTGTGCAGAATCAGTCAATTGCGATTTCAATCAATCTGATACTCCAATCAATGTGTCCAACACCTTGAACATTATGACATTGAGCTATCAATTGATTGAGTGTTTAATTGAACTACTAAACTCCTTTAGTAATCAATCTAAACATTGTTTGTGGACAAAACTCCTCTTCCAGGTTAAATCCTATGTGTGTGACCCTGCAGGTCCATTTCACGTTGGCAGTGAAAGTTCATAACATTTATGACTTCACAAGCAAAGAGCGGTGCCTAGTCACACATCAGTGCTACCCAAGTGAAAGTAGAAAGTTGGAGAACAACTTTCAATCCTACAATCTGTGAATGGTGTTACACTGAATGTATAATTCCTTTGTCACTGATATCTTGAATGAACTCGAGGCATGGAACAGTCATCCTATCGACGTTCATTCACTTTCTTGATCTCAGAGTAGATTGAACGAGATATGTATGACATCAATATCACATACTGATTCACACATGTGTGTGCACGCCTATCTCAATCCTACTCATCAAGTGGCCTTGGATATCAAACTCCCTCAGGAGGGACAAATCCCATATCTATCACTCACCCCTTAAAAGCCCCATGTGTCAAAGCCACCCAATCATCACCTTTATAACAACCCTTGTTTCAGGACTGCGTTTGATGATGTCAAAGTGTGCCCAATGACATGTTTTGAGTGTAGTGATTTCAGGTCAAAGAATCACACTCACCACCATCACTGTGAGTACTGACTGTGACTACCATGTCATGGTTCCATGTGTCAAACTCACGGTGGGTCTGTCTGGTACACTTATTCTCTAACAAGTACCTATGTGTTTGGTTTGATATATCTATATCATGACTAATGAGATTCTGTCATCAACCAACACCACAATCTAGTCTTATGTGTCATTGTTTTCTATCTACCTTCCCCAATGACATCCGACTAGGGACATAACAAGAATGTACAAACTCTTAGCATCCGTATGATCTCATCGTTCAGGTCCTTAACCTGAAAGCATACATCATTGAGTACTGTCATTCTCTAGACATTCAATCTGTTCTATCACTATCTCATATAACTGAACCAAAAAGAATTGGAAGCTTGCCTTTGATGTTTATCAAATCAATCTTAATGTATCCCACCAATCATCCCATGATTGGCTCTCAGGGCATACATACCAACAGACTCCCACTTGCTCTGCGGGCCAATCACCCTTGAATCATATTCATAGTGATCTTCAAACATGTCCCACATGTTACTGTGCTCTTGTGCCAACATAGTGAGTTATGGCAACACCTTGCCAAAGTCAGTTTTAAATGCATATCTCTCATCTCTTCACTATACGTCACATGTATGAGATGGAGTTGCTGTAATATGCGATCTAGTATTCCTTTGCTAACCTTTAGCCACATTGCATGATCAAGGATTCCATACTTGTCATCAATGACCGGAATATCTATAAGTTCATCTCATGAACTTCCAGATCCATATAGTATCCACTGTTGTTCTCTAACACACAGATACTCGGAATTTCCTTTTAAATGGTTTTATTGGAACAGTTCCAATTATCAACAAACTTTCACTTTTATATATCCTATATATATTTTGTGATTAATTTTCTGTCCTTTCAGAAGTTCGCATCAATGTAACTCTTTACAGTGAACTCTTCCTTATCTCCATAGAACTAATACTTCTCAAGTACTTATCAAGTTATTATGGTTTGCAGTAACCCTTACTGGAAGTAGACAGACATCCACTCGTCATGTCCCACATACGAGTTATCAGGATGAGCACATCATATTGTCATGTCCTACATACAAGATGATGAATGCATTTTATTCTTATCATGTCCATACATGCAAGATAACATGGATGATTACATACATGATAGATCCATATCTATTCTTAGTGTTCCAATTCTTCATAAGAATTGGACACTTGGCCTTAGGATACTAACTCCATGTAACATGGACAAGTTTTCTCCCACTAAATCTGTGCATACTGAACTCTTCAGTACATATTTCCAATGTATGTATTCTCTTTACAGGTCAAGAGGTTTTCGAGAACTATCTCTATAGATCTCTATTCCTATCACATAGGAACCATCTCTATCTTCCTTAAAGATAATTTCCACTTTTGGATTTCCATTCTAGAACATTTCCATTTCACATCAACATGTGGAATGTGAACACGCTCCCACTAAATCACAAATCCCTTCTTTATCTTTGACATATCAGTCAAACCCTTTGACTATATCACCAAAGTAAAGATCCAATTCCGAGTTGCTTGTACTCAATCAATCACATTGATTAGTCCATTGTAACTTATAGACTTCATTTGCATTAGTGGATTCATAAACCTTATAGGTTGTGTCACATACACATCCTTGTTTTATTCCTCATAGGAATGCAGTTTTAGTATCCATATGCCAAATGTCTTAGTCATTAAGTTGCAATCAACAAGCATCATCCTTCTCCAAATGTTATCCATGTGTCTTAACACTTAAGACTTATTCACACTTATGGATTTTATTCCAATGGGTGCTACCATCAAGGTCATACCTTATGGTTCACATGAATGTCATTTAGGATGTAATGGTCATAAACCATAACTCAAAATTCGGTTCCTCATATTCATCTAGATAGTTGACTCCTCACATGAACAACTCATCACATAGATAATTGAGGTGTATCTGTCAAGGATATAAGAACTCACAACTCCTTGTGATTCTCAATGTCCTTTATTAGTGTGGGGTATTCTTTTATTAAGAAGAATTTAGTTATTTGATAATAATTCTCTAACTCCTTAGAGTATGATTCCTTCTTGATTTAGACATCACCATGCCTTAATCATGAGTTCACTATGATACACTATCATAATCACTCATAAGGATCTCAAACATTTGGTCCAAGTAATTCATTCATTGATCTCATCAAGAATTAACACTTTACCAAATCTGCACTTCATCTATGATAATCTTGAACACTTCAAGATATCCATATTGGTATTTCTCTAAACACCATTTGAAGTATTAGCATTTGCTCCAATAGGTATGTAAATACATCATATGTATCATACCTAATAGGATAATCATTCTCCCACTACCATTAGTGAAGATTGATTAATCATGTCCAAGAGATTCATGTCTCTTACTGGTTATCCAACCAAAAGAGTCTAGATTTATCCATCATATGGAAACTAGAAATGAATTTCTCATGATTGATGCTAATTTGATTGTTTGAGTTATCAATAACTTTAGGTATCATTTTATCTTATGCATGCCATGTATCACAAGATAAATAAGGCATTGCCACAAATATCATATCTTTAAGATTGAAACATCAACTTTATTAATTGCCATCATTGTCATACAATATGCAAAAATAAAGTGTTTCTATCTATTGGCAATATATGAAATAGCAGTTCTCAACTCTATTTCGTGTCCTTTAGGCTGAAATAAACTGAAAGATACTCCTATCTATGGCAGCAACACTTGCTCCAATGATGGGTACTCCTTTCTTGGTCCTTTCACTAAGGCCATCACTTATTTGTGGATATTGCATATCATACATGACATATCCATATCTTGGTATCATATACCTCAAATAAAGAAGCGGTTCATTTCATGATACCTTAGGTGGAGATCTCCATCCCCTCCTTCATCTTCTTTTGTTCTTCCAGATATAGAGGGCAATCCCTCATACACCCTTTCCCCATGTGCCTTGAGGCTGAAGACGGCTTGGATTGCTGGCTAGCATCAGAACACTTCTTTGCTTTGCCCTTATCCTTGCCCTTAAGAATTACCTTTTTCTTTGATCACATCAAAGATTATGGTTTGTCTTTCTTCATCTTTGCCTCTACTATCCTCAACATGTCTAACAACTCTGTCAACGCTTGTCAAAGTTGTTCATGTTGTATCTTACCATGAATTGTATGATTCTCGCAACATTTGCAGTATCATACCAATAGCCAACTCTTGGCTCAGAGGGAATCCTTCTTAGTCAGGTTTTCCACACACCCAATCATATTGAGTGCGTGAATACCTTACTGGATCTCCTTCTGTCATGACATACTAGGATAGTGTCCTTGAGACATCATATGTCTCATGTTGTCTCTACAACTCATAGTTCAGAGAACACAACATCAAGCACTCCTCATCAATGTCTTCCTCGGTATGCTTCCATAAGCCTACTCTCAGCCATTGATGTGGTGGGATTGAGTTCATCTGGTTCTGGTATAACGAGGACTTAGAGCTTTCGCTCTTTGATTGAGAACACTTCTCATCATCCTAACCAGTCGTGGAATTATTCCCATTTAATTTGTTGGTCTCAAAGACCGATCGCAAATAAAGTGATTTGTTGATTAACCATTTATTTTAACAAAAGGAAATATATGCAATTTTAGTCCAAAACACTTTTGACTTGTTTGATTGATTTGAAAAGTTGACGATAAAATTAGGCCTTTAATTAATTATCACTCTCACTATTTTACTTCAAATTGATAGCCCTCACCATCAATTCGGAAGATTGCAGCGTACAACCTTCTAGTGGGCAAGATCCTGTAATCCTCTAAGTCATGGACCAGCTTTGGCTGTCACCCACAACTTAGATCTCTCAGGTAGGCAACTTTTTCCAATTGCATCATATGCAACTCTTGATGAATGAACATGCACAAAACCTTGCCATGAACATTCCTTGCCTCTAGGCTTAGACGCTCTAAGAATCACCAGTTAAGTCTAACCCAAAAGCTGACACGGTAAACATGCACCCTACTTTGGCAGAACCTGCATGTCTACCCTTCACACTTCCACAAGATAGACGGCGCACCACGCTTTGGTGTAACCTACGCTTGGTCGATCGCGTTTTTCATGTGTGCCGCTAATGGAAGGCATATAAGACTTAATATTTTAACGAGGGATTTGGTTTTTATATACATATACATATCCAATCACCACAATACATAGTATGTATCATATACATGCTATATCCCACAGAAAATATGCAAAACGATAAAAGCGATGATTATAGCCATCCTAATGTGATTCCCCGAGCTAAGAGGAATCACGGTCATCTAGGTCTACATCACATGCAACCCGTATAAGATGAAATATGTGCTTTGCCTTTTGAGTATATCAACTCATCACATGATTGATTTTCTCGTCCTGGCCCGGTCGTCTGGGTGCCACCAACTGATCGGTTGGCTCCTCCAACCGATCGGTTTGCCTGGTCATCGTGCATCTCATCATGGCCGCCACCCGCTCGTCTCTCTCCTCGAATCGGTCATCAATCGATCGGCTCACTCCTTGAACCGGTCGTCTGGAACGTCAACCGATTGGTTCACGCCTTGAACTGATCGTCTCAGTTGTCTTCAGGATGTCCGCCATTCTTCGACATAACAGGAAATAAAATTCTATCCTATTTTACATTGTTTAAAAGGAGAAACCCCGAGTTACATTCGGGGGGAGAAAAGGTAGGAAAGAAGTCACGAATTATTTCAAGTTACATCAGGAATAGGAGAAGGAAGATCGGTACGTAGACCGAGATGCAAGAAACCACATACAACCATACACAGATAGGGTTTATTGGCCATAACCACACTATACATCCACCACAAAATTCGTTTAAGGGTGACACGTATCGAGTGCATTAATAATACATATCATATATGTAATTGGGATTTGTGGATTTAGGATTGGACATGCATAAAACCAATTTTATTCGCATCGTATGCAATAAATAAATGCGAAAAACCAAAATCGATCATATCGATATTCCTAAAATATAGAGCAATTGAAGTGGCTCTGATACCACTGTTGGGTTTTAGGGGAGACAGAGAAGGCAGCGGAAATAAAAAAAAATTCTCCCCCAAACCCAGAACAAGGAAACGCGCCAACGTCTATATAATAGGAAAATATGGTTTGTGGAATCATACCTTGTCCCTAGGCTTGCTCGGCGAAAATACCTCACGCCTCGCACGGTCTTCACCTCCGGTCTTAGATGGTGTTTGTGCAGCTCCTGGTCGCATCGGGACTGACGACTCCTGGTCATACCGGGACTGTCGGGATTGACAGTTGTCCTCCGAGCGGCAGAAACCTCCCGCCTCTAAAGTAGTCCACACAGACCACCTGGAACTCCATAATCCTTGTCCCACAAAGAGTTGGAAGGAGTCTCACCCTCCTGTTGACATACTAGTCACCAATACACTCTCCTGCTGCCAATTGCAACTGCAGTTGTCTTTCCCTTGCTGCACCTCCCTTTTCGGGTAGCACTTGCTCGGGCTCTCTCGGATACCAAAACCAGAGAGAATGACAACTTTGTAGAGCAACTGGTTGCACTGAGATGTACTTTGAGAAGCCCCCAATACCCCTATATATATAGGAGGGTCATGGGACAGGGTTCTCCATCCCGGGCAATGCGGGAATAAAAGCAGGAGTAGAAGGGTTTGAGATTTTCCACAAAAACAACCAACTCGCAACCTGAATCGATCGGTTCACAACTAAAACGGTCGGTTGGGGACTTGAATCGGTCGGTTGGGACACCTCAACTGGTCGGTTCACAAGTGAACCGTTCGGTTGGTGGTCCTGGTCAGTTCCCGATTGACTTTCCTTCTTTGGTTTCTAATTGGTATCGAATACCAATCCTATTTCCCAATCAAATTGGGCAATTGAAACGAAAGGAAAATTCTCACCAATCCTACTTTCCCAACTTGCTCGATTGCACCAGTTGAATCGATCGTTTCAACACTTGAAGCAATCAGTTCAACCTGATCTTGAGCCGATCGGCTCAACACTTGAGCCGACCGGTTCACCAAGCTCAGCCGACCGGTTCACCACATGAACCAATCGGTTGGGAGTGTAGATTGTGTAGAATCAGTCAATTGCAATTTCAATCAATCTGATACTCCAATCAATGTGTCCAACACCTTGAACATTATGACATTGAGCTATCAATTGATTGAGTATTTAATTGAACTACTAAACTCCTTTAGTAATCAATCTAAACATTGTTTGTGGAAAAAACTCCTCTTCCAGGTTAAATCCTATGTGTGTGACCCTACATGTCCATTTCACGTTGGCAGTGAAAGTTCATAACATTTATGACTTCACAAGCAAAGAGCGGTGTCTAGTCACACATCAGTGCTACCCAAGTGAAATTAGAAAGTTGGAGAACAACTTTCAATCCTACAATCCATGAATGGTGTTACAGTGAATGTATAATTCCTTTATCACTGATATCCTGAATGAACTCAAGGCATGGAACAGTCATCCTGTCAATGTTCATTCACTTTCTTGATCTCAGAGTAGATTGAAAGAGATATGTATGACATCAATATCACATACTGATTCACACATGCGTACGCACACCTATCTCAATCCTACTCATCAAGTGGCCTTGGATATCAAACTCCCTCAGGAGGGACAAATCCCATATCTATCACTCACCCCTCAAAAGCCCCATGTGTCAAAGCCACCCAATCATCACCTTTATAACAACCCATGTTTCAGGACTGCGTTTGATGATGTCAAAGTGTGCCCAACGACATGTGTTGAGTGTAGTGATTTCAGGTCAAAGAATCACACTCACCACCATCACTGTGAGTACTGACTGTGACTACCATGTCATGGTTCCATGTGTCAAACTCACGGTGGGTCTGTCCGGTACACTTGTTCTCTAACAAGTACCTATGTGTTTGGTTTGATATCTCTATATCATGACTAATGAGATTTAGTCATCAACCAACACCACAATCTAGTATTGTGTGTCATTGCTATCTATCTACCTTCCATAATGACATCCGACTAGGGACATAACAAGAATGTACAAACTCTTAGCATCTGTATGATCTCATCATTCAGGTCCTTAACCTGAAAGCATACGTCATTGAGTACTGTCATTCTATAGACATTCAATCTATTCTATCACTATCTCATATGACTGAACCAGAAAGAATTGGAAGCTTGCCTTTGATGTTTATCAAATCAATCTTAATGTATCCCACCAATCATCCCATGATTGGCTCTCAGAGCATACATACCAACCACACTTGGTCCAAAGGACCATCGGTTAAAGAGAAACACAGCCCACCAGGATCATCAGTTGAAGGGAAAACATGGAAGTGTCATCGATCACATAGAACTCAAAAACCCTAGAACCTCTTCGACCAAAGACAGGGAAAAAGCTTTGACTAAAGAGAGGTAAAAAGAACTCTTCAATCAAAGAGAACACAGGGAGCACTCAAAACATCATCGATCGAAGACACCAAGGTTGAATATACAACAAGGTGGGTCGTTGAAAACCAACTCAAAGGGTCAACACTCAAGTAAGGTCAATCATCTACACAAGGCACCAAAGCAAACCTTAACTCCACACTTGCATCACCACTTCCCTCCTCATCAAAACAAGGTATAACAAGATGCCATCAACAACCACTCTCCTCAACAAGATGCCAAGACTTAAGAGGCACAACAAATATGTGAAAAATTGCAAGATAAACCCTCAACATGGGTAAATTGCAATTAGGTTCAAAACAAGCACATAGAAAGCATAACTAGCACAAACATCATGCAACCTGGACAAAACATAAAGCACAAGCATGTCACATGTTATTAAAATGCATCACATGATTGGATTAAGGTCTAAGCATCTTATTAAGTAAAATCATGTAAGTCCAAGAACTAAGCTAGATCAGGGGTCTTATAATACTGATGTATATAGACCTATTAGAATAAATGCTAAAGTTACTTACCAATACCTCATTATATTAATGATGTTATCAATAGATTTGGGAATTTGTATTTAATGAAATAAAAGTATGAATCTCTTGAAGGGTTCAAGGATATCATAAAAAAGGTACATAACCAACTTGGTAAAGATATTAAGATACCTTGATATGATCAATGTTGAAATATTTTAACCAAGAGTTTGAGAACCTTCTGGGTGATCATAATAATGTATCTTGCTGAACTCCAACTGAAACACAATGATAGTGTATCATGAGAGTGTATCAAAAAGAAGGAATCACATCTTGGTAGTCATGGTGTGATTATCAATAAAATTGAGTTGATCTTCCAATTTCTTTTGGGCACATGCTTTACACTAAAGAAATGTACCGCCTAAAATGTTTCAAAAGACACCATTTGAGATCTAGCTTAAGAGGTGTCCTGATATGTCTTATATAATTATTACGATTGAAATCTTAAGTAAGAAAATAGTTTCTTGAAAAACTTTGTCCATAAATCACAAAACTCTTATTTTGTTAAAATACTACTCTTATCCCAATCCAACAACAAAGTTGTTTGCTAATCTGGATGGTTGTATTCCTAAAGAGGAACTTAGTTCCAAAGGAATCAGTGGGAATAAAAGTAGAACTCAAAATGTTTGAGACAAATAAGACAACATTGAACCTAAAGAGGTACAGTCAAAACAAGGAGAGTCACAAGTTTTTGTTGAATCTCAAGTTCCGTATGTAGCACACAAGACTCCAAATTCTAGTAGAACACACCTTGAGATTGACTGATTATGACATATTATGGATCAAAAGGTGGTTAGTTGGTCACATATGATGAGTCAACAACCTACCTAGAAGCTATTGAGGCACCAGAATTTGAAGCATGGCTTGAGGCCATCAGATCCAAGATGGACTCCATGTACACTAACAAGGTAGGACCTTGGTGATCCACCTAAAGGATTAAAACCCATAGGGTACAATTGGGTCTTCAAGAATAAGACATACATGAAAGGGTATATTGGTTGACAAAGGTACAAGGTCAATCTTTGGAATGAAGCAAGCATCTCAGAGCAAGAATCTTCTATTTGACAAGATAGTCAAAGAGTTTGAGTTGAGTCAGAAGGAAGATGTAATATATGATTACAAAAGATTTAGTGGAATCATATATATATTCCACATAATGATGGGGAATAACATCCTTATCCTACAAATATTAAAACCTGGTGAAGAAAGCACCTTCTCTATAAAGGGCTTAAGCGAAGCATCTTATGTAATAGGAATTAAGATCTATAGAGATATATTTGGAAAGCTTCTTTACCTAAGAAAGAGTACATACATTGGCAATATTTCGAAGGGGTTCAAAATGTAAGACTCAATAAGATAAAACTTGTCAAAGTTTCATGGAGTTAGTCGCTCAAAAGCCTAGTGTGTTAGTTCTTGTGAAGAATGGGAAAACATGAGTAAGATGTCATATGCACTCACAGTTGGATCTATCATGTGTGCAATGTTATGTACTTATCCCGTTATCTTGTATGTATAGGACATGGCAAGCAAATGACTGTCAGATTCCAATGAGGGTCATTGGACAACCATAAAGAACATCCTTAAGTGCTTGAGAAGCACAAAAAGGATCAGTTTCTTGGCTATAGTAATAAGGAATAGTTGGGTCTAAATGGTTACACTAAAGCAAGCTTCCAAAATGAAAATACAATTATCACAATCTAAATTTGTTTTTGCCCTTAAAACGAGGGTTGTAAGCTGGAAAGGGTTCCAAGCAAGCAACAATTCTTTAAATCTATAAAAGAAGCTGAGTATCTTGGTATTATGTGAACAATAGAGATATAATATGGATCAAGAAGTTCATAGAGATGAACTTATGGGAGGTTCCAACCATTTATGAGTCAATAGAAACATTGTGACAATAATGGATCTACTGGATAGGCTGGGATATCCAGATAGAATACCATGGCACTTCCATCTCATGCGAAAGGTGGCACAACGAAGAGATGTCAAACTTGCAAATACCGACTTGAACTAAATGTTAATAACCCCCTGTACAAGCATTTGTGCAATAGGAACATGATGGACATTTTAAGATCACTTTGAATAAGATTCATGGGTGATTGACTCTAAGTGGAAGTGGGAGTTTGTTGGTATGTATGCCTAGAGAGCCAAACATATGATGATTGCAATGGAGCATTAGATACCTGATTTGACAATAATAAAGGTAATTTTATGTATCATGTCTTTCTCAAAATGAGATGATAACATAGACATAGTAGATGTCTAAAGAAATATGTTACTCAATGACATGTGTCTTCAAGTGCATGACTTAAATAATGAGATCATATGAATGTTACTCAATGACATGTGTCTTCTGACTCAACTCAAACTCTTTGACTATCTTGTCAAATATTATTGTGGAAGAAAAATAGACAACAATAATACATAAGACTAGAGTGTGTGTTGTTTGATGATAGTGTCTCATTAGTCATGATGCGTGATATCAAGTCAAGCACACATGTACATGTTAGAGAATAGAGTATCAAACAGACCCACCATGAGAGTGATACACTGATACAGTGGAATGGTAGTTAGAATCAACTCTCATAGTGATAGTGGTGATTGTGGTTCTTAGACCTGAAATCGCTACATTCATCACATGTTTTTCATGTACTTTGTCATCATCCACCGTGATCTTGAATAAGGGTTGTCATAAAGGTGGTGCTTGGGTGCATTGTGACACATGAGGATTGAGTGTGAGTGAAGTAGATGGGATTCGTCCCTCCTTTAGGAGATTGATATCTAGGGCCTCTTGATAAGTGAGACTAAGAAATTTATGATCGTACTCATGCAATTCAGTTTAGATATCTGAACTCACATACATCTCATACAATTTGCTCTAGTTCAGGAAGATGGATTGAACATTGAGAGGGTAATGATTCCATGACTCGAGTTCAATCCAGATATCAGAGACAAAGGAACTATACAATCACAATATTTCTAATAACAGATTGTATGTTTAAGTTGTTCTCCTACTTTCCAAATTACTTAGATAGTAAAGATGTGTTGCTAGATGTCGCTCCTGGCTTGTGGTGTAATAATTGGTTATGAACATCCATTGCCAACATAATTTTGGACCTATAGGGTCACACACATAGGATACAGTTGGAGTAGGATTATATTCATGAATTATGTTTAAATTGATTACTAAAAGTATTTAGGTATTCATTTAAACAAGCAAGGCTCAAATTTGACTGAGTGAACTCTGAAACAATTGGTTCAAGTGTTGAACTGATCAGTTGGAGGGTTAGGTCAATTAGAATCAATATTGGCTGAACTTTGTGTCAACTAGACAAGTGAAATTACTATTTCACTAAGTGAAATGATCATTTCACTATGTGAACTAACTGATTCACCATTTGGGTCACTCAGTTCAGTTTCCAATTCAATCTGAACAAGGATTGATGTTGATGTCATGTTTAGCATTAATGGGGTGTTGAGTCAGAATAGGAATCTGCACGAAATGACTGCACCGGTTCACACACAAACCGACTGATTGGTTATGTGAAATGATTGGTTCATCGTGCATATGTTCTAGAAAATTTGTGAATCCTTCCTTTTTTACTCCCGCACAGATTGGGAACCCTGACCCTGGCTTCTCCTATAAATAGAGGGGTACTAGGGGCGTCTCAGACACAACATTTTCTCTAACAATTGTTGTCTTCTCTGATTGTGGTAACCAATAGAGAGCCTGAGCAAATCATACCCGATAAGGGAGGGATAGCAAGGGAGAGACGATTGTGGGAGAGTGAATCAACACTAACATGTAGACATTTCAAAGGGACAAACTCCTACCCATTGGCTTTGGTAGCTCAACATGGAGTTTTCAGTGGTCTGCGTGGACTACGCTAGAGGCTGGAGGCCATTGTATGCCACTAGGAATCAACCGTTGTTTGTGGTATCAGACTAGGAGGCTATTGATGATGATAATTTGAGTGTTGTTGAAGAAGAAGCATGTTGTTGCTTGGAGAAGAAACATGGTACTGCATCAAGATTTATCGTTGGACTTGCTCCCAAACTAGGTATAACTCTTGTTACTTTCGTTGTGGTTGACGTGATCTTGTTGTTAAGGGGAATAGGCTTTAAAATTTTGTTTTCTCTCCCTTATCTTTCGCCCCAATTTTCCTACAAAGTTTACCTCTATGCACAATGTAGTAATGAAGACGCTAGAGGTGGCTTATGTTTCTAAAGACGTAAGGCCAGAGGCTCTTGCATCCATTATTGAGTTAATTACAAACCTGCACTAAATCACATTCTATTAAGATGAGATACCCCTAGAGGAACTCAAGCAAACCCTTGTTAATCATTGCCACATAGAAGGGCCTTAAAATCCCTTCTTGCTTCATTGAAAATAGTGCATGCGTCATGTGTGCCCCCCTCAAGAAATTCATCAGGTTGGGAAGGGATCCCTTCAAATTGAAACCCACAACAAAGAAGGAAACCTTGTTCAATGGGGTGAGAAAAATTCCCTAGAAGTATTTCCAGAACGTTCTAAAATTTGCAAAGAAAATCATAAAATACAAATAAAATACCAAAAAATTCTTGAAAATCTAAAAGTTTCAAAATATAGGTTTAAAAAGCCAAAAGATTTTTGTTCTACAAGAAAATTAATTCCTTGATCTAATCACTAGGGTTCTAAACTATGACCCAAAACTGGAACAATCATACTAATTTAGTTTCCAATATTTGGATCTTGGATCATGAGCTTAAATTGAAGCAAAATCACCACTCAACTCCAATATTTTTAGGATCATAAACTATACCTAAAATAGGACTAATCATGCTCTTCACTCTGTAATATTTTTGGATCCAGGTTCATGACCTAAAACTAAGCCACCTCAAATATATATATATATATATATATATATATATATATATATATATATATATATATATATATATATATATATATATATGGGTGTTCATTCGTTGCCCACGCGGGTAGCCTGGATTTTCTCTACCCGGTAGCCAAAAAAGTAACTCTCCTGGCCAAAAAAGAAACTCTGATGTCAAAAAAGTAACTATGGTAAACAGAAAGTAACCACACTAATAAAAGAGTAACTCTGTACAAAATATACAACAGATATATATAAGGACGGGTTTTGTTTTATTTTGAAGGGGCAAATGATATTATTTTTGGCTAAAATTTTTTGGAGAGCTAGACAAAATAGTCCTCTACAATTGTGAAATTGTTTTTTGAAAAAAAGTGGTCGAAAGTGTGGGCGGGTAGCTACCCACGCGGGCAATAAAGATGGGCCATATATATATATATATATATATATATATATATATATATATATATATATATATATATATATATATATATATATATATTGTAACATACTGAAATCTCCTTTGTACCTCTTTGTACTCTTTTCTACAAGTTTTGTCCTTCATTTTTGTTCCTCTTGTCCTTGGCTTTGATTTAAAAGAAATTAAGATGGTTATTGGATAAATGTTTCCCATATATTCTTATTTCAAGGTTGCATGCACAAATGCCTCAGTTAGAATTAGATAATGGGTCGAAAATGCAATTTCACCTTAAGAAATAAAAAGGAATAAAATAATTCGTCCTAGAACTTTCTAGTGTTTCCTAGAATATGAGAGATAAGAAGAAAATCCGAATTTTATAAAAGGAAGAAGATAAATGTAATAATTAATGGTAATATGAGAATTTATGGGTAAAGAAGATAATTACAAAGATTTTTGCAACAAATATTATAATTTGAAACCATCATGATAATTTGATAGTTTAATTCGTTTCTTTGAGCAAAAAGTAACTTAAGGGTCAAGTATCATTTAAAATGGAAATATTAATAACATTATCAAAAGAATATAGGAAATATGCCAATAAAGAGAAATAAAATACTTAATGTTCCCAAATCAGGAAAATTACTTCAAATTCGTATTCTAAACATAAAAATAAGCCTCTATGCAAATTTGCAACTAATTTGGATAATATATGAATAATAAGTAAATTAGGAGAGAGAGAGAGAGAGAGAGTGTGTAGAATGTTCTATTTATTTAATAAATATAAAGATAATTTCAACTTGTGAAGATAATTACAAAATCGTGTTCCAAACCTTTAAGGAGACTTATGGGTGAAGTTACATTAATTTTAGATAATGTTATCACCTCTTTTGAAGAAGGAAAGAGAAAATGATATATTAATTATTTCACCTATCAAACTTTCTCAAAATGCAAAACTAACTCCATAATTGAATTCTACGCGTCGAAATAAGTCAGGATATAAATTTTCATAATTTTTGGGAAACGTTTGAGCCTCCAAAAGAAGAAAGAGAAAAACATTTAAAATCTAATAGTTTTAATCGACTTTTGCTAAGGGATATTTCCCTGATCTAATGCGAGATCGGATGGCTCAAAGTCGTTGATGGACTCGGGTCCATCGATCGGACGGTCCTCGATCATCTTCTACCTCAAGTCGAACAAGGAAACAGGTTCCTTGTTTTCATTTTCTTAAAATTGAAATATCTCGAGATTTACTCGATGATTTTCGCTCAAATAACTTGCGTTGGTTTCCTTGCGAGATTCCGAACCGATCTATCCCAAAAAGTTTGGGAATAGATGTGTTTTTGAGAAACGCCTAAGCTAGCTGTCGGCTACTTCTCCTTGCTCCTACCCACATCCTAGTCTAGGGTTCCTTGCCTATAAATATCGCAACCCCAGCGACCGCCATCACCTTAGCAACCTGTTCGTATCTTCAATTTGGATTTTCGTGGACGTTTTGACCCCCAACGAGCAGCCAAAGGTCCCAAGCTTGCGGCGCTTCTCCTTCTCTCCTCCGTCGATCTCGTCTTCAATTGAAGGTACTACCGACTTCGTCTCTTCTTTCCCTTTCTTTCGACTACCTGAACGCGAGTTTTCGTCAAGTATCGCGATTTTGCCCAAATCGACTGAGCAAGCTGCTCGCGCGTGAGGTGGATCGGGCAAGGAAGAAGACGACGCGCAAATTACCGTTTTGCCCCGCTCGCTCCTTCTTTTCTTCTTTTTCTGTTCGGGGTAGTTGAGTCTTTTTCCGCCTGTTTTGACCGGGTCGCTCGACCGGTGGCGAGAGTCCCTGAGGCGCGGGTCACCGCTCTCAGTCGCTCGTGACCGCTCGACGTGGTTGGCCTTGCCTACGTGGCAAGCTTCCATTGATTGAGATAAAATAATTTTTATAAATTATTCCGTTGGTCAAAAATAGTAAATAAATAGTGTTTTGAAATCAGGAAAACGAGATCTATTTAATAAAAATATTTTTGAGATCTGGTTTTGAGTTTTGCAAAAATGTGTTTTTAAAATCGATTTAATTATCTTAAAATCACTAAAATTAACCCTAAGAATCCATATTTCCAAAATATACAATATTATATGTTATTTTGATCAGGAAAACCTAACTAAGATGGTTATGAGGTTTTTGAAGTCTGAATCGGGAGTTTGTGCAAAAAGTTAGTAAATTAGGGTTTTCAACCTTTTAAATAAATGCATGTAATTCTAATTTATGAATATAATGATGTATTAGGTAATTTGGGTTTATAATTCGTGTGGAGAGTTGAAAAGGGAAATCTAGGACACCTGAGGCTAAGGTATGTGTTTAGTATGAGTTTTGTTGTGCATCTACCTATCAGTTGGGAAATCTTTAGTCCATTACCTATATTTCTTTTATGAGGTTTAACTTGATCTAAACTCCTTAAATCCTTGAAACCTAAATTGCTTATTTGCCTCAAATGTCGATGTATTATTCTCTTGTTTGGGTATTCATACCCCACTGCCATGTTACATAATCTTTTGCTTATTCTTGCCATAAATCTTTTGTTAGCATGAAATTAAATGTTCTATTTAAATTTTAAGTAGTGGTACTTATGTACAACCACCCATAGAGGGCATGTATAAAATCGCCCTAGGGGAATGTTTATTATTCTCCCCATTAAAAATTGTAGGTGATTTGGAAATGTTTTTAATTCTTCCCTCACCTAAGGTTAGAGGTCTGGTAGGTGCCTCAACCCTACTTAGTTAGATAGACATATTAAGTAACATGCTAAACCCTTTAATTATTTTTGTTAATGGCAAGTTCTCTTATAAAAACCTCATACTCTTTGAAATCTTCTTACACCAAATATCTAGCCTAATTTACTTGTTACATCTTTCTTTGCCTTTGATAGATTATTAGTGTAACACATACTTTTCTTGTTTTCCCTCTTGCTGGGTGTCTTCCCAACCACCCAGGTGTTGGAGCTGAGCAAGGTGAAGGAAGTGCTTGAAGAAAGAATCCTTTGTTGTGATCGTTAGCTTGGCAAGAAGGATGGCTAGGTTGCTATAGCTAGATCCCCTATTCTATCTTATCTTTTCTTTTAGAAATCAATGATGTAATAAACAATAAAGCCATTAGAAGGCTTGTTATTTCTTTCTTTCCGATGCTATTGACATTTTATTATGTATCTGGAATCATGCTTATTTATTTGGAATATTATGCAATCATCCTCAAAGTCTAAATTTTTGTTAAAATTGTGGATGTTTGTATTTCCTTTAAATTTTAGTAAGGAGGTGATCTCGCCTCTTTACAGCATGGTATCAGAGCCTTTAGGCGACTATTAGGGCATGCAGTTGAGGCAAGGGTGTCTAGAAAGGATCAGGGCATGGGGCTGGCAAGATTTTCTTCTGACCCACTAGCTTGGCATACGGGGACTCCCGTGCCCATATGATCCGGCCTGGCCTACGCCGAAACGAACTGCCCGAAGTAGTATGCTTTTAGGCAATAGCATTCTAGTTATCCTTTTCTCATCTCTATTTCTTTTCCCTCTCATCTATGATTCTTTACTCCTGAAAATTTAATATGTTAACCCTAATTTCAGGAGAGGTGACCTGTTTGACAACACGAACCAGGAGTCCACCACTGACAACCCCGACACTCCTGCGACTCCTGCTGTTAACCAACCAGCTTCTGGTGTTCCCGCCTTCACACCTGAGCAAGAACTGGCGATGTTACGACAGTTGTTGTCCTCCACAATGATGGGACAACTCAACACCATTGCTGCTGTTGCCGCCAAGCCGAGGGAGTTCACCCTCACTGACTTCATCAAGATGCAGCCACCCTACTTCAAGGGTGAGAGTGAGCCTAACATGGTGGACAAAGTCGATGACTGGGTGTTGGCCCTGGATCGGACCTTCGAGGGTATGGCATGCCCTCCTCACCAGAAGGTTCGGTTTGTGACGTACGTGCTAGATGGATCGGCGCGTGTTTGGTGGAATGGAGTTGCCCGCACTCGAGACACCTCCTCCATGGAGTGGACCTAGTTCCTGAAGTTGTTCAGAGAGAAGTACATCTGCCATGCTTTCCTGAGGAAGAAGGAGGCTAAGTTTTACAGTCTCAAGCAAGGAAGCATGAGCGTGGCCGACTACGTTCAGAAGTTTCTGCTGTTAGAACGTTACGCCACCGACCTTGGAGCTGACAGAAGAGCGACCTTGTTCTTGGAGGGCCTGAACTACCATGTTGGTCGAAGCCTCGTTCTACAGCTGCCACTCACATTTCAACAAATGGTGGACAAGGCTCTCCCCATCGAGTCTTATCCAGGATTTCAGTCTTCCAGTGGCTTCAACAACAACAAAAGGAAAAATCCGAACCAGCATGAGAACCGTGGACGTGATTGCTGCAACAGATGCAATCGCCACCATCCTCCTGGAAGATGTCCCACCAACAATGCACCTGCTCGTGTTAGAAACTGTCCTCCACCAACCTGCCATGAGTGCGGCCAGGTTGGGCACATCCGACCCAACTGCCCCCGTTTCCAGCAAGGGCAGATTAATGCCCCGCAGCCGCAACAGCCGAGACAGAACCCTCCACCGCAGAACAACAACAACAATAACAACAACAACCAGAACCCGAGGCGTCTGCCAGCTGAGAGGCGGAATGGGAGAGTGTTTGCTCTCAATGCTGAAGAAGATGGTGAAGGCAATGAAGTGATTGAAGGTACACTACACCTCAATATGCATCCTTTAAAAGCTCTGTTTGATTATGGTTCCTCCAATACCTTCATATCTAGACAGTTTGCCTCTATGCTTGAAATCGAATCTGAGTTTATGGATCATGTGTTAGATGTAAAAACTCCTAGTGGTAAAATCTGCTCCTCGTACCTCCAAACTCCTACCTTGAACCTCTGTGTATCCGGAATAATGTTTCCCACGGGTTTTGTCTTGCTTGATATGACCGTCTTTGACATCATCCTGGGTATGGATTAGTTAAAGAAGTATAAAGATGTTCTGTTCTGTGAGGAATCCAAGGTTAGTCTGTTCCATCCTGATGAAGGAAGAGTGTGTGTCAAGGGCAAGAAGCGAGGAGAGCGACAGTTCGTCATCTCTGCCATCAAAGCTGAAAAGCTCGTCTCACAAGGGTGTAGAGCCTTCCTAGCCTCTATAGTTCTCGATGCTACACCTCCTGCTCTAGACCATGTTGATGTGGTGAAGGACTTCCCAGATGTCTTTCCTGAGGAGTTACCCGGGTTGCCACCAAATCGCGAGGTGGAATTCTCCATCGAGCTCATACTTGGAACTTCACCAATATCGAAGCCACCTTACCGCTTGGCTCCTGCTGAGCTGGCGAAGTTGAAGAAACAGCTTGAAGAGCTTCTTGACATGGGCTTCATTCGCCCCAGTGTTTCCCCTTGGGGATCCCCTGTCCTGTTCGTGAAGAAGAAAGATGGCTCTTTGCGGATGTGTATGGATTACCGCATGCTCAACCAGGTGACAGTGAAGAATCGTTATCCGTTGCCGCGCATCGACGACCTATTCGATCAGCTGAAGTCAGCCACCGTGTTCTCCAAGATGGATCTGCGAAGTGGCTACTACCAGATGCACGTGAAAGATGATGATGTTCCGAAGACAGCGTTCAGAACTCGCTATGGGCATTATGAATTTATGGTCATGCCTTTTGGTTTGACGAATGCCCCTACTGCGTTCATGGACCTGATGAACTGAGTATTCCGCCCATACCTCGACAAGTTTGTAGTGGTGTTTATTGATGACGTTTTGGTTTATTCTGAGATGTTGGAACAACATCGCGAGCACCTGCGGATTGTACTCAACACATTGCGAGAAAATCAATTGTATGCAAAATTCTCAAAATGTGAGTTCTGGATAAAGGAAGTGATGTTTCTTGGTCACGTGATTTCTGCCGGCCATATAGCTGTTGATCCTGCAAAGGTAGAAGCTGTGACAAAGTGGAATGCTCTGAGAAACCCGTCAGAAATCCGTAGTTTCCTTGGTCTAGCTGGTTACTATCAGAAGTTTATCAAAGGGTTTTCTGAGTTGGCTTTACCTTTGACCAAGCTGACTCGGAAGGAGGTCAAGTTCTCATGGACCCCTGAATGTGAGGATAGTTTTCAGAAGTTGAAGATGAGTCTGACTTCTGCTCCAGTGCTTGCTTTGCCTGTTGAGGGCATACCCTATGTCATCTACACTGATGCATCCCGACAAGGCTTAGGGGGTGTTCTGATGCAAGAAGGAAACGTGATCGCCTATGCTTCTCGACAGTTGAAACTTAATGAAGCTAATTGGCCTACGCATGATTTAGAGCTGGCTGCCATAGTTCATGCTTTGAAGATCTGGCGACACTACCTCTATGGAGAAAAGTTTGAAGTCTTTTCTGATCACAAGAGTTTGAGATATCTGTTGACTCAGAAGGATCTGAACTTGCGACAACGTAGGTGGATGGAATATCTTAAGGATTACAACTTCACCATCACTTATCATCCTGGTAAAGCAAATGTCGTAGCTGATGCTTTAAGTCGCAAGAAGGATGTTGTTTGTGCTGCTCTGAGATGTTCTGTGTGGGAAAACCTTGAACATGTGGCCAGTTGGAAACCTCAACATGTCGATTCAGTGGATGAAGATAAGTTGTGTGTTCATATGGCCAGTTTGACCGTTACGCCAACCTGAATCTCAGAAGTCATGTCTGCACAGTTGGAGAGTTCCGAGCTTGAAGAGCTGAAAGCTTTATCTGAGAAACCACAATCAGACTTCTCTGTCGGAGTGGATGGTGCTATCCGCTTCAGACAAAGGTTGTGGGTACCCGATGTTGGTGATCTGAGATAGAAGGTTCTGAGTGAAGCTCATGGTTCCAAGTACACTATTCACCCTGGCACAACAAAGATGTACAAGGACTTACAGCGAAGCTTCTGGTGGAAGAACATGAAGAATGATATAGCTTTGTTCGTAGCGAAGTGCTTGACATGTCAGCAAGTCAAGATTGAACATCAATGACCTGGTGGTCTTCTTCATCCTCGTGTTATTCCAGAATGGAAGTGGGAGAAGATCACAATGGACTCTGTTACTGGTTTCCCTAAGTCCAAGAGAGGTTATGATGCTGTTTGGGTGGTGATTGATCGGCTTACAAAATCTGTTCATTTCTTGCCTTTCAAAACCACGTATAAAGTTGCTGAGATGGCTCAGTTGTATGTGGAGTGGATAGTTCGTCTGCATGGTGTCCCTGCAGTGATAGTTTCTGATCGAGACCCGAATTTCACTTCTCGTTTATGGGGTCAGATTCAGGAAGAGATGGGTACTGATCTGCGTTTCAGCACTGCTTACCACCTGCAAACTGATGGTCAGTCCGAGATAACAGTTCAGATTTTGGAGGACTTGCTTCGTGCTTGTGTGATGGATTGGGGTGGTGCTTGGGATCGGTATCTACCATTAGCAGAGTTCGCTTACAACAATAGCTACCAAGCCAGTATTGGTATGCCACCTTTTGAAGCTCTCTATGGTAGACCTTGTCGTTCGCCTTTGCACTGGGATGATGTTGGTGAACGTTCCCTAGTGAAGACTGATGACATGCAGATGATGCTGGAGAAGGTACAGTTGATAAAGAAACGGATGAAAGCTGTTCAAGACAGACAGAAGATGTATGCTGATAAGAGGAGGTCTGATGTAAGCTTCTTAGTGGGAGACTATGCTTTTCTAAAGATCAAGCCTATACGTTCTATTGCAAGATCTAAAGTAAAAGGCAAGTTGAGTCCTCGCTATGTTGGACCATTTGAGATCTTAGATAAAGTGGGGGATTGTGCATATCGTCTAGCTTTGCCTCCTGCTTATGATAAGATTCACAATGTGTTCCATGTTTCAGTGTTGAGGAAGTACGTTAAGGATCCGTCTCATGTACTCACCTGTGAACCTGTGGAGATTAATGAGAATTTGACTTATGAAGAACTACCTGTGAAGATCCTTGACTCCCGAGTAAAGCAGCTGAAGAATAAGGAGATAGAGTTGGTGAAGGTTTTGTGGAGATACCATGGTTTAGAAGAAACCACTTTGGAGTTGAGAGATGAGATTTCGGGGATGAAATCATTTTTAAGGGGTGGAGTGTTGTAACATACTGAAATCTCCTTTGTACCTCTTTGTACTTTTTTCTACAAGTTTTGTCCTTCATTTTCGTTCCTCTTGTCCTTGGCTTTGATTTAAAAGAAATTAAGATGGTTATTGGATAAATGTTTCCCATATATTCTTATTTCAAGGTTGCATGCACAAATGCCTCAGTTAGAATTAGATAATGGGTCTAAAATGCAATTTCACCTTAAGAAATAAAAAGGAATAAAATAATTCGTCCTAGAACTTTCTAGTGTTTCCTAGAATATGAGAGATAAGAAGAAAATCTGAATTTTATAAAAGGAAGAAGATAAATGTAATAATTTATGGTAATATGAGAATTTATGGGTAAAGAAGATAATTACAAAGATTTTTGCAACAAATATTATAATCTGAAACCATCATGATAATTTGATAGTTTAATTCGTTTCTTTGAGCAAAAAGTAACTTAAGGGTCAAGTATCATTTAAAATGGAAATATTAATAACATTATCAAAAGAATATAGGAAATATGCCAATAAAGAGAAATAAAATACGTAATGTTCTCAAATCAGGAAAATTACTTCAAATTCGTATTCTAAACATAAAAATAAGCCTCTATGCAAATTTGGATAATATATGAATAATAAGTAAATTAGGAGAGAGAGAGTGTGTAGAATGTTCTATTTATTTAATAAATATAAAGATAATTTCAACTTGTGAAGATAATTGCAAAATCGTGTTCCAAACCTTTAAGGAGACTTATGGGTGAAGTTACATTAATTTTAGATAATGTTATCACCTCTTTTGAAGGAGGAAAGAGAAAATGATATATTAATTATTTCACCTATCAAACTTTCTCAAAATGAAAAACTAACTCCATAATTGAATTCTACGCGTCGAAATAAGTCAGGATATAAATTTCATAATTTTTGGGCAACGTTTGAGCCTACAAAAGAAGAAAGAGAAAAACATTTAAAATCTAATAGTTTTAATTGACTTTTGCTAAGGGATATTTCCCTGATCTAATGCGAGATCGGATGGCTCAAAGTCGTTGATGGACTCGGGTCCATCGATCGGACGGTCCTCGATCGTCTTCTACCTCAAGTCGAATAAGGAAACAGGTTCCTTGTTTTCATTTTCTTAAAATCGAAATATCTCGAGATTTACTCGATGATTTTTGCTCAAATAACTTGTGTTGGTTTCCTTGCGAGATTCCGAACCGATCTATCCCAAAAAGTTTGGGAATCGATGCATTTTCGAGAAACGCCTAAGCTAGCCGCCAGCTACTTCTCCTTGTTCCTACCCACATCCTAGTCTAGGGTTCCGTGCCTATAAATATCGCAACCCCGGCGACCGCCATCACCTTAGCAACCTGTTCGTATCTTCAATTTGGATTTTCGTGGACGTTTCGACCCCCAACGAGCAGCCGAAGGTCCCAAGCTTACGGCGCTTCTCCTTCTCTCCTCCGTCGATCTCGTCTTCAATTGAAGGTACTACCGACTTCGTCTCTTCTTTCCCTTTCTTTCGACTACCTGAACGCGAGTTTTCGTCAAGTATCGCGATTTTGCCCAAATCGACCGAGCAAGCTGCTCGCGCGTGAGGTGGATCGGGCAAGGAAGAAGACGACGCGCAAATTACCGTTTTGCCCCGCTCGCTCCTTCTTTCCTTCTTTTTCTGTTCGGGGTAGTTGAGTCTTTTTCCGCCTGTTTTGACCGGGTCGCTCGACCGGTGGCGAGAGTCCCTGAGGCGCAGGTCACCGCTCTCAGTCGCTCGCGACCGCTCGACGCGGTTGGCCTTGCCTACGTGGCAAGCTGCCATTGGTTGAGATAAAATAATTTTTATAAATTATTTCGTTGGTCAAAAATAGTAAATAAATAGTGTTTTGAAATCAGGAAAACAAGATCTATTTAATAAAAATATTTTTGAGATCTGGTTTTGAGGTTTGCAAAAATGTGTTTTTAAAATCGATTTAATTATCTTAAAATCACTAAAATTAACCCTAAGAATCCATATTTCCAAAATATACAATATTGTATGTTATTTTGATCAGGAAAACCTAACTAAGATGGTTATGAGGTTTTTGAAGTCTGAATCGGGAGTTTGTGCAAAAAGTTAGTAAATTAGGGTTTTCAACCTTTTAAATAAATGCATGTAATTCTAATTTATGAATATAATGATTTATTAGGTAATTTGGGTTTATAATTCGTGTGGAGAGTTGAAAAGGGAAATCTAGGACACCTGAGGCTAAGGTATGTGTTTAGTATGAGTTTTGTTGTGCATCTAATCTTTAGTCCATTACCTATATTTCTTTTATGAGGTTTAACTTGATCTAAACTCCTTAAATCCTTGAAACCTAAATTGCTTATTTGTCTCAAATGTCGATGTATTATTCTCTTGTTTGGGTATTCATACTCCACTGCCATGTTACATAATCTTTTGCTTATTCTTGCCATAAATATTTTGTTAGCATGAAATTAAATGTTCTATTTAAATTTTAAGTAGTGGTACTTATGTACAACCACCCATAGAGGGCATGTATAAAATCGCCCTAGGGGAATGTTTATTATTCTCCCCAATTAAATTGTAGGTGATTTGGAAATGTTTTTAATTCTTCCCTCACCTAAGGTTAGAGGTCCGGTAGGTGCCTCAACCCTACTTAGTTAGATAGACATATTAATTAACATGCTAAACCCTTTAATTATTTTTGTTAATGGCAAGTTCTCTTATAAAAACCTCATACTCTTTGAAATCTTCTTACACCAAATATCTAGCCTAATTTACTTGTTACATCTTTCTTTGCCTTTGATAGATTATTAGTGTAACACATACTTTTCTTGTTTTCCCTCTTGTTGGGTGTCTTCCCAACCACCCAGGTGTTGGAGCTGAGCAAGGTGAAGGAAGGGCTTGAAGAAAGAATCCTTTGATGTGATCGTTAGCTTGGCAAGAAGGATGGCTAGGTTGCTATAGCTAGATCCTCTATTCTATCTTATCTTTTCTTTTAGAAAGCAATGATGTAATAAACAATAAAGCCATTAGAAGGCTTGTTATTTCTTTCTTTCCGCTGCTATTGACATTTTATTATGTATCTTGAATCATGCTTATTTATTTGGAATATTATGCAATCTTCCTCAAAGTCTAATTTTTTGTTAAAATTGTGGATGTTTGTATTTCCTTTAAATTTTAGTAAGGAGGTGATCTCGCCTCTTTACATATATATATATATACATATATATATATATATATATATATATATATATATATATATATATATATATATATATATATATATATATATATATACAGTGAGAAACATATTCGGTGAGAGCATGAGAGGCATTTGAATAACTCTCCACATAGATCAATTTTTCATAATCCAATCGTACATATTATAAGTATACCTTAATATCTACCTTCCTATAAAATTTTATCACCATCTAATTTGTAGATCATTCACAACAACCAAATAATTTTCAACGTTCTATATTGAATTTCAGGCTGACCGTTGGAACTAAAAAGTGTATATTGTACATATGGACATGTAAACAATGTTTGATCACAATGATTTTTGTATGATTGGAGCGTGTCTAGAACGGCCATTATCTAGTAGCAAAGTCATTTTGGAGTCCTTCTCTTGTATTTGGGTGTTGCACTTGGTCTACTATAGGGCTTTTTGTGTCAATCTATTCTTTGACCACTTCGAGTAGGTTGAGAGTGGTTTTGGCCTCACATTGACTCCTTCCATAAAGTAGTGTTCAAAGTACCTATCAAATATAAAAAAAAGATATATAAATGCATTTGATAATAACATCTTTTTGAGGAAATAGCATGCTTTATGAAACATGTAGATGTAAATTATAGGATAAAAGATAGAAGATTGAGACGCAATATAGGGCTCCATCAATGCGGCATGGACTTATAGCACTAATTTTATAATTCTATTGTGATCTTTTGTACATACACTTATCACCATACTATTTTCTCAAATATACAAGGGGATCAAGTCCTAAATAAGTTCAATTACAAAATTTGGGGAACTAGGCACCAACATCTAAATCAAGATCATCATATGTATTACAATAGATATCATGCTGGAAGTATGGTGACATTTTATGAGATAGTTATTCCTAGTATGTCATTTGTATGGCTTGTTATCCATGAAAAACCAATCACTGCTTCTTCTATAATATCGTATTGTTAAAATCCTCAAAGCCATAATCTAAGGTTTTGTTTATGTAGCTCATAAAATTTTTATTTCAATGGATATATGGTTTCTATTTTTTTAGCATATATAACTTTTTATGCATTTTGGAATGTAATGAAAAATTTCTGGGATATAGTAGACGTTTACCTCTATTTGCAACATATCCAACTTGGGATCTAGATACCACTAGGTCATGCTACCCACAACATCTGCCTTCATCTCCCTCAATATGGGGCTATGTTTTCTTCTATGACACAAAGTTTGCCTCCAAGAGCAACACCTTCGTGAGGTTCTCATCATGGTCGATGATCCATCAGCTCTATGAAAGATTAGCATGATGTCTAGATCACTTCTCATACCTAAATGACCAAACTCTAATATCCTTAAGAACTTCACTAATTGTGATATGCAAACTAGGATATTCTTTATTTCATGCCACAAAAAATAGGGGATATCGAGAAGATTCCTAGTTGGGCGGCACCTTGTCCCTACAGTTCCTTACCGTGTCAATCACCACACTGACCTAGCACCAAAGCACCTCTATGTGGATCAGTAAGAGCACCACCGTGGTCTGTGGAGGGACCTGGCGGCGATACAAAAGGGCTTTTCCCCTCGTGTGTGATCTTTGTTCTTAAGGTAGCTAAGAGGGCCGCAATGCCTCCCCGAACTTGTTGGATACTTCTGAAAAGTTGGTCAGTGAACTCATCTTATACCTGCAATCCAAGCGGGCTCAACAAATGCATAACCAGCAACTTCAATTTCTTATGAGCCTCTTCGCGGCTTCACACAGTTATGTGGATGTTCGCCCTCCATCCACCGTGCCTCCTTATAGAATCTCTCTATAATAGACTATGGAGGGGAGGGGGAGGTAGGTGCATTCTCCTTATTTGGCCACCTGAAGGAGGATTCTACGTGAAGGGTGGTGGTAGAAGGCAGTAGACATACCGTCTGATTCTCATCTAATAGGTAGCTTTTCTGTGAGAAGCTGACTAAGGCGCTCCAACCTAGGGGTCGGGCACACACCTATACCCATAGTTTGGTATTAAAGACCTTAATAGCTTACCTTATTGACCCCCAAACTTAGTAAGATCTTATAAATTCCATGACATCCAATAGGATGGTTTAAATCATACAAAAACTTAACCCAGCCTTAAACTTAATTAACGTTGGTGCTCAGAAAAGATTGATAAATGAATGAGAATACTTAACTGGTTATATAAAGTCGTCAAGAGGGTTCATTGTAAACATATAAATATCCATATAAATTTTGACTAACTTCCATAATTCCTCAATTTGTGATATTATATCGGAGTGATGATTATTACCCCTAATACAAAGTTTGGTGACCTAATAATATCTCAAAAAGTCCATCTAATATCTTAGCCTGATATATATGAACATTCAACAAATCATAATTTTATGATATTACATGAATACTCTGATACATCTCATGGTTATCACGTATATGTTCACTAGATCAACACGTACTGAGTCTCCGTATATTTTCACTATCATGACTATTTATACTCAACCACATTTTCATGAATATTGGAAAACCAAATCCAGTAACTTATGACAATAAGAATCATATACTTGAAACGTTGTCTAAGTTCACATTTGAAAGTTATATGTACATCATATGAATCACTTCGACCCCAATCTAGGATTCTTACATAACTAACATCCTTAACCCGATCGTGGCTAGAATTTTGCATATCATGACGTAGGTTGTACCATTTTGACTCCATTTGGTTACCAAACTCTAAAAGAAGTAAGGATGTTACAACATATGACATTGGAAAAATAGTGTTATCTAGTGTATCATCTGTACAATTGATTAATCTCTCTCTTAAAAATATATTCCAAACTTTCTTATTTGATTTGGAGGATAAAACAAAGTCAAAATGACTTCAAACTTGGGCCACAAGCTATTTACGGGGCTTATAACTTTCCTAGTCAGTTAAATCCAAATTTAGAATAACTCTTCACCATTACTTCTTTATCATCATTATCTTTGATTCATATGTATTTAAATACTTGGATAAATTGAAGTGACTTTTCCTTGTCAGTCGAGTCAAGATTAGTGATCAAAAGTGATTATCTACTTAATGGTCTATCTTATTACCTTTTATATATCATGCAGTAGTTATCGAGAGGCGAGTGAAAAGAGAGGTATTTTCATTTCTTCATGGGAAATTTATTTATGCACAAAGAAAAAGAGAAAAGATATCTTAATTATTTATCTTTCATGTCATTATTTAGACGAATCATTTAGTTTTCGGGCTATTTGCAACATCTCGAAATTTTGACTTTATTAGGAAAACTTCAATAAAGGATCTAAATTACACAAGAAATTTTTAGGATGTTACACAACCATTACAGGTTCCAACTCGTATGCCATGAAGGTCTGAGTTAAGGGCATGCAAAGAGTTGATCACTCAGCCAAGTCTTCTGAATTCATGCAACAGCCAATCGATCCTCTTTTGTTGTACTCATTTCAGACCTGGATGTCAAGGTTCCATCTGTACATCTCCGCCTGTGGCACGGGGATCTCCAGGGTCACCAGACCCGTGGAGGCATCGTAGTCAAATTCCACCACCTTGGAATCGAGTGAGCACCGAATGGGCTTTTGGGACGAGTAGGCACCAAAGCGGCCACAACCCCGAACGCGAAGGGCAATTGTAGCGGTGGCCTCCCTTCCGTCGCATAGGGTGGGCTGCACAGAGACGTCGGACTCGGCCTGGCCATCGAAGTGTTGGCTGTTGACTGTGTTCCGCCGCACGTCGATCTGCTCCACAGCACCGCTGCAGTTGAACATGTCGAGAAGCCCAATGGGGGCGAAGGAAACGGCAGGGGCAATTTCCTGAAATTGTAACAATCAAAGATTATGATTATCTTCTGCGTGCTGATTGATGATTGGTACCAAACTACATAATAATTGGTCTGATTGTGCATATGAGGTAGACGTGTGTTCTCACCTGAATGGGACAGACATGGAAGACTTCGTATTGGAGGACCTCGAGAGTCACTGGCAGAGTGACGCCCGGTGGCAGCCGGATAACCTCACCTGTTTATATCAAAACATAAGTGTTTTGATTAGATTATCTCAACTATATGATAAGTACCGAATTGAAAAGAAAGCAGAATGATCCACGTTTAGTGGCACATCATTGGTAGTTAAGCTCGTGACTCCTCACTCACCTGATCGGTACGAGTAGAGAGCAACCTGTCCTTTCCAGTCCGACCCGGCAACCTGCGCGATGGCATCCACGTCCCTGGCGCTGACGGTACCAGTGAGAGTGCCAGGAGCAGTGTCGTGAACCAGGGTCTTCTTGGCAACCTTACACCACCCAGCACCCTGGCAGTTAAACACTCCAACAACTCCAGCACACCTGTTGACATTCCAGATCTTCAGCAAGCTCTCACCATCCCGAGCAGGGTCATTGAACAAACAATCCCTCGTCGGCCTCCCAGGCAGCCTCGCTCTTAGCACGGATCCATCAGGCAAAACCAGCTTCCTAAGCAGCTCAAAGTTGTGGTGCCCAGGCTTATCACTAACATAGATTGCGCACCCACCAACAGCTCTAGCAGCACCATGGTACTCCGCGGCAGGGTGCAAGCTATGGAACATGTCCCAATCAGGCTGCATGAACTCCCCTAAAAACAGCGTGTTGTACGCCACGGAAGAAATGTGTATGGTATGCGACGCCGGATCTCTGGGGTAAAAATCATCGGAGGCCCGCACGACGGCGGTCTGCCTCGAGCTATACAGTCCGTCGGTGTTGTGGCACATACACGAGATGCAACCATTGTCCGGGAAGTTCCTGGCTACGGAGGCTTCGAGGGCATGTTGGTAGCTGCGGGTAAGGGAGACACGGCCGCCGTGACCTTTGCCGAGTGTCTCGATGATGTTCTGGACGTCAACCTTGACGCCGTCGACGCCGCACGAGGCGAGATAGGTGTGGAGCTCGTTGTAGAAGTTGAACACTTTCCGCGGGTGCACAAGTCCCAGGCCGTGGACGGCGAGGCTGTCCATCACGATGTCCGGTTGGTTGCCCGTTACTCCTGGGGACTGGACAGGGTATGCAAGCGCGCTCTCGTAATGCTCCATTCCAGGGCCCGATGGGGTTACTCCGCCCCAGTAGCCAGCCATGGCATGCCATACGTACACGTACCTGCGGGATCAGAGGAGACTGTTATCTACCAGCGCAATTACGCGACAAATGCTACAGCAATTACTGGTGTCTGACAACTATTTGATGTTGGGGTTTAAGTAAATAGTTACGCCTCTGATTAATCCTTTTAGAATGCTGATAGCCCAATATGAACTTTCCTTACTCCATCGGATAATAATTATTAGAATAATATATACTGATATATTTCCATACTTTATTAATATAATATTGGAATAATATATACCATATTAGTGTTTTCTTATTGTATAATGTATGCATATTCTTCAAGTGCTAAATTCATTTTTTTAAGTTAAGTGTGAAATTCATTTAAGTTAGCATTAAAATACTTATAGATCAAATAACATGGATATGTACCATTTTCAAACCCAAATTGAAAACCGACCTAATTTTATTTTGACAACAAAATCTACACCTATAGCTGACTTGGACTGGCGAAATCTAAACTCATGCTCATTTTTATCCGGTTAAAATTGGTTATGTTCACGGGGATAGACATAAAATTAACATGCATATAACTAACAACTATATATCTCCAATACATATAATAGACTTTTTTTTTCATTCTAAGTTGACCTAGATCCGTGACTGTTAAACAAGTATCCAACCAAGTACCATAACATATGAATTTGAGAAGTTGGAAGTCAATACTTTTTTTAAATATGTTACTTACTAGATAAAATTGTTGTAACAAATGGATTTGTACATTTAAGAAAATATTATATTAAATAATATAAATGATATTGATTTGAGTCTTACGGTGAGAGAGCCAACTGAAGCAGATTGACAAATCCATATGTTACGATGGGTTTAATATTGGGCTGTATAACATAAAACAAAAAACCAACCCATGGATCACGGGTGCGAGTACCACTACACAGGGATAGTTATTTATGCAATAGTTATAGATATGGGGTTTGCTATCTAGATCCATTTTTGGAACAACGGAATACTACTCATTCTCCTCCACCACATGTTTGAGGGTATAACAAATAAAATATAATAAAATATGTTATTTTATTTGTTATGTCCTCAAACATGTGGTGGAGAATGAGTGAGGTTCCATTTTGAATTCTAAAATATTGTTCACCCAGCATATTTCTATTGATATATATCAATCAGTTGTTATGTGTCGTGAAGTAATCATTATCATAGTCTAACATGTTAAGTCATTATCTAATGTACAAAATGAATCACTATGGTTAGCTAATGTAACAAATTAGCAGACGTAGAAGGCAAGTAAATAATGAGTTTGAGTTGGGTTGTGAAGTAATCATTGTCATAGTCTAACATGTTAAGTCATTATCTAATGTACAAAATGAATGACTATGGTTAGCTAATGTAACAAATTAATAGACGTAAAAGGCAAGTAAATAATGACTTTGAGTTGGGTCGTGATAAGAGAGTCCAGCCAATAGTTGTTATGTGTCGTGAAGTAATCATTATCATAGTCTGACATGTTAAGTCATTATTTAATGTACAAAATGAATCACTATGATTAGCTAATGTAACAAATCAACAGACGTAGAAGTCAAGTAAATAATGACTTTGAGTTGGGTCGTGAGAAGAGAGTCCAGCCAACAGTTGTTATGTGTCGTATCATAGTCTAACATGTTAAGTCATTATTTAATGTACAAAATGAATCACTATGGTGTCGTATCATAGTCTAACATGTTAAGTCATTATTTAGATAAGCGTGAGGCTAAAAACGACAACGCCCAAAGCTGATCCTGTTCTTTGTTTAGTGGTGTTTATGTTGGTAGATATTTAGTTTTGACTGGAAATTCAGATCTACAATTACTAAGCTGTCTTCTTATTTTGGTCGTTTTGTTTTCTTACTTGACGTTGTGTTTTTGCTTGGCCTCGTGAACCACCAGCTTCAGGCCGGAAGGGTGATCCTCCTTGTCTTTGTTGTTGTCGTCCTTCTTTTGGAACTTATGGTTCTCCTTGATTCCTGTGAGCCGGTTGGCAAACCTGACCCGACAAGTAAAGACATCACACGCAGTTAGGTCCGGCTTAACGTTGAAAAGGCAACAAAACCCGATTGGATCAAGGGGTTGCATGTTCTTACTGTGCTCCTTCTTGAACAACACAGTTGGCGTCCTTCTTGATGTCGTTGCCGATCTGCTGCCAGCCGTCGTCTATGATGACGAAACGAGGCGGTGTGCCACCTTGAGATAGGCTACAGGGACATAGTCAGAGTAGTCCGGATGAGAAATGTTATAGAAAACAAGATGTTGACGTATGTATGCACAGGTGAATTAATGTTGGTATTTATTGCTGTTCTCACCTCTCGAGTCCTTCATCCACTCCCTCAGCAGTAACTTCCGTGTAGAAGGCGTCCCAGGTACACCAACCGAACCAGTCAAGGAACGACGGCAACTGCGAGGATGGAAGGCCATAGAAAACTCAGAATTAGACACGCAATCATACAACAGAACAAGCAAGCAATGCAATTTGAGATGCAAAAAACATCATCTCCACAAATAGGTATACCTTCTTTTTCTCCCTGTGGTGGAAAGTTTGCATATGCTTCTCCACGGCCCTGTTTCACCAACCAAAGAAACAGAGCAGTTAGCAACAGCAAATTTCTCCTGCAATAATACTAGCAGAAGGAAACCTTAATTACTTACTTGACTGCCTGGGTGACGACCTCAAATGGGTTGTTTCCCGAGTGGACGTAAACTATATGTGATCCCGAGTCTGTCTTCACCGATTCATCCCCTGCACAGTGGCAAAAAACAAAGGGTCGTTTCTGGTTCTTAAGAACTCCTTTTTCCAGTTCCTCTACGCGGGTAATAGCTAGCTAGCTTCTAGCAAGGTGGCAAAATTTCGGGGCCGCCTGCTGGATCTGATGCGTGATATCACCAGGAACAGACTTTTCTCAAATAATTTTCACTCCGATTCCCGATCATGTTGTTGTCGGCGTCAGGTGGAGGTAGCTAGAGACATTGGATGACGCAGTCAGTGCGGAGCCGATTGGGCGGATTAATGAATTCGGGGTTGAGTACCAAGGACCGTGTAGATGGTCGAACTTATCAACTTCGGGGCAGTGGTGAGTGAAAATAAAAAACAAGGACAAAAGATGACTTACCACTCTCTAGGCAGATCTCCAGTTGGTTCCTGTCATTTCCTTGGAGGGCAGCACGGAACTGTCCTTCCAGTAGTGGGAGGAAGACGGTGTACACGGTGGAGGCCTCGTCCTGCTCCTCCTCTTTGCTTTCCACCAGCATGAACTGCGTCTCCAGCGGGATATCCTTGCCGCAGCTGCCCATGCGCTGGGTCATCCACCACAGCTTGAACCGGAAGCAGCAAATGAAGCGGTGGCCTCTGCACGAAAAACATCATGAACATTAGTGTGACATATTGGGAGTAGGAAGAGGGGCAGATTAGCAGCAACTTGTACGAATACTAAAATGAAAACTGCTACTTACTCTAGGGTGCCCATTGGGAACAAATGCAAGCTCTTGCTGTTCCCCGCCGCGTTCGCCCCTACGAACGCCCCGGCCATCATCCCTGCTCCAACACCTGGGTTTAGAAGGATGTTGTCCGGCACTCCGGTTAGGATGGTCTTTCCCTGAACCACCAGGTTGCCATCGGAGATAGTGATCCTCGGAGTCACCGTCATCTTGCTGCTCGCTGATGAGCTTCCCTGCTCGTGGCTGTCAACCAATCAGCTCGTCGGGCCTCTGCAGAGGGTAGAAAGATGAGAATGATACCGGCACTTAAAAGTGGCAGATTAAGATGTAAAAGGAAATTAACTTTGAAGGGCGTAAAAAAAGTTTAAACTTGTCTAAAAACTGGGGAAATAAAAGCAGACAGCTATCACAAATAGGTCTGGTATCCAGATTCACACGTGAGGAATGAGACAGATTTATTTGACGGGCAACAGAACAGAAAAAAAAAAAAAATACAAGAGCGATATATGAATTTCATAGCTGTTCGAATTAATAAAATATAAGTGAAAACATTGGGTTTCCTCGTACTAGGCCGTTGAAAGGATTCTGATCCACTTGGTTGAAGTAGAGTTAAAATGGTCTTCAGGTGGATTTCTTCCTTCTTCATTTTTCTATTGAAAAACATCTGCGTTTACTTATTAATTATGAACCGATTTTTTTTGTTTGTTACTAGAGTACAGCTTTTAGGACCTGAGCGCCCTCCTCTTTAATCTTTAGATCAGAATCCCCAAAGCGGTATAGCTACAGCTGCCTGGCAGCATCTAGCGAGAAGAATGTCAGTTTCTCGGCGACGTTGTCATGCCGGCGGCTAGTGGGTCGAAGTGTTAGGGAAACGACGACCGGGACGTCTGACTCTTTCACTCACAGAGTGCGAAGGAGAGGAGAAGAAGAAACCCAGGAGCTAACCTTCACAGGTGGAGGAAGAAGGCGGCCTTTTGTGGCTCGGCCGCAGATAAGGGATTCTCCCACCCGGCGGAGGGGGAATGCCACTTCCTTTCAGGAGCCGAGACAGGGACGGAACCTCGGCCAAGACTGGCTGGTGAGGGTGGCGATCTCACCTAACCAACCGAGCAACACAACAAAAAGAACGGGACAGGGGGTCACGGGTGAACGGGATGTGTTTGTTCCAATGTACTGATGGAGTGTCCGATAGATCGTCTTCGGGGTTCATTTATATACTCGCTCAGTAAGGGTGGCTCTTCCCTCACCCACTTAAATGTTGACACGTGGTATAGCATTACTAAGGAAGCGCCGCTGAAGGCAAGAAAGTGGAGAGGCCGTTCCGCAATGTGGACGGGCTCAATCTGATTCCACGGCCTTGTCTTGTTGATCCCAATATTTACACCACCCACACTAGTAATTCTAGTCATAGGCATTAGCCCACCCACCGGCATTCCTGAATAATAGGAAAAAGAGAGCTTTAATGCGTCACATCTGCAACCGACTTTTTATATTATTATCATACAAAAGTCAATTAATGACATGCAAGTGCTGTTATACTGTCCAATTATGTGATATCCCAATCACTACAGATTACGAAAAGTAAGATGTTTTTTTTCGTTTTCATATTTTTCCATTTTTTTCAAAAGTTATATTCCTCCAGATTTTTTCTTAGTTCAGATTTCATCTCAAATACGCACGTATTGTACGTACACATACTAATACTTATTATTTTATAATTTATTTCATATGTTGCATTTAATACTATTATATATACACACCGATACATTTTTCAAATTTTAATCATATATATATTATTTTACACAACATTATATATTGCAATATTTGCTCATAAATAATATCATTTTTAACTCAGATTTCACGTACATTATAAGATGTACAGTACGACCGATACATTACTAATGTTATTAGTAAAATACTTGTAAAATTTGTTATTAGCATTGTACATCATGTACTGTGCGTCTTGTACTATAATGTTATGTAAAGAATAAAATGTGTGCAATACATGTAAAAGATGTTGTTAGTATTGTACGTCTTGTACCGTTCGTCTCGTACTGTAATATTATATTATATATTTTGTACTCCAAAATGTGGTTGTTTGTACTATGTTTTTAGTATATATATCTATTAGTATTGTACTTCTTGTACATATTTTATCAAACACTACTTTTTGAATGTATGACGATTTATTATATAATTCATGTACGACTTGGTGAAAGTATTGTACTTCATTTACAAGTATTTTACAAATACAAATATGTAATGACGTACTGTACTAATTTGGGAATACCTTATATGAATGAAGGTGAGAGAGAAGTTGTATGAGAAAAAATATATTTTTGAAATTGGGATAGTAGAGAAGAGTGGAAAGAGAACTTTGGAACTCTTAATTTCTACATGCGCGGTTAGTTGGTTGTAGATTTGCTATGGGTAGCAATACTCTATTAATATTTAGAGATTACTTCCCTTATTCCGTCGCTACGCTAGCTGCTACCTTATGCCAACCAATCCAATATCTCATTTTACTCAAACTCGCTGGTTCCGACGGCGCCGTCAGCCAGTCCGACCACGCCGCCGTCGCTCAGTACATGGTATATTACTTACTCTGTTCTCCTGCGCCTGCCTGCCTGCCTAGCCGAGTCCGACCGCTGGATATGTACAGGACAGAGCCAGCCAGAAGATGCCGGATGCCGGTTTCCGTGTTGCCGGAAAGGCCGGTCTTGGGCTGTTCCTGTGCTAGACGCCTCATGTAGGAACCAATTGGGGGAGCTGTGACCAACTTACGGGGAGGAGATCCGATATGACCCGCCCCCATAACTAAACTCCGTCCATCTCAGTTATTGGTCAGTAGATAGGGGGGCGACGTCCTCAGATCAATTCAGTTCAACCGCCCCCTACCCTGCAGAATAAAATAGTTATTGATAACGGGTAGTGGTAGATTGTAGTACCGATCCGGTATTGAGGCCACTCTTATCAGGACGTGTTGAATCGGGCCTTTGAATAATTATTTTTGTAATATGCTATGTAGATACTATTTTAGAATCTAAAATGAAACTTTAGTCCTTCTCTACATAAATTTGAAGGTACAACAAATAAAATATAAGAAAAAAAACCTGTTTAGTACATAAGCTGTGGATCTTCTGAAGGTACAACAAATAAAATATTGAGTGCAAATTAAAAGCGTCACTTCATGTGACATTTTGTATTTTTTTATTTTTTTCAAAAAAATTATTTAGAATTAGACACGCCAATTATTATGGTCTTTTTTAAACCGCATATAAAAACGCCACTAAAAGTAGTGGGTTCCACATAAAGTGTGTTATTTTAAAAAATATTTTACAAAGTGTGCTATGTTGGTAAATATTTTTATAAAAGTATACAAAATTATTTTTTTCCTAAAATATAACCTCAAACTTGTGATGGAGGAGAATGAAAAGTTTCGTTGTGAGTTCCAAAATGGGTAGACAGCATATGTATGAATGGGAAGCTTTTGTAGTATCCGCTGCCAATGATGAGTAGAGTTATCCGTTTGGGACTTGCATTGGGCGGTCAGGCAGTGTGTTACTTGCAGCAGGTCACCAGAGTGTCGACTTCAACTCCCAACGGAATGCCGCGGGATTAAGCAGAAACCGCCGCGACGCTAACGGCGGCGCAAGGAAAGATGGATGTTTGTTTGGGCTAGTTTGGTTGTAAGTAACTTCAACCCGCACTGCGGCTTTTAACACAGGAATTGAAAAATGACAAGTTGGAACAGAATTAAATTTATTTGGTTGCAAGCAGATGAATCTGGTTGGTTTCGTATGATTTTGTTTGGTACTGTGTTTCGTATGATTTCGTTTGGTACTGTGTTGTTGTTGCATGTCCAAAGCATACTGCGTACAGCTGTTTGTACGGCTGGTTGGTAGGTCGCTGTGTTGGAAGTTGGTGGAAAACCAACAGTGATCAGGCGCAGTTAGTTTTCCAGACATATATATACATCCGGTGAAGATTGAGTAGTTCGATTTCCCACTGCGAGTTGCATCTGCAAGAAACCAAACTGACGAATTGTAAGTCGTTGCATAGTTGCAACTGATCCAGTTTATTTTCGGTACAACCAAACGGGCCCTTACATACATTTTGCATTCAGCGCGTTTGCATGATTTTGCTCTCAATAAGACCCACTGCAAGGAGCCACACGCTCCGTTGCAGTCATGGTCGGGTTCCCTCGTGAATGGGAGTAGATGGAAAAGTACCGACCATACTTTACTTTGGATGTCATCAATTCAACGCCACAAAATGTCCATATACGAATTGAAACCACAAACAACCAAATCATGTATGTAGCATGGGTTCACTTTTACAATGCCATCGCCGTATGGCTAGGGGAAGACCTGAATTTCCTCTGTCAAAGACGAAATTGATAGGTTCTCCTCTCATCAGATATATGTACAATAGTAACTGAAACTTCCATTACGGGCAATTTGGGATGCCTTCGTTAGATATACATCATTTATTATACGGTATAGAACTTTAAGTATTGATGAATTTCTTAATTGACATCTCACGACTCATCGGTTAGAACACTCAACACCCTAATTTAGGTCACTTAACTGCACAGGACATTAGTATAGGAACTAAAAATGATAAATCGGAACAATCCAATTAATTGGATCACATAATGAATCAAAAAAATAGGGATGCCATCGATATATATAATGGGGGAAAAGTCCAATATTTGTAGGCATGCTTGACGTATCAATTCTTATCACAGGGGTGAAAGGGAGATTTACTATGCTTAAAACTCACATCGCTTGGTCACCAAAAAGGCTAGTGAAAAGATCATGTTGTCCATTGCATGGCCTGACATGACAATTGGAATTACAATGTCGAAATAGTAATATAGTCACTACTAGAGCAATATATGCTCAAGAATAGTAATATTATTGGAAATCAAATTTAGGAGACAGGTAGAAACTACAACCAAAAACTCATCGGATCATTCCCCACATCCCTTTTTAAGCTCAAAGAGATCTTATATAGGTTTTGAAGTGACTAGGGTTGGAGAACGACCTCCCATTCAGATTGAGAAGATGGAGGAAAGTGATAGAAAGTGAAGACTAACACTCATAGAAATCTATTACTCCATAATACCTTGTCATCCCCCAATGGAGCGATATGCAAAGAATACAAGTAAAAAAAAGGTACAAGATGAAGTCAAATTAATGTTAAGGTCATAATGTAGGCAAAAAGGAGGGTATCAGTGACGTGCCTTATGAAGAGTAATTTCCCCCTCCAAAATCTTCAAAGGAAAAAAGGGTAGAGGTTCCAGAGCCTTGAGCATGGTCACAGAGGGCATGATAATATATGTGGCAAAATACTTGTTGGTCACAATTACAAGTGAAGTTGGGAATCCACACTTGGGTGAAACAAAGGAGTTTGTGAGGGTTTCTTGGATTTTTCTAGGTGTTGAGAAGGTTTTGGGAATGTAACATGGAGATGAGAAATCCTGAGTTGGTGTGATGTATGCTAGTCGGCTGACTAGTTTTTATCCCATTAGCTACACCACAACAATTACATAATAAAATAGACATCACTACCACTTATGCAAATGAGTGGTGGTCCCTTTACTACAACATAAAAGCAAAAATACCTAATGTTGCTATAAAATCATTTTCTACACAAGTGAAACACCACTACTAATGGAAAAGACCACATAGCAATGAGGAGATCATGAAGATTGTCTAGTATCATTTCTAATTCTATGTTTGGGACTTTTTGTTGGAAAATACGGGCACCGAGTATAGCAGCAGAAATAAAAAAATTTATCTATCAGTATTCCCATAACAACAAGATGGGGTCAACTACTATGAAATAGCAATGATAGTTTACCAAGTTATACCTGGTGCTGGAGCAAGTCCAGCGATAACAACTCGCTTCAATGCAATTATTTCCAGTTACTCTTATATTGTGGTTGTGCCGCTTGATAACACCCAAATCTATGCGTAATATCTATGCATTTTATCCATAGTTTCTAGTCACTTTAGTCTTAATTTGCCATAGTGTTTCTTATCTCCTTGTAATTTATGCCCTTTTCTAAATAAAGACAGCTCAACTAGACAATTTTGGGACTTGTAGGCACCGGACCTGAGAAGACATCTTTACTCCATGATTTCTCCCCAAATCCACATGCTTTTTGCAGCACCGAAGTCTACACCACAGTCACGTTCCACATGGTCTCGACCGCAACTGTGGCCAGGACGCACACCGCGACCGCGGTCCACACCATCGCCACAGTCGCGACCGCGGCCCACATGGTCCCGATCACGACCGCGTCCAGGACGCACACCACGACTAGACTAACCGCGACTGAGGTTTACACATCGAATGTGGTGCCCAGCTCCAGCCAAGGTGATTAGTCGGCCCCAACCGTGACCGTAGAAGGCACCTCGGCCGCATAACCACGACCAGAGGTCCTCTCCGCGACCGCGGTAATTGAAGCCACGATCTAGTTTAGAGCCGCGATCACACCACCTATAAATACCCGTCCCTCTCCACCAGAAGAGGGGTTCAGATTTGGGGTGTTTTTCCAGTAATTGGTCTCGACCCAGTGAGGTTCCTGGAGTGTCGTTGGAGAGTCTTGAGGTCCGAAAGGGCTGAAGTGCTCGTTCTACGCCCACCTCTTCAACATGCTTCCATCTTCCACCGCTTTTCCACCTCCATCCACCGATTGAGTTGCTGTTTGGAGAGGACGTAGAGAGGAAGGAGGCCAAGGTGTCCGGGTGACCAAGGAGGAGGACCTAAAAGACAAGATCCGGCCTATACAGAGGCTATGGAGCGAGACCCACCTCTCCTCTACGGGCTTAATCTCTTCTTCTTCCTCCTTATTTCTTCTATTCCCCTTGGTGTCTTGTACAACTGTAACATCCCTGACCTGGGTTATGATTTAACCCTAGATGTTTTGCCTAATAAGGTTAAGTAGATTCTTAATCTTATCTTGGGAAAAGTAATTAGGCCTCATAAGAAACTTATGTTTCAATTTTGGTCCTGTTTGAGCAATGTTGAAGCAATGTTTGCTTATTTTGGACCAAAGTGCAAATTACCCAAGTTGAGGGGTTAAACTGCAAATGTTGCATGGTAAGATGTTCCTCTGATGTTGAGACATCATAAGAATGAATATGATGTAGTGGTATGGTTTTCACAAGCTTGGGCACCAAGATTAAGCTTGTAAAGCAGTGTTGTGCATTAAAACCTAGTTTTGGTGAAAAGTGCAATTTACCCAATACCTAGGGTTCAATATGCAAATTACCACTTCAATAAGGTCCCTAATATTTCTTGGAAACATGTAGAGCAAATAAAATGAGATGGGTGCCTCATTTGAATTAAGTTGGAGGAGAGAGAATCTTGATATTAAAATAATCAAGATTAATGCCTAATTGAAACCCTAATTTGATTTAGGGCAAAAATGAATAAAAATAATTGAAGGGCTTTCAACCAAAATGTTTTGGGTTGATTTTGAATAAGGATGAACGTTCCTTTGCCAAGATAAGGAACGAAAATATCCTAAGTAGGTGAAATTCCACTCACCTTATTATAAGAAAAAGAAAACCCACTCACATATGGATATTAATATAATAAGCATTAAGGTGCTTAATTTGATTTTCTTTAAATCAAGGATAATGAAGGAGAATTAAAGGAAAAGGAAGGGGCCTCGTCCTTAAGGGATTTGAGGGGGAAGAGGCGGCCATATTTTTGGAATTTAATGCATTTTAATAATGCATTTTCTCTCTCATCAATTTCCTTATAAAAGTGCCTTTTTCAAGCCAAATGAAAGGCTATTTCGGATTTTCTTCTTCCCCTTGCTTGCAAATCCGACCAAGGAGCTAGGGAGGAGCAGGGAGCACGTCCCCAACCTGTGGGTGAGCCCTTGACCTTCGTTCTCCTTGATTTCATGGTGGAAATCGAAAATAAATTATGGATTCCTTCTTATTTCGATCTCCTCTTCAACCCTAGCCAACTTTTGCAATCAAAAGCTTGAGGACGAGCCTAGGGGGAGTTGCTAGAGCTTCATCCACCATTAATGGCGTGAGATTGGAGCTTTGGAGCTCAATTGGAGGCGGATTTATAACTTAAACCCTTAAACATTGCTATTGCATCAATTCTCTATGCTTTGTTGATTGATTTCTTCAATTTGATACACTCTTCTTTCTTTGCTGCAATTTCCATCAAGAACGGTTGCTGTTCTTGGTTGTTCGAAGGAAGGGGATGATGACATCATCCTAGATGCTTATCCAAAGAAAATTACCAAGCAAAACCGTTTTGATAGCTACTCCAAATCGTTTTAATTTGATTGGCTATGCGGTTTCAGCAAACCGTTTAAGGGCAAACGGTTTGAGACCGTTTGGGGGCAAACGGTCTCAAGACCATTTGAGTTCGTTGACCAAGCATTGACCGTTTGGGAATTTTGTTCCTAATTATGTAGTCTGATAACCCTCCAAGTTTGAGGGATTAACTCCAAAGGAATCGAGAGTTGAAGGCCAATCAATTAGGCAATCAGATTGAATTATGTGCTGATTTTCAACCTGATTAACTTGACCTGGTTGAGCAAACGGTTTCAAGACCGTTTGAGATGGTTGACCAAGCATTGACCGTTTAGGATTACTGTTAATAATTATGTTTATGAATAACCCTACAAATTTGAGGGATTAACTCCAAAGGAATCGTGAGTTGAAGCCTAATCAATTAGGGAAACCTAATAAGATTAAGTGCTGATTTTCAATCTGATTTAATTGAACTTTTTGGGCAAACGGTCTCAAGACCGTTTGAGTGCGTTGACAAAGCGTTGACCGTTTGGGATTACTGTTCCTTATGATTTGATTTAATGACTCACCAAATTTTATGGATTAATTCCAAACGAGTCATGAGTTGAAGGCTAATCAATTGGGCTAACCCTAATTGAAATCAGTGCTGAAATCACAATGAGCTAATTTGAGATTTTGGGTTGATTAGCCCAAACGGTCTCAAGACCGTTTGGGGGATCATCCAAACGGTCTCAAGACCGTTTGGGGATCACCCCAAGACCTTTTGGAGGTCTGGGGTCAAGTATAGTTGACCAATTGAAGGTCCAAAGGTACCAAATCATACTGCAACTAAATGCTGATTTGTTGATCAACTCGATAGACCAATGCATGATGATTTTTCACTAAAGTCCAAAGGTTGGATGGGCAAACGGTCTCAAGACCGTTTGTAGCTCATCCAAACGGTCTCAAGACCGTTTGGTGGTCACCCAAGACCGTTTGGAGGTCTAGGGTTGAGTATAGTTCAGTGGTTGAAGGTCTAAAGATATCAAGTTAATCTGTAATAGATTGCTGATTTGGTGAGCACTTCAATGAACCAAACCCTAATTAGATTGCTTGGATTGGAGTGATATGATGGGAAAACGGTCTCAAGACCGTTTGGTGGTCACCCAAGACCGTTTGGAGGTCTAGGGTTGAGTATGGTTAGGTGTTTGAAGGTCTAAAGGTACCAAGCTGTTATACAATGCAATGCGGATTTGGTGATCAATCCAATGATCCAAACCTTAATTTGATGGCTTGGATTTGAGTGATATGATGGGCAAACGGTCTCAAGACCGTTTGGAGGTCATCCAAATGACCTCAAGACCGTTTGGGGTCAGGTCATACCCAATTTGGATGATGGTTCAATGGTTTCAATGCAACTAGTTCTGCATTGATTAGTGTTGAAGGATCATCGATTCCAAGCCCTAATTCAATTGAATCAAACCCTAATTGATGACCAATTGAGGGTTAATTAAGGTTCAAATAAGTTGAAGGTTGACCTATTTAAACTCAATTGAAGTATGGGTATAGGTCCAATTGATGATTGGTTCCATGAATTCAATTATTGAAGGAATCAACATTGAAAACCCTAATTCAATTGGATACCTTATGTCATTGAAGGTCTAATGGATCAAACCTTTTTGAAAACCTAATGTGATTAGGTGGGAGATACCTTTAATGGTACTAGTCATTAATGCATAACAAATGCATGGATCCAATACATGATGTAAACCCTAATTGAGGCCGATTTCATGTATAACCCTATTAAGGGGTTGCCTACATGTGAAATCACTAATTAGGATGAATAGTAAACCCTAATTCCTTTGGATACCTTATGTAATGGAGGTCCAATGTAATGATGAATGTACTATTGATCCAATGATGGTTAGTAATGATAATAAATGAAAGTACAAAGGTTGAAACCCTAATAGTACCTAAGTGATTAAGTGCCAATTAAGGGATGAATCCCTAATTGCTTATAGGATCAATGACTTGATACACTATGTTAATCATAGTTGTATGTACTCGACTAAAGAGTTGATATGACCTAATCAAGTTAAGAAGCTGATAGCATGAATTCATACATGAATATGAATCATGTGGTGTATAAGGGTTATGATCCTTAATCAAAGAGATCATGAAACCCTAAACATGAACATAAACCCTAATTGACAGGGTTATTGAATTCAACCTAGTTGAGGGTGATTCCATGTGAAACCCTAGTTGAGGGTGATTCCATGTGAAACCCTAGTTGAGGGTGATTCCAAGTGAAACCCTAACTGAGGGTGCATCCATGTGGAACCCTAATTGTGGGTGATTTCATGAGAAACCCTATTTGGGAATGCATCCCTAATTACTTATAGGACCAATGACTTGGTACCCTAAGTTAATCATAGTTGTATGCATATGATTGAAGGGTTGATGTGACCTAATCAAGTTGAAAGGATCAAAGAATAGAATTCATATATATAAATATGATTCATGTGATGATCCTATGTAGCACGACCGTGCAAGGCAGCACGGCCGTGGCGACTTTACTCTGCATGACCGTACAGGGTAGCACGGCCGAGGTAGCTTCACTCTGCACGACTGTGCAAGGTAGCACGGCCGTGGTGGTCTATGCTTGACTTAGAGCTGAATTGAAAGTGAACTAACATGGTCGTTTTGTTAATTCTCAACTTAAGGATGAGAGAGATACTCATACCTGGTGATGATAATCATTTAATGATAATTGGTGAGAATAAATAAGTATGATTGAATACTTATGGTATAAATTTTGGCTCCTAGATGTGGGGAGAAATGAACTAGGGTTTGATCATTGATAATATGATCTTGAAAACCTAAATGGTTAATAATGGAAAACCCTATTCTTAATGAAGGGTAATGATATGTGAGAGAAAGCCCTGATTGATGGTAAACCCTAACCCTGGTAAGGGAATAGTGGTGTTACCCTATATTGCATGATGTGTTGTGAACTTGATAAGTCTATTATCATGTGTGACAATCATGCAGGTCTCATGAGTTGATAATCATAGCCAGGTATGAGCTATGATGTTTATTTGATAAGAATTGATTGGCCATATGTGCCATTATGTTTTTGTTACTGAGAAAGAAGTAACAAGATGAGTTGGGCTTGTAAGCCTTTGTTTTAAGTTGTTGCCTAGTGAGAGGTGACAAGATGTGAATGGCCTTGTGCGCCATGCGAATAAAGTTGTTGCCTAGTGAGAGGTGACAAGATGTGAATGGCCTTGTGCGCCATGCGAATAAAGTTGTTGCCTAGTGAGAGGTGACAAGATGTGAATGGCCTTGTGCGCCATGTGAATAAAGTTGTTGCCTAGTGAGAGGTGACAATATGTGAATGGTTTTGTGAGCCATGTGAATAAAGTTGTTGCCTAGTGAAAGGTGACAAGATGTACAGTGTTCCGATGAGCTATGTGTGATGGAAATCCAAATCCTGGTAAAGGATTAAGGGTAATACCCTTGAATTATTAATACATTTTTTTTGCATGATATTGATAGATAATTGATGTACTGCTATTATATGTGCTAACCATGCAGGTATTATGAAATGATGAGCATAGCCAGGTATGAGCTATGATGTATTATTAGTTTGAATTGTTAATTGGGCCTTGTGTGCCATAATATACCTTGTGCCTGGTAAGAGGTGGCAAGAGAGTTAATGTACATCAAGTGCCATGATGGATGCTTGTGTAGCAAGTATCATACTTACCTTGGTCAAATGACCTAAAGGTGTTAGTTACCTGAGAAAGAGGTAACAATGCTCAAGTGATGAACAAAAGGTTTGAATACCCATGATTTCATGGTTATGGTATCGAAATTGTGAAAGGATGAGAAAAACCCAGTGGTGAAGTGAGGGATTAAGATCCCAACACTTATGAAAAGAGTATGGCTACGGGCCATGACTCCACATTGAAAATGCCATGCTTTAGATATATGATCTAAGCTTGAAGAAAGTTAATGCAGTGGTAATGATTCTGTTGTTTGAATAGATGTTATACATGTTCTTCCTATTCATTAAAGAATAAGTGACATGTTGATTCTATCAAGTTACAGTTGCAATGCTTTTAATATAGAATAATGATTTAATCTGTTAGACATTAAAATATCTGCTGTCAAATAGATATGATTCTCATGTTCATATTCATCTTCTCAAGTTGTAATAATAATGTTTCTGGCGGAGAGTTATATCTCTCATTGGGGCAATTTTTATAATTGTCTCACCCCCGTGGGAACCACATTTTTAGGTGGACGCGGACGAAGAGACAGGAATCCTTTAGGAGGTGAAGGACAATAGCAGCAGTAGCAGAGACAGCAGTAAAGTCTCAGGTGGAGACATTGACTGTCATGTCATGTTCAGATGTATATAGAAGTCCTATGTGTCGTCTCTGTACTCTCAGGTCCTCGGAGTAGTAGTAGTTAGTGATTTCGAGATTTTGGTATTAGTGCCTCGAGGGTTTTATACTACCTGTGTACAGTTAAGATAGAGTAGTTAATTTTTGTATTCCTCGAGAAGTAAAAGTACATGAGATGTATATATATGAACCAGGATGTAAAGTTTTACTTTGGTTATGAATGAAAGAGTTTTCCAATGAATGGATCTCTTTGCAAAAAGTTTTAATTTTTAGTGATTTTCGCTAATCCGTTGCTTAATGAACGCTTCCCCATTAGTTAATCTTGTTTTCGCGAGACGGTCGTTACAATTTAGTGGTATCAGAGCTCTAGGTTCGCTGAGTCTACAGAGACATAGGACTAAGGTTGTAGAGTTTGTTCTAAGCGTCTTCCAGTTTATTTGATAGTATCTTCTGCTCACATAGGAGAATAAGAACTTGAAATTGACTGGAGAACACAAGGAACACAATGCTAAGGGCAATGTTGCTGCACCAGGAGAGGGTGCATGGGACCAGGAAAGAGGAGAACAAGTGCCTGAGAATCCCCATTAAAGACCTGATCAGGATAGAGAATCCTATGATCATGCTCTTATTGGGCAGATTAGGGCAACAGTAATGCATATAGTGGACTGGATACTAGCCTTACAACCTAGATTATCAGTCCTTAATACAGAAAGTTTGAGCTTTAAAAGAGTTCCTAAATGACTTAGTCATGTTGGAACAAGGGAAAATCATGTGTGTATAATGATATGAAAAGCAAGGAATATGATAGCATGTAAGCGCATACTACTTGATCTCAGTATTTGTAAACCCTGGCCAGGTATACAACTATTGATGATAAAGTGAGTATGGAAACTCTTAGATTGGTATCTTTTTGATTGCCCTGATCAAGCAATCATTCTGAAACAATCTAGAGAGTATAATGAAAACAAAAGGGAAGAGCTATGTGAACATTCCCAACTAATAGGAAGAGCTATGTGAACATTCCTAATCAAAAGGGAAGAGCTATGTGAACATTCCCAACTAATAGGAAGAGCTATGTGAACATTCCTAATCAAAAGGGAAGAGCTATGTGAACATTCCCAACTAATAGGAAGAGCTATGTGAACATTCCTAATCAAAAGGAAAGAGCTATGTGAACATTCCCAACTAATAGGAAGAGCTATGTGAACATTCCTAATCAAAAGGGAAGAGCTATGTGAACATTCCCAACTAATAGGAAGAGCTATGTGAACATTCCTAATCAAAAGGGAAGAGCTATGTGAACATTCCCAACTAATAGGAAGAGCTATGTGAACATTCCTAATCAAAAGGGAAGAGCTATGTGAACATTCCCAACTAATAGGAAGAGCTATGTGAACATTCCTAATCAAAAGGGAAGAGATATGTGAACATTCCCAACTAATAGGAAGAGCTATGTGAACATTCCTAATCAAAAGGGAAGAGCTATGTGAACATTCCCAATTAAAAGGAAAAGCTATGTGAACATTCCCAATTACATAGAGTTGCTAAGTGAATTATCTATGTTAGATATATATGTTTTTCCTTTTGATAAGTATTCTTGAGTGATTATTGAAGTATGTTCTTTTATGCTTCTTCCTTTCAATGATATGGACATCATATGTTAGGGGTTTATGCTCTGCATAAACATTGATGAGGTTGAACTAATGAAAGGAGCCTTGTGTGGAATTACAGAATTCATAATATCTCCAGGATATTAAGATGATATGTGGAGACTTGAGGGCATGATTAATGAATAATCTATCCCTTCTTTTCTTGGGATTTCGAGGACGAAATCCTTGTTAGGGGTTTATAATTTGTAACATCCCTGACCTGGGTTATGATTTAACCCTAGATGTTTTGCCTAATAAGGTTAATTAGATTCTTAATCTTATCTTGGGAAAAGTAATTAGGCCTCATAAGAAACTTATGTTTCAATTTTGGTCCTGTTTGAGCAATGTTGAAGCAATGTTTGCTTATTTTGGACCAAAGTGCAAATTACCCAAGTTGAGGGGTTAAACTGCAAATGTTGCATGGTAAGATGTTCCTCTGATGTTGAGACATCATAAGAATGAATATGATGTAGTGGTATGGTTTTCACAAGCTTGGGCACCAAGATTAAGCTTGTAAAGCAGTGTTGTGCATTAAAACCTAGTTTTGGTGAAAAGTACAATTTACCCAATACCTAGGGTTCAATATGCAAATTACCACTTCAATAAGGTCCCTAATGTTTCTTGGAAACATTTAGAGAAAATAAAATGAGATGGGTGCCTCATTTGAATTAAGTTGGAGGAGAGAGAATCTTGATATTAAAATAATCAAGATTAATGCCTAATTGAAACCCTAATTTGATTTAGGGAAAAAATGAATAAAAATAATTGAAGGGCTTTCAACCAAAATGTTTTGGGTTGATTTTGAATAAGGATGAACGTTCCTTTGCCAAGATAAGGAACGAAAATATCCTAAGTAGGTGAAATTCCACTCACCTTATTATAAGAAAAAGAAAACCCACTCACATATGGATATTAATATAATAAGCATTAAGGTGCTTAATTTGATTTTCTTTAAATCAAGGATAATGAAGGAGAATTAAAAGCAAAGGAAGGTGCCTAGTCCTTAAGGGATTTGAGGGGGAAGAGGCGGCCATATTTTTGGAATTTAATGCATTTTAATAATGCATTTTCTCTCTCATCAATTTCCTTATAAAAGTGCCTTTTTCAAGCCAAATGAAAGGCTATTTCGGATTTTCTTCTTCCCCTTGCTTGCAAAACCAACCAAGGAGCTAGGGAGGAGCAGGGAGCACGTCCCCAACCTGTGGGTGAGCCCTTGACCTTCGTTCTCCTTGATTTCATGGTGGAAATCGAAAATAAATTATAGATTCCTTCTTATTTCGATCTCCTCTTCAACCCTAGCCAACTTTTGCAATCAAAAGCTTGAGGACGAGCCTAGGGGGAGTTTCTAGAGCTTCATCCACCATTAATGGCGTGAGATTGGAGCTTTGGAGCTCAATTGGAGGCGGGTTTTATAACTTAAACCCTTAAACATTGCTATTGCATCAATTCTCTATGCTTTGTTGATTGATTTCTTCAATTTGATACACTCTTCTTTCTTTGCTGCAATTTCCATCAAGAACGGTTTCTGTTCTTGGTTGTTCGAAGGAAGGGGATGATGACATCATCCTAGATGCTTATCCAAAGAAAATTACCAAGCAAAACCGTTTTGATAGCTACTCCAAATCGTTTTAATTTGATTGGCTATGCGGTTTCAGCAAACCGTTTAAGGGCAAACGGTTTGAGACCGTTTGCGTGCGTTGACCAAGCGTTGACCGTTTGGGAATTTTGTTCCTAATTATGTAGGCTGATAACCCTCCAAGTTTGAGGGATTAACTCCAAAGGAATCGAGAGTTGAAGGCCAATCAATTAGGCAATCAGATTGAATTATGTGCTGATTTTCAACCTGATTAACTTGACCTGGTTGAGAAAACGGTTTCAAGACCGTTTGGGATTGCTGACCAAGCGTTGACCGTTTGGGATTCCTGTTCATAATTATGTTTATTAATAACCCTACAAATTTGAGGGATTAACTCCAAAGGAATCTTGAGTTGAAGCCTAATCAATTAGGGAAACCTAATTGGATTAAGTGCTGATTTTCAATCTGATTTAATTGAACTTTTTGGGCAAACGGTCTCAAGACCGTTTGAGTGCGTTGACAAAGCGTTGACCGTTTGGGATTACTGTTCCTTATGATGTGATTTAATGACTCACAAAATTTTATGGATTAATTCCAAACGAGTCATGAGTTGAAGGCTAATCAATTGGGCTAACCCTAATTGAAATCAGTGCTGAAATCACAATGAGCTAATTTGATATTTTGGGTTGATTAGCCCAAACGGTCTCAAGACCGTTTGGGGGATCATCCAAACGGTCTCAAGACCGTTTGGGGATCACCCCAAGACCGTTTGGAGGTCTGGGGTCAAGTATAGTTGACCGATTGAAGGTCCAAAGGTACCAAATCATACTGCAACTAAATGCTGATTTGTTGCAACTAAATGCTGATTTGTTGATCAACTCGATAGACCAATCCATGATGATTTTTCACTAAAGTCCAAAGGTTGGATTGGCAAACGGTCTCAAGACCGTTTGGAGCTCATCCAAACGGTCTCAAGACCGTTTGGTGGTCACCCAAGACCGTTTGGAGGTCTAGGGTTGAGTATAGTTCAGTGGTTGAAGGTCTAAAGATATCAAGTTGATCTGCAATAGATTGCTGATTTGGTGAGCACTTCAATGAACCAAACCCTAATTAGATTGCTTGGATTGGAGTGATATGATGGGAAAACGGTCTCAAGACCGTTTGGAGCTCATCCAAACGGTCTCAAGACCGTTTGGTGGTCACCCAAGACCGTTTGGAGGTCTAGGGTTGAGTATGGTTAGGTGTTTGAAGGTCTAAAGGTACCAAGCTGTTATACAATGCAATGCGGATTTGGTGATCAATCCAATGATCCAAACCTTAATTGGATGGCTTGGATTTGAGTTATATGATGGGAAAACGGTCTCAAGACCGTTTGGAGGTCATCCAAACGACCTCAAGACCGTTTGGGGTCAGGTCATACCCAATTTGGATGATGGTTCAATGGTTTCAATGCAACTAGTTCTGCATTGATTAGTGTTGAAGGATCATCGATTCCAAGCCCTAATTCAATTGAATCAAACCCTAATTGATAACCAATTGAGGGTTAATTAAGGGTCAAATAAGTTGAAGGTTGACCTATTTAAACTCAATTGAAGTATGGGTATAGGTCCAATTGATGATTGGTTCCATGAATTCAATGATTGAAGGAATCAACATTGAAAACCCTAATTCAATTGGATACCTTATGTCATTGAAGGTCTAATGGATCAAACCTTTTTGAAAACCTAATGTGATTAGGTGGGAGATACCTTTAATGGTACTAGTCATTAATGCATAAAAAATGCATGGATCCAATACATGATGTAAACCCTAATTGAGGCTGATTTTATGTATAACCCTATTAAGGGGTTGCCTACATGTGAAATCACTAATTAGGATGAATAGTAAACCCTAATTCCTTTGGATACCTTATGTAATGGAGGTCCAATGTAATGATGAATGTACTATTGATCCAATGATGGTTAGTAATGATAATAAATGAAAGTACAAAGGTTGAAACCCTAATAGTACCTAAGTGATTAAGTGCCAATTAAGGGATGAATCCCTAATTGCTTATAGGATCAATGACTTGATACACTATGTTAATCATAGTTGTATGTACTCGACTGAAGAGTTGATATGACCTAATCAAGTTAAGATGCTGATAGCATGAATTCATACATGAATATGAATCATGTGGTGTATAAGGGTTATGATCCTTAATCAAAGAGATCATGAAACCCTAAACATGAACATAAACCCTAATTGACAGGGTTATTGAATTCAACCTAGTTGAGGGTGATTCCATGTGAAACCCTAGTTGAGGGTGATTCCATGTGAAACCCTAGTTGAGGGTGATTCCAAGTGAAACCCTAATTGAGGGTGCATCCATGTGGAACCCTAATTGTGGGTGATTTCATGAGAAACCCTAATCGAGAATGCATCCCTAATTGCTTATAGGACCAATGACTTGGTACCCTAAGTTAATCATAGTTGTATGCATATGATTGAAGGGTTGATGTGACCTAATCAAGTTGAAAGGATCAAATAATAGAATTCATATATATAAATATGATTCATGTGATGATCCTATGTAGCACGACCGTGGCGACTTTACTATGCATGACCGTACAGGGTAGCACGACCGTGGTAGCTTCACTCTGCACGACCGTGCAAGGTAGCACGGTCGTGGTGGTCTATGCTTGACTTAGAGCTGAATTGAAAGTGAACTAACATGGTCGTTTTGTTAATTCTCAACTTAAGGATGAGAGAGATACTCATACCTGGTGATGATAATCATTTAATGATAATTGGTGAGAATAAATAAGTATGATTGAATACTTATGGTATAAATTTTGGCTCCTAGATGTGGGGAGCAATGAACTAGGGTTTGATCATTGATAATATGATCTTGAAAACCTAAATGGTTAATAATGGAAAACCCTATTCTTAATGAAGGGTAATGATATGTGAGAGAAAGCCCTAATTGATGGTAAACCCTAACCCGGGTAAGGGAATAGTGGTGTTACCCTGTATTGCATGATGTGTTGTGAACTTGATAAGTCTATTATCATGTGTGACAATCATGCAAGTCTCATGAGTTGATAATCATAGCCAGGTATGAGCTATGATGTTTATTTGATAAGAATTGATTGGCCTTATGTGCCATTATGTTTTTGTTACTGAGAAAGAAGTAACAAGATGAGTTGGGCTTGTAAGCCTTTGTTTTAAGTTGTTGCCTAGTGAGAGGTGACAGGTTGTGAATGGCCTTGTGCGCCATGCGAATAAAGTTGTTGCCTAGTGAGAGGTGACAAGATGTGAATGGCCTTGTGCGCCATGCGAATAATGTTGTTGCCTAGTGAGAGGTGACAAGATGTGAATGGCCTTGTGCGCCATGTGAATAAAGTTGTTGCCTAGTGAGAGGTGACAAGATGTGAATGGTTTTGTGAGCCATGTGAATAATGTTGTTTCCTAGTGAAAGGTGACAAGATGTACAGTGTTCCGATGAGCTATGTGTGATGGAAATCCAAATCCTGGTAAAGGATTAAGGGTAATACCCTTGAATTATTAATACATTGTTTTTGCATGGTATTGATAGATAATTGATGTACTGCTATTATATGTGCTAACCATGCAGGTATTATGAGATGATGAGCATAACCAGGTATGAGCTATGATGTATTATTAGTTTGAATTGTTAATTGGGCCTTGTGTGCCATAATATACCTTGTGCCTGGTAAGAGGTGGCAAGAGAGTTAATGTGCATCAAGTGCCATGATGGATGCTTGTGTAGCAAGTATCATACTTACCTTGGTCAAATGACCTAAAGGTGTTAGTTACCTGAGAAAGAGGTAACAATGCTCAAGTGATGAACAAAAGGTTTGAATACCCATGATTTCATGGTTATGGTATCGAAATTGTGAAAGGATGAGAAAAACCCAGTGGTGAAGTGAGGGATTAAGATCCCAACACTTATGAAAAGAGTATGGCTACGGGCCATGACTCCACATTGAAAATGCCAGGCTTTAGATATATGATCTAAGCTTGAAGAAAGTTAATGCAGTGGTAATGATTCTGTTGTTTGAATAGATGTTATACATGTTCTTCCTATTCATTAAAGAATAAGTGACGTTGATTCTATCAAGTTACAGTTCCAATGCTTTTGATATAGAATAATGATTTAATATGTTAGACATTAAAATATCTGCTGTCAAATAGATATGATTCTCATGTTCATATTCATCTTCTGAAGTTGCAAAAATAATGTTTCTGGCGGAGAGTTATATCTCTCGCTGGGGCAATTTTTATAATTGTCTCACCCCCGTGGGAACCACATTTTTAGGTGGACGCGGACGAAGAGACAGGAATCCTTTAGGAGGTGAAGGACAATAGAAGTAGTAGCAGGGACAACAGTAAAGTCTCAGGTGGAGACATTGACTGTCATGTCATGCTCAGATGTATATAGAAGTCCTATGTGTCGTCTCTGTACTCTCAGGTCCTCGGAGTAGTAGTAGTTAGTGATTTCGAGATTTTGGTATTAGTGCCTCGAGGGTTTTATATTACCTGTGTACAGTTAAGATAGAGTAGTTAATTTTTGTATTCCTCGAGAAGTAAAAGTACATGAGATGTATATATATGAACCAGGATGTAAAGTTTTACTTTGGTTCTGAATGAAAGAGTTTTCCTATGAATGGATCTCTTTGCAAAAAGTTTTAATTTTAGTGATTTTCGCTAATCCGCTGCTTAATGAACGCTTCCGCATTAGTTAATCTTGTTTTCGCGAGACGGTCGTCACAACAACGATGTTTTTCCATCTTTGTTTGGGGCCAACTATGCTTGTCCATGGCTAGTTGGGCTCCTTCTTGGCTTTGTAGCCCGTTTTGGGCATGTTTATGTTCTTTTACCTAAAGAAACTAGTTTCATTCCATATTTATAGTACGTTGCTTGTTTTATCTTCTCTCTTTAGTTATGATTGTGAGATTGATTGATCTCTTTCTAGTTTGAACTTCTATTTCTACTTGTATCGAGAGATCCGTTGTAGGAATATATGAGAGTTGGTAGTTTGGATCGGAACTCGAGAGGAGGACGGTTCAAGATCCTCTGCTCCTAACATTCCAGAATACTCTAAAACCCGAGAGGGAATCTAGAGTATTATGGGGTGTTGATTTGTCATCCTCGAGAGAGGTTATATGGCATATCCTTGATGGTTTTAGTCATGATACGCGAGAGTGAGTGGGATGACCCACAGGAGAAGATACCACTATGCATACTATGTTTGCTTTTAAGATGATCATTTATGTGTTCGAGGGTTGTCTAAGCCCGAGAATGGGTGCATAGACTGCCCAGGTTGCGATTACATAGCCAGAAACTCCTCTCTTGATTAGTAGAATCCCGCGAACTCCGTTTTGTTATGCTTTCTTTTCTTTTCTTTGTTTTAATTTAAATCGTGACAACCCGCTAGACTAGTTCTAGCACATTCTTTTCATCAACTATCGCTTGTGGCTTATCTGGCCCAAGAATGAAATATGTGGCGTCATAAACGTCACCACGTCCCTATATTCGACCCTATATATCTACTTCAACCCCGTAATAAAAGTTGTGGGCATCTTAGAAGGTTTCAGGTTACAAATGAAAACCTTGATTCCTTCCCTTGTCCCGTGTTTGTATCTAGATACGAGAAAAAAGGAGGTGATCAACTTTTTGGCACTGTTTTCGGGGATGTGGTTTTCCACGTGTACACGCCTAAAAGATTTTATTCTGTCACTATAAGTGTAACATCCCTGACCGGGGTTATGTACTAACCCTAGGTGTTTTGCTTAAATAAGTGATTAGATGTTTGTGTTTATCTTTTGAAATGTAATTAAGGCTTTTGAGGAAATTATACTTCAATTTCAGCCCTTTTTACATAATGTTGAAACATTGTTTTGTTAATTATGGACTATAGTGCAAATTACCCAAGTAGAGGGGTTAACTTGCAAATTGCACATGTTAAGATGGTCCTCTGATGTTGAGACATCATAAGAATGTATATGATGTGGTGATATGGATTCCACAAGCTTGAGCACCAAGATATAACTTGTAGAGCAATCCTTGTGCTTTAAAACCTAGTTTTGGTGTAATGTGTAATTTACCCAAAACCTAGGGAACAACATGTAATTATACCCTCTAGAGGATCTCTCATGTTTCTTGGCATCAAGTAGAGAAAAGGAAATGAGAAGGGCGCCTCATTTGAATGATCATGGTAGAAGTGGAAACTACCCACACTAATAATATATTAAGTAATATCCAATAAAGATGGATATTAATATACAACTCTTTAAGGTGTTTTGTTTCTTTTCCTTTTATCCTTGGATAATGATGGAGTTTTGCATGAATTTAGGAGGTGGAAACGTGGCTAAGGGTGGAGGAAGTTGTGGTGGAAATAAGTTGGGAGTAAAAGAGATAACCGTCTTTTTCTTTGCCTAGAATACCCATAAATATATAAACAACTTTTTCTACACACCAAAGGATCGTTCCTTAGCTTCTTTCTCTCATCACTTTGCTTGGACCGACCAAGAAGGAGCTCTGGACCAGAGGAAGGATGACCAAGCTGACTTGGTAAGTGTTGATCACCATCTACCTCGAATTCATGGTGGAAACCATAAAACAAGGTTGGTTTATTGGTGTTTTTTCACACGATTCTTCTTTCTATCCATCTTCTCCATCCATAACTTGAAGAACGAAGCTTGGACAACACCTGGAGCTTCATCCACCATTAATTCTATGAAGCTTGGAGCTCTGGATCAGTCCTACGGGTGGGTTTTATAACTCTAAACCTTGAGCTTTGTTTATGCATCTTCATCTCCATGAAAAATCGTTAGTTATTCTTCTTCCTTTGCTACTCTTGTGTTCTTGCTAGCAATTCCATGAAGAACAGCCCATGTTCTTGAGGTAGACGAAGGTTATGTTAATCTCTATGTTTATCCAAGTTTTTACTTTAACAAACAGTCTCTCACCTTTTGCAAACAGTTTCAAACCGTTTGAATGCAAACGGTTTCAACCAAACCGCATAGAAGCAAACGGTCCAAGACCGTTTGGAGGCGTTGACCATTTGGAGGTATGTTGTGAATAATGTAGACTAATTACCTACCAAAAATCATCAATTAATTCCAAGTGAATCACCAATTGAAGGCCCATTAATCACCTAAACCCTAATCGGATCATTTGCTGATTTCAATAATAGTATTATGTTGAAGTTTGGGTTGAGTGGCCCAATCGAGTTGATGAGTAATCGATTGCTGATTTTGGTGACCAATTCCAATATCCAAACCCTAATTGAATGACTTGGTTTTTGATAAAATAATGGGAAAACGGTCTCAAGACCATTTGGAGGGTATCCAAATGATCCCAAGACCGTTTGGGAGTAACCCAAGACCGTTTGGAGGTCTAGGGATTGACTATGGTCAAGTGGTTGAAGATCTAAAGGTAACAAATTGAAGTACAATTGATTGTTGACCTAGTAATCAATCCAATGAACCAAACCTTAATTGGTTGAGTTAGTTTTTGGTGTTGACTTGGGAAAACAGTCTAAAGACCATTTGGAGGATATCCAAATGATCCCAAGACCGTTTGGGGTCAGGTCATGACCAAATTGAATGATGGTTCAATGATTTCAAATTTATTAGACTCACATTGAAGTATGTTGAAGGGTCATCGATTTTCAAGTCCTAATCCAATTTATCCAAGTCTTAATTGATGATCAATTGAGGGTCAATTGAGTGTCAAATCAATTAAGGGTTGACCTAATTAACTCAATTGATGAGTGGCTAATAAGTACATGATCGATTGAGGGGTTCAACATTGGAAACCCTAACTCAATTGAAATGGTTGAGACACTTTTTGGTCCTTGCGATTTTGAGGTGGTTTGGACCAAATGGTCTCAATACCGTTTGGGTCCAAACGGTCTCAAGAACGTTTTATTCCAAATGGTCTCAAGACCGTTTGGGACCAAACGATCCCAAACTGTTTGGTCTGATACAGTTTCAAGACGGTTATGTCCATGCGGTTTCAAAGTCAAACTTGACCAAACGGTCTTCACCCCCATCTTGGGAAAACGGTCTTGAGTGTGAACTTTACCAAACGGTTTCAAAAGTCAACAAGACCAAACGGTATTCAATACCAAATGGTTTCAAGGTCTCTCCAAGACCGTTTTGGGGTTTAGTATGCAAGACTGTTTGAGGTCTAAAAAGGTTAAGATCGTTTGATGCCTTAGTGGTCAAGATGGTTTAGTGGTTGATTAACCTAAACCTTATGGATACCTAATGTGATTAAAGGACCAAGTAATTAGTTGATTAAGATATGATGCAACCAACGATGACTATAACAAAGATACCCTTGATGGGATAGAGTGAGTAATACTCTTTGAATGAGTAAGCCTTAATGATTGCAATAGTAATGACATGACCCAAGATGATAATATTGAATTGACTTAGCCTAATCAAGGGTGATGCAAATATCATCTTATAGAAAGAGGAGAGAGAAGACTTCCTATATGAATGATAATCAAGTAATAAACTTCCAATATGTATGAATACATCTAATTAGGGTATGATCCTTCATAGTGAGATCATGAAAACCCTAATTATGATGGTTAATGAATCTTAACCCTAATTTGAGGGCATTAATGGAATTAATCCTCATACATGATGATGGTATGATCTTAATTCATTATAATGGGAATAGTAAACCCTAATCTAGGGAAATGTGATGATATGAACAGTAAACCCTAATTCTGGGTTATGCTTTATAGCATGAAGCTCTTTAATTGAATTATGAAATGAGGAATCACTATACCTTTTTAAGCTAAAGGGGTTGGATAACCCTAATTAAATTGAATAGGAAACCCTAACCCTAGAAACCAGCCGTGGTGATTTAAAACGGTCGTGGTAATCTTCTATAGCACGACCGTGGTGTTCTATACTTGACTTGGAAATAATTTATATTGTGCTGATACAAATATAATGTGCATGATATCAATTGTGTTAGTCATGCAGGTCTTTATAAAGAGGTGGATGTTATGACCCCGCCTCCTGGTAACCCCCAATTAAGGGAGACCCAAAGGTCAGAACCGTTAATCAATTAACAGGATCAAAGGTTCAACATATAATCAACAATAATTATAAAATTCTACTAACTAAACTGAAATTGGGTACAAAATTAAAACTTTACTTACATTTTTAAAACTTGGAAATCTAACTATCCACAGCTTGAATTACTCTATCTAATCCTACTTTCACTTTATCTCTTAATTTCATGATGCGTCGCTATACTGTTTGTGTTTTTAAGATTTTACCTAAAACACCGACAAACCAAAACATCGATCAACAATTGCTGGTATGTGGAGGCAACCGAAATTTTACAATTAAGTCTAACAATTTAAATATTGCAATCAAGATAATTAGCAAGTCAATTTATATTTTCCATGTGCCCATCCCCACCGCTTTTTCCCTAACCCTGGTATTGACTTAAGGGCACCTTCTTAATCCTGAGCTTGGTGCCTGGGAGTCACCTCTCATGGTGCTCCATAGTCATGCCTCATTGACCACCTTCTCATTCCCGAGCTTGGTGTCTAGGGTCACCTCTCATGGTGCCCATTGGTCTACCCTCCGGGGCCTGACCTTTATGGCATCTTCCATCATGGTGGCATGTAGGTGCGGGAATACACATTTAAATTAAATTGTGATAGTCATAGTCACTTTATAATTGCAATATGAACATCCAAACAGTTTAGTTGCATTCAATGCGATTAAACATCCAGGAATCCATTGGAAAACTAAAGCAGTTATTCATAATTAACCACATACATGTTATGCAGACTTGAATGTAGAAATAACCAATCAATCAGGATTCAAGCAAACACACACACAATTATTTCCTAAAAAAGGCATCCAATTCCCTATCATTAATTACGTCATCATGATCTATCACTCCTAGTTGTCTTCTAGGGTTATTACTTCTTTTTAGGGTTTTACCCATAATTTAGGGTTTTACTTCCTTTTTATTACTTTTACCTTACTTTTATCAAGAAATCCATCAAACCCTAATTATCTTGTCTTATATTCCATTAAGGTCCTTAAGATCAGGTTTGGACCATGAAAACCCTAATTTTCAGATTACTATATCGTTTCTTTTCTTTTTCTCTAATTTAGGGTTTCTAAGCATCTTAACCATTATATTAAGTTTAAAACCCTAAACTTTTCAATTATGTTATCCAAAAACAGGTTAAAAATTGTCTTAATCATTAATCAAGTTAAACATGTTTGAATTAGCCTGATTGCAAGACTAAAATATCTTTTATCAACAATTAGGGTTTCTAACCACAAATTAATACCCTTTTCTATTCAAAATATGCACTTTTGCAAAAATATGTATCTTTAGGTGTCCAAACCATTTTTAATGTATTCATTGTATTTTTCTGATCATTTTTCATGTATTACCTTTTCTCATATGAGTTTTCTAGCTCAAGATCTGATTTTTTTTTATAGGAAAAACCCTTTTTATGATTTATTTGCTATATTCTGAAAAAACAAATGAGAGACGTCAGATCCGTGGTCCGCTGGTCCACTCAGGATCCAGCGTCCCGGATCGCGCGCACCTTTTCTTAGCCAACAAAAGACCAAAGGTCTGTTCTAACCTTGGCGTGACTGCAAGGAGTGAGGGGCAAGGAGGTGATTTCGCGGGCAACTTCTTCTTCTACCTCGCGCAACAGCAGCTATGTCGACGGTCAACTTGAGTGTTGACTTGGAGTTTCCGGCCACCAATGAACGCGCCCTCTTGCAGGGAGCTCCGCCTACCCTAGCCGAATTCGATGATAGGTTCAATTGCAGCCGCAACCACTTCGTGGTCCTCCCTTGTTTGCTGGACTCTGGCGAGCTTTGCGGTGATGATGAGGGCGAAGATCAGGATGAACAAAGAAATTGATCGCACAATCACGATCCTTGCTTCCTTCCGCAGCGTTTGGGATAGAGAATAGAGATGATGGTGCCTTGGATCACCCTCCCCTATTTATAGGGTCGAGGCAGGCTAGTGGAGATTGGGGGTTTCCCAAAACGGAGGCCAATCCTTGTTGAACCAGGGTTCTTTCTCTTCGGTTCCAACTCCTGAGTCTAATGGGACAATCCCCCGGTTTGCTCGTGCACTGGATTCTCGAGGATTTAGGATGGAAAATCCACCCTATATCCAACAGAGTCCCAGTCCTAGCGGGACTTAGACAATGACCTTCAGCTGTTGGATTAAGATCCAACGGTCCTCTTCGCTTGCGTCCAAAACAAAAGGGAAGATATGATTAATTAATTCAGAATAAATTCCCAAATTGCAAATAACTTGCAAAATTGATTTCTCACAAACCATAACCCCTTTCTTTCTCAAATTTTAAGGGAAAGTTTGTCTTGTCATTATCTAACTTTGTACAAAATTTGGGAAATAAATTGCAATGGATGAGAAGGTTTCCTTCTCTCCCAATTTACTCATCAAATTATTCAAAATTAATTTATATTCCTTTTTCCTTTGTAATTATCTTATTATTTTGGGTCCCTTGGACCTCAAGAAAACCCAAAGGCACGGATTCCCACATGGGGGAGTATTGGTTTGCCTTTATCTTCTTTTAATTATCAATTACTCACATTTCCCTTTTATTAATCAATTTCTTTTCCTTGTCAATTCTCTTTTCTTTTCAATTGGGCTCAATGGCCAACAAAGCCCACCATCCATCAAGCAAGGCCAATTCACACGAAATCTATTGCAAATTAAAGAAAGGGATTTCATTTATCCTTTAAAAGAGAAGTACACTTTATATTTTGAAGAAATTGAGGTTATAACATCCTCCCCTCCTTATAGGAATTTTTCCCTCAAAATTCAAACAATCAAACAAACAATTCAGGGTATGTTTTCACCATGTCTGCCTTTAGTTCCCATGTGGCCTCATCCTCTCCATGGTGCTTCCAAAGAACCTTTACCATCTCTATATTCTTGCATCTGAGATCTTTCACCCTGGTATCTAAAATCCGCAAAGGTGACTCAGGATAAGTCTACTTCCCTTGAAGCTCAATAGGTTCAATGCTCAGCACATGGCTTGGATCTTGCACATATCACTTCAGGTTAGACACGTGAAACACATCATGCATCATGCTATATTGAGGGGGTAACACCAAACGGTATGCAGCTTCACCAATCCGTTCCAACACCTCAAACGGACCCACGTTTTGGGGACTCAGCTTTCCTCTATTCTTAGCTATAGCTCGGAGCGGTCGGATTTTCAAAAACACATGCTCTCCCATAGTGAAATGCATATCAGTCCTCTTTGCATCAGCATACGACTTCTGTCGATCCTGGGCTCTCCTCAGCCTTTTCTTGATCAAAGCCACTTTATCAGCATACACTTGGAGCTCATCTGACCTCAACAGGGTCCTTTCACCCACATCATCCCAGTGAAGTGGGGACCGACACAGTCTCCCATACAAAGCTTCATACGGAGGCATCATGATACTGGTTTGGTAGCTATTGTTGTAGGCGAATTCTACCAATGGTAAGTATAGCTCCCATGAGCCACCCCAATCGAGCACACAAACTCTCAACAGATCTTCTAAGGTCTGGATTGTCCTTTCTGACTGACCATCCGTTTGGGGGTGGTAAGCGGTACTAAACTTTAACCTGGTACCAAGTTCCTCTTGAACTTGCTTCCACAACTTGGAAGTAAACTTTGGGTCTCTATCTGAAATGATCGATCCTAGTACACCATGCAATCACACTATCTCTCTGATATACAGCTCAGCTAGGTCTGTCACCTTAGCAGTGGTCTTCAAGGCAAGGAAATGTGCTGACTTGGATGATCTACCACGACCCATATCACATCACGACCCTTCTTGGTCCGGGGTAGACCCACCACAAAATCCATGGTGATTTGCTCCCATTTCCATTCTGGAATTTCTATCTTCTGTAGAAGTCCGCCAGGTCGTTGGTGTTCAGGCTTCACCATCTGGCACGTAAGGCAACTGGCCACCCATGACGCAATGCCTTTCTTCATTCCTGGCCACCAGAAAAACCGCTGTAGATCCTTGAACATTTTAGTAGTTCCTGGGCGCACTGTGTACCTGGATCCATGAGCCTCTTGCAAGATACGTCCCTTTATTGACGAATCTACTGGAACCCATATGCGATTCTCAAACCTAATTCCTCCATCTACCCCTATGGATAGACGAGTCTGTGGCTTCATCATTAAACCCTTCATCTTGTCTAGATCTCCACTGGTCAACTGTGCAACTATGATCTCACTCAACAACTCTGATTGAATCTGGATATTAGCCAACCAGACTCGGTCCTCTAACGGTTGTGGAGTCCATTCCACAAGTTCCTCCAAACTCTTCCACTGTCTGGACAAAACAACTGCACACTTAAGTTGTTTCCGGCTCAATGCATCAACCACGACATTTGCCTTACCAGGATGGTAGGCGATGGTGAAGTCGTAATCTTTCATGTACTCCATCCATCGTCGTTGTCGTAGGTTCATATCTCTCTGTGTCAGCAGGTATTTCAAACTCTTATGGTCGATGAATATTTCAAAGGTAGCACCGTACAGGTAATACCGCCATATCTTCAAAGCATGGATGATAACAGCTAGTTCTAGGTCGTGTGTCGGGTAATTCACCTCATTTGGCTTGAGCTGTCGGGAAGCATATGCAACCACATGCTGATCCTGTTCCAACACACAATCAAGTCCCATCTTGGAAGCATCGGTGAATATCATGAAACCCTCATTGCCAGAAGGTAGAGTCAACACAGGAGCGGTGGTCAGCTTCTCTTTCAATTCTTCGAAGCGAGCTTCACATACGTCAGACCACACGAACTTCACATCCTTCCGGGTCAACATGGTTAGTGGTAAAGTAGTCTTCGAGAAATCCTTGATGAAGCGACGGTAGTATCCGTCCAACCCCAAGAAGCTGCAAATTTCAGAGGGGTTCTTTGGTGCTGGCCAGTCTCGAACTGCCGATACTTTGGCTGGATCTATGGGATTGTTCCTCCTGAGATGATGTGTCCCAGAAACATGACTCGGTCCAACCATAACTCACATTTTGAGAACTTTCCGAAAAACTTATGCTTTCTCAGGATATCAAGGACTCTACCCAGGTGTTCACGGTGTTGGGCTAGGTCATCCGAATACACTAAGATGTCATCTATGAACATTATCACAAAAGAGTCAAGGAAGGGATGGAACACACTGTTCATGAGGTTCATGAAGACACTCAGTGCATTGGATAATCCAAATGGTATGACCACGAACTCATAGTGGCCATAGCGGATTCTGAAAGCCGTTTTGGGTATATCCTCACTTCTCACTCTCACCTGGTGGTATCCGGACCTCAAATCGATCTTGGAAAAGACTCGAGCTGATTTGAGTTGGTCGAATAGGTCATCTATTCTAGGCAAAGGATACTTATTCTTAATGGTTGCCTGATTGATCATCCGATAGTCAATACACATTCGAAGCGACCCATCCTTCTTTTTTACAAAGAGGATTGGTGCTCCCCATGGTGATGTACTGGGTCAGATGAACCCCTTATCCAACAACTCTTGCAACTGGGTTTTCAACTCAAGCAACTCAGCAGGGGCCATTCTATAGGGTGCCTTAGATATAGGGTTAGTCCCAGAAGCTAACTCAATCGAGAAGTCTACCTCCCTTTTCAGGGGGAATCCCTGGTAGATCATCTAGAAACACATACGCATACTCCCTTACCACCTCTATGTCCTCTAATGATTGCCCCTTAACCTCGAGTACAGTAACTATGGCTAGGTAGGCTCGAAAACCCTTGGATAGCATTCGTTCAACTTTCAAAGCGGTTATGTAAAGACTGGTTGTCGCATCTTTCCTTCCTCGAATGGTGAAGTTTGGATAGCCGGTTTTTCTAATGAGAATCTTCTTCTCTCTACAGTCAATCTAGGCCCTATAGGTGGAAAGCCAGTCCATACCAATGATTACATCAAAATCATTCATATCGAGAAGGATGAAGTCAGTGGGAAGCTCATGGTTCAGATACTTAACTGGAAACACAAGGGTTTTCAAAAGAGAGGTATAAATACGACCACTTGGGGTTGTGACATCCAAAACATAACCCAAATCCTTGATATACAAACCAAGAATAGTCACCAGATTTCTCGAAATAAAAGTATTAGTAGAACCAGAATCAAAGAGTGCTTTTACATTATGTCCCATGACTTCCAGCAAGCCTACATAGTTATTCCATATCAGCAAGCTACTACATGGTCTACTGAACTAAAAAAAAACTCTTGGGTTATTACCCTCAATCAGCTTATTAGCATTCACCCGAGCTTCTTCATTGTCGATGGCGAACACTCTAGCTTGTCTCCTCTCTCCAGTTGGAGGTGCTCCGGCTGGTGCTCCTACTGGGGGTGTTGCAGCTACTGGCTGTGCTGCCACAGGCTGTGACCCCAAAGGTCCTCTTGGGTCAGGCTGAGGGCAGTTGGCGATGAAGTGTCCCTCTTGTTGACATCTAAAGCATACCTTCATCTCAAAGAGACACTTCCCAGGATGTGCCCGTCCACAGGTGCGACACTGTTGGAGGTGACCACGGGGCTTGCCTTTGTGCCCATGCTTGTTCTTGTTGTGGTTGCGTCTTTGTCCCTTCTTGTGTTCATTCCTCTGCCCTTGAGCTCCTTCAGTGAAACCCAAGTACCCTCTGGATTGGTTCTGTGTAGGCATCACTGTCCTTTCCATGTCCAAGGCAATGTTGTAGGCTTCGGCGAAAGTATTTGGCTTACTAGCCATCACATGAGGCTTGATGGCAGGGTGTAGACGTTCCATGAAGTGGTCCACCCTCCTCTATTCATCCATCATGTGTCCAAAACGTTCCAGGAGGCGGAACTTATGACCAAAGTCCGCAACTGAAGAGCTTCTTCGAGTCATGCTGATGAACTCTCTTTCTTTCTCTTTCTTTGCTGAGATGGGGAGGAATCTGGCGGTGAAGATGGTCTTGAAGTCAGTCCATGCCATCGGATCCTCCCTTAGGTCTCTTCTCATGATATGGTTCTCCCACCATATCTTGGCTGCACCTTCTAAAAGGTGAGTAGCAAACAAAACCTTCTTATTTGGCTGTACCTCAAGCATACGAAACCCATTCTCGACTGCAAGGAGCCAAGCTTCGGCCTTGTCGACTACTTCAGACTTGTCTTCTCCCCAGAACTTCTCGACGTTCAGCTTGATGAAGTCCAGGATGGTGGCCCCAAGTCGAGGACGAATTGTAAGTGGCTCACCATTCTCAGCTCTAGCTATGTCCCTAAGGGCTAGGGCACGAATAGCCTCAGTCAGTTGCTTTTGTTGTTCCATCCAAACTGCATCTGTTGTATGAACCACCATGGCTGGTTCTGGACCACCAGGCTGGTCCTCCTCCATTCGGGCTTCCTCTTCATGCATCGGGTATTCCTCATATTTTGGTCCTTCCCCTTACTCTCGGTTGATGTCGGGCATTATTTTAGGGTTGGGAGCCTCATGCACAACTTCCTCAGGCCTCTTTCTCTTCTTAGAGGTCTCTCCACCATGGTTCTGCTTCCTCTTCTCAGAGGATCCATTCTCCTTACGGGGTGGTCCACCATCCTAGTGGAAAAAGGGATAGCCATGACTTTTGTACGAGCCATCTGTACAAACACACCAAAAAGACTTTTAGTTTACCTTTAAACTAATTACACTTATGTCAATGAAATCTTACTTACGTATCTTTTATTAATTTGGTGGAGGATCCCTTAGACCATATCAACCTTAACCCATACCACATGAGGGTGAGGAAGAGAGAGAAAACCCTAATCCTTACAATCCTTAATAGAAAATTGAGTTGAGGAGAGATGAGTAAGATGAGAGAGTCCTAAAGGTATCTTATTTTGAGTCATATCCTAAGACATCGGCCAGGAAGTCACACAATCCGGGAGTCCTCGTATTTCGACTAGCGGTGTGGAGGAAAATCTTGCTCGCCCCCGGAAGTTATCCTTTTCTAGACACCTCAGTCTTTCAGACACTCCTCTAATAACTCCCTCGGTTCTATGGAATTTGTAAAATTTAATAATTATTAATGATTAGATGAAGAACTTAAGCTCTGATACCCATTGTTATGACCCCACCTCCTGGTAACCCCCAATTAAGGGAGACCCGAAGGTCAAAACCGTTAATCAATTAACAGGATCAAAGGTTCAACATATAACCAACAATAATTATAAAATTCTACTAACAAAACTGGAATTGGGTACAAAATGAAAACTTTATTTACCTTTTTAAAACTTGGAAATCTAACTGTCCACAGCTTGAATTACTCTATCTAATCCTCCTTGCACTTTATCTCTTAATTTCACGATGCGTCGCTTTACTGTTTTTGTTTTCAGGATTTTACCTAAAACGCCGACAAACCAAAACATCGATCAACAATTGCTGGTATGTGGAGGAAACCAAAATTTACAATTAAGTCTAACAATTTAAATATTGCAATCAAGATAATTAGCAAGTCAATTTACATTTTCCATGTGCCCATCCCCACCACTTTTTCCCTAACCCTGGTATTGACTTAAGGCCACCTTCTCAATCCTGAGCTTAGTGCCTGGGAGTCACCTCTCATGGTGCTCCATAGTCATGCCTCATTGACCACCTTCTCATTCCTGAGCTTGGTGTCTAGGGTCACCTCTCATGGTGCCCATTGGTCTATCCTCCGGGGCCTGACCTTTATGGCATCTTCCATCAGGGTGGCTTGTAGGTGCAGGAATACACATTTAAATTAAATTGTGATAGTCATAGTCACTTTATAATTGCAATATGAACATCCAGACAGTTTAGTTGCATTCAATGCGATTAAACATCCGGGAATCCATCAAAAAACTAAAGCAGTTATTCATAATTAACCACATACCTGTTGTGCAGACTTGAATGTAGAAATAACCAATCAATCAGGATTCAAGAAAACACACACACAATTATTTCCTAAAAAAGGCATCCAATTCCCTATCATTAATTACGTCATCATGATCTATCACTCCTAGTTGTCTTCTAGGGTTATTACTTCTTTTTAGGGTTTTACCCATAATTTAGTGTTTTACTTCCTTTTTATTACTTTTACCTTACTTTTATCAAGAAATCCATCAAACCCTAATTATCTTGTCTTATATTCCATTAAGGTCCTTAAGATCAGGTTTGGACCATGAAAACCCTAATTTTCAGATTACTATATTGTTTCTTTTCTTTTTCTCTAATTTAGGGTTTCTAAGCATCTTAACCATTATATTAAGTTTAAAACCCTAAACTTTGAAATTCTATTATCCAAAAATAGGTTAAAAATTGTCTTAATCATTAATCAAGTTAAACATGTTTGAATTAGCCTGATTACAAGACTAAATATATGTTTTTATCAACAATTAGGGTTTCTAACCACAAATTAATACCCTTTTCTATTCAAAATATGCACTTTTGAAAAAATATGTATATTTAGGCGTCCAAACCATTTTTAATGTATTCATTGTATTTTTCTGATCATTTTTCATGTATTAACTTTTCTCATATGAGTTGTCTAGCTCAAGATACGGTTTTTTTATAGGAAAAACCCTTTTTATGATTTATTTGCTATATTTTGAAAAAAACGAGAGACGTCGGATCCGTGGTCCGCTAGTCCACTCAGGATCCAGCGTCCCAGATCGCGTGTGCCTTTTCTTAGCCAACAAAAGACCAAAGGTCTATTCTAACCTTGACGCGACTGCAAGGAGTGAGGGGGTAAGGAGGTGATTTCGCGGGCAACTCCTTCTACCTCGCGCAACAGCAGCTCTGTCGATGGTCAACTCGAGGGTTGACTTGGAGCTTCCGACCACCAACGAACGCGCCCTATTGCAGGGAGCTCCGCCTCCCCTAGCCGAATTCGATGATAGGTTCAATTGCGGCCGCAACCACGTCGTGGTCCTCCCTTTCTTTTCGGACTCTGACGAGCTTTGCGGCGATGACGAGGGTGAAGGTTAGGACGAACAAAGCAATTGATTGCACAATCACGATCCTTGCTTCCTTCCGCAGCGTTTGGGATAGAGAATAGAGATGCTGGTGCCTTGGATCATTCTCCCCTATTTATAGGGTTGAGGCAGGCTAGAGGAGATTGGGGATTTCCCAAAACGGAGGCCAATCCTTGTCGAACCAGGGTTCTTTCTCTTCGGTTCCAACTCCTGAGTCTAATGGGACAATCCCCCGGTTTGCTCGTGCACTGGATTCTCGAGGATTTAGGATGGAAAATCCACCCTGTATCCAACAGAGTCCCAGTCCTAGAGGGACTTAGACGATGACCTTCGGCCATTGGATTAAGATCCAACGGTCCTCTTCGCTTGCGTCCAAAACAAAAGGGAAGATATGATCAATTAATTCAGAATAAATTCCCAAATTGCAAATAACTTGCAAAATTGATTTCTCCCAAACCATAACCCCTTTCTTTCTCAAATTTTAAGGGAAAGTTTGTCTTGTCATTATCTAACTTTGTACGAAATTTGGGAAATAAATTGCAATGGATGAGAAGGTTTCCTTCTCTCCCAAGTTACTCATCAAATTATTCAAAATTAATTTATATTCCTTTTTCCTTTGTAATTATCTTGTTATTTTGGGTCCCTTGGACCTTAAGAAAACCCAAAGGCACGGATTCCCACATGGGGGAATATTGGTTTGCCCTTATCTTCTTTTAATTATCAATTACTCACATTTCCCTTTTATTAATCAATTTCTTTTCCTTGTCAATTCTCTTTTCTTTTCAATTGGGCTCAATAGCCAACAAAGCCCACCATCCATCAAGCAAGGCCAATTCACACGAAATCTATTGCAAATTAAAGAAAGGGATTTCATTTATCCATTAAAAGAGAAGTACACTTTATATTTTGAAGAAATTGAGGTTATAACAGTGGACATAGCCTGGTAAAAGCTATGATGTCATATTTATTGAAAGCACTTTATAAGCTTTGAAAGTAATGATATGCTATGTTGCCTAGTGAGAGGTAACATATGAGATTGATAGGTTGTATGAGCCATGAGAAATACCTGCATTGCTACAATCATATTCATACTATTAAATGACTTGATGGCAATATGTTACTTGGTAATAAGTGTTTTGATGATCTAAGGGTTTGAACACCCATAATCGTGAATCATAATGATAAGATGGTTAGGGATTGATATCCTAATGTTAACAAGATGTGAAATAAACTTGATACAAGTAGTACTCATTCTTCATAGCAATTGTCTTATTGGTCTATGTTTGAAAACATGCCTGATGATAAAAGAATGCTATGATGTACTTAAATAATCAAGTATAATGATATCATGTAGAGCCCTGACCATAGATCCATCATTGTCAAAATTAAATGATGGTGAAATAGGTTTTCCTAAGGGAACTCCTGGAGAACATACTTTTGAGTATGTGGGGGTTATGGACGTGAATATCCTTACGTCCTAATGGAGGAATTGATGTGAGATAAACATCAAATATCTCAATCCTTCATTGTATGTTTATGTCGGGATGATGTATCACTAATCTCCCGATGATGTTGTTAATGCCGCATCGATGAGAGATAAACAAGAAATCCCTCGATGGTGAAGAGAGTACAGCATGCCACTGTAACTCTAATAGCGAAGTTGCCAGAATACCCTGGAAAGCTATTATAGCAGAGACACAAGATGTCCTGCATGCTGTACCTCACATTGACTGAGGAAGATGAGGTCATAGGAATTCGACTCTTCTGATGACCTATGTTTGGTACCGATTGTGGTTTCGTAATGGTTGGTTGGAGTATGAGCGGTATATCTCATCTCCTCAGGGCATAAATATGTTTGTAAATTGTAATCAGTTGTGTAGCATAATTGCTTAGGTTGAACTACAAGAAACAATGATTGATGATGCATTGTTTATTTAGTCCTAATTGGACCAGTAATATACATGTTCTTCATATTTCTTATTGATAAATGTCTTGTCATTCAATAAAGTTATAATTGAAATGATTGCTTAAAGAATGCTGCTCTACTTAGCTTATTCAATGAATTGCCTGCTGTTGAATAATTATAGTCCTTCTGCTCATTGTTATTTTAATATTTGCAATAAAAATGCTTCTGGCGGAGAGTTATAACTCTCACTGGGACAATTATTCAATTGTCTCACCCCCGTGGGATTCGACTTTTTAGGTAGACGTCAAGGACGAAGGAACCCTTTAGTGGGTGAGAAGCAGCAGTAGCAACAACATCAGGGACAACAGTGATCCTCAAGTGGAGACATTGTCTGTCAAGTCTTATAGATGGAAATGTCCTATGTGTTGTCTCTGTACTCTCAGGTCCTAGGAGTCTTTAGATGTTTTATATAGATATGAGATTTTGGCGTAATGCCTCGAGATTTTTATATCTTGACTTGTACAGTTAACAGGGCAGTTGATGTTATGACTCTCGAGATGTGATATTACAGAGATGTAATGGTAAATCAGTTTGTAAATAACTTATATTATTTCTTTATAAAAGAGTTTCACAGTTTGTAGATCTCTTTACAAAAAGTTTTAAAACTTTGTGATTTTCAATAATTTTGCTGCTAACGAAATTCTTCCGCATTAGTTTAAATTCATTGATCTTGTTTTCGCGAGACGATCGTTACAATTTAAGTGGTATCAGAGCTCTAGGTTCGCTAAGTCTACCGAGACATAGGACTTAGGTTGTTGAGTCTGTTCTAGTGTCTTCCAGCATATCTGATAGTGTCTTCTGTTCATCTAGGAGGAGAAGAGAAATTAAAGATGTTTGGGTGATCGGCCTTTTTCTCACATCCGGAAATGAACGTGGGACAAAGGAAGGAATCAAGCTTTAAATTTATAACCCAAAACCTTCTAGCCCCCCGCAACTTTTATTACGGGGTCGAAGTAGATATACGGGGTCGAACACAGGGACGTGGTGACGTTTAGAACACCACATATCTCATTCTTTAGTCAGATAAGCCAAGACGATAGTCGATACAAGTAAATGCTAGAACTAGTCTAGCAGGTTGTCACGATATAAAACAAAACAAAGAAAAGAAAACAAAACAAAACAGAGCTCGCGAGTCTACTAATCAGAGAAAGAGAGTTCCTGGCTATGTAACCACAAACGGGGCAGTCTATGCACTCGTTCTCGGGCATAGACAACCCTCGAACACCCAAGCAAGCTTCTAGTATGCACAGTGGCATCTGTCCTGTGGTGTCGTCCCACTCGCTCTCGTGATGCGTGACTAGAACCATCAACAATATGTCAATGACCCTCTCTCGAGGAATGACATATCAACACCTCAAAATACACTAAGTTCCCTCTCAGGTCTTAGGATATTCTGGGGTGTTAGGAACAGAATACCTTGGATCGTCCTCCTCTCAGGTTCGGATCCAAACTATCGTCTCTTAGCTATTCCTACAACGGATCTCTCGATACAGGCAGAAACAACAGTTCAAGTGAGTAAGAGATCAACCAAACTAGCAATCATAACTTGGAAAGAGAAAATAGAACATGCAACATACTAGATCTGATATGAATCTACTTACATAAGGAAAAAGTATATAAACATGCCCAGATCGGGCTGCATAGCCAAGAAGGAGCTAACTAGCCATAGACAAGCGTGGCTGGCACCGAACAAAGATGGATAAACATCGTTTGTACAAGAAACAAAGGAATGCAGTTGAATGAAAGAGAAGAGGGAAGAGATATATCCCGTAGAGGAGAGGTGGCTCTCGCTCCTCGGCCTCTGTGCAGGTCGGATCTCGGCCCTTGGGTCTTCTCTTTGTCCCTCTGGACTCCTCATCTCACTCTCTCTCTCTAGACCGTATCGGGCGGCGGCCGTATCGGTCGACACAACCGTATCGGTCGGCAGAATTTTGGGGAACTCGACACACTAGCTCCTTGGTCTAGGCACTAGCTCTTTCCGGGTCCTCCCTCCGGCTCTCCCCTCTTTGTAGGTTGGCAACTGCTATTTATATGCAGCGAGTTGATGGGAGTTGTAGCTTTTATTGGTCCACATGTCCTTCATTCGTGGCTTCGATCTTGAGGCATCAGGTGGCCGTATCGGGTGATGGCTATATCGGGCAGTGGCCATATCGGTCGGTGCGGCCGTATCGGTCAGTGCGGCCGTATCGGTCGGCGGGGCCGTATCGGTCGGCGGGGCCGTATCAGTCGACGGGGCCGTATCGGTCGACGGGGCCGTATCGGTCGACGGGGCCGTATCAATCGGCGTGGCCGTATCGGTCAACTGCTGGAATTCTTGTCTTTTCAGGTTCGGTACTTGAGAGTCCCAAAATTGGCTAGTTTCAGTGCCTGCAAGTCTAAAACAGGCTAATTAGCTACATTATTGGCTATTTTCACTACATTATCTAATGGAGAGACAGAAAACATAAAACATGAACAAAAGAGTGCATATTAAGACTAAAGTGGCACAAAACTATAGATAAAATGCATAGAAAATATGCGCTAATTTGGGTGTTATCAACTACCCCAAGCTTAAAACTTGCTTGTCCTCAAGCAAGACTGTGCTCAAAGAACAAAAGATAACATCCAAATTAAGCGTGGCAATAAATGCTAAGGTTAAGAAAAATAGGTTAAAGCATCAATACTCTTGATCCATGTCATTTCAGAACAAACCCCCACCAAACAAGCACAATCCTGCCAAAGTAAGATCAAAGAATTTCCAGGCAAGATTAAGCGAATTCACTATAGCCTGCCAATACTCATCAGGGTTTGAATCATAATTATTTGATCATGAAAGAGTTGTCACTTAGGTGATCACGCGGGTGATGAGTAATGAGCCATCACCATGAATCCATGCATACCATGCGGGAATACCATGCCTCTCACTTAATCATGTCCTAAGAAATAAAGCAAAAAGACTCTAATGACTTCTGAGGATCCCGATCTGCATCAGGTTGGTCCATGTAGCGAGCAACAATCCCTGCATTCCGAACCAGTTGGTCCAAAGCAGTGAGATGAACTCCTCGTACTGTGCCCGAACCAACCGTGCTACTGAGATGATCTCATAGGTCACCTAGGGGGTTCCTAGTGACTCTCTAATGAGCTTTTAGAGTGGTACTACCAGGAACGACATATCCGCGTTCATGAGCGCAGTCATACACCGGCTGGGCACCATCCTCAACTTTCCTAAAAGAGAAAAAAAGTGCTCATTTATTGTTCACACTCAGGCTTTTATCATCTGCATTCTATTTTTAGGCTTGGGTGAGAACTATATAGATATTTTGGGATTTTGTGGGCGACCAAGCCTCTTTTGTACATTTTTATATTTTTTCATCTTTTTGACTCAATCTAATGTGAGAAGGCATGTAGTCCATCAAGGAAAAACATTTTATCTTGATTATAGCTCAAAAACTCATCATGATCCGCTTGACACCTGTGTGAAAAGTTGCAATTATGATTCAAGCATCCTTAGAATAGAGGCAACCTTGTGAAATTCACAGCTAGGAGACTTTAATCATGATTTAGCTCATTCCAACAGTCCTTTACCATGGATTTGCCATTCACAACATAGATCAAGGGAATTTATCTTTGAGCTATGAAAAAGGGACATAACCTTAGATTTATTACCAAACTCAAGGAAAGAGTCAAAGAGCAAGTCAAGCAAGAGGTCAAGCGATTTTTAAGATAAATATTGTGCATCTAGGCATACAATCAAACATTTATCTATTATATTCGCACCATATAGCCATAATTGCAAAGCTAAAAAGCTGAAAATTTTGAAAATTTAAGACTAAATGCAGGAAATAGACATGCATGCAAGAAGGGTGAAGAGAAAAGAAGGGTGAAGCCTACCACCCCAAGCTTAAAATTTTGCTCGTCCTCGAGCAAGACTCAAACTTGAAATAGTGAGGCAGGAATGCATGAGTTTAACGACATTTATTGAAGTTCTAAAGATGATGCATGGGTGCAAGGATATCAAAACAGTTAGAGGAAAGAAATTAACCAACAAGAACATGAAAAGCAAAATTTATTGTAATAAAAGGGCAGGAGGGTGGGTAAGAGAAAAGGGGGTGGTTGCCCCATGATACCGACACTGGGATCCCAAATTCTCAGCTTTGGGACCAGTGTCACCTGTGTCTTGCCGACGGGTTCCGCCACATAATATGAGTAGAATAGGCGGATGTGTTGGCCCTGCCGAGTCTGAAGAAGAAAAGTAAAATCTGGCAACTCGGTGAAGTCATCTTTGTGCTGGAATTGATTTGAGCTCCACTGGGATGAATTCTTTGGCAAATCATCCTCAAGTTACCTTTCATTATATGAATATGAAAATGAAGGTCATGGGATGTCTACGCAGGATGAGATGGATGAGAGAGGTTGGATGTCATCTTGATGACTCATATCTTCTCTCTCCATCTCTACACTTGAGGTTGGATGTTCAGATAGATCTTCATGTACAGTCTGAGTCATCCAATCATCTTCTGTGCAAGAAGTACCCCCTGAATAATCTGTTTGTGGTTCTACCACCCCAAGCTTATCACCTGGCGTGGAGTCAGGGGTGTCTTCATGCTCAGCAGCCATGTTGAAGTGGACCGTCCATCCTGCCCCCTTGACATCCACCCTACCTTGTAAATGGATGGTGATAAGTGATGGCTCGTGCTTCTCCAACTCGTCTTCATTACTATACTCACTGCTCCATGTCGAGAAGCTATCATCGTCGTCGTTGAACAAATTGTTCCAAACCATGGTTGGTGTATTGCTCAAAGTGAAATGACAAGTCTCAATATGAGAAATGTCACTCTGGTCTGGTTCAATATCTGACTCTGGTTCCTCAAACCAACCTTCTGGTTGTGAGGTCGATTGGCTTTTTGAGTCTTCATCATCGTCATCATGGACCCATTCATGTCTATGACTCATTTCTTCAATTGGTTCATCAACTGGGTCATCTGGATAGAATGAAGGGCTTTCCCAAGTGGGTTGGTCTTCACAGAAAAATCCTGGTGAATCCAGATGATGGTCTGAATAGGATGGTGATTCATACTCCACTTCATACCCAATGGGATGGTCTTGATGACTAACATCTTCATTGTCTTGTGATGGCAGTTGTAACCGAATTGTAACCAAATCGATGAGCTCTTGGAGCCTCCTGCCTTGTTCAACATCTTTATCATGAATTTGTTGTACTTGAGCAGCAATGCTTTTGAGATCTGTCAATTTTGCCATGCACATATAAGGGGAACCCACTGTATCAAACTGATGCTTTAGGATGGATCCTTGTTCAACGGTTTGAATTATACTACTACTGTGGTCTGGAGCTCCGATGGCTACTTTGAGATGATGCTCCTGCTTGTCTAATAGTTGCTGGAGCGGATCGACATTTTCTTGGAGATGAGGAACTAGGGAGGTGAGTGCCTTGACACTTTCTCCATCTAACTCCACTGCCTTGATCAGTTCTTGATCCCATGATAGCATGAGAGTCGATGGTTGACTGGCAGTCTCCTTTGTTGGAATTTCAACATATGACGATGGTGGAGGTGAGTATAACTCAACTAGTTGCAGAGCACGACCTTCAATTATTTGCCAGTAGTTAGAACTGCGGAAAAACTCGGGAGGACAGGTGGACAAGATGACTTGTCTTGCGGAAGCAAGGTCCATGGCTGAAAAAGGTATGAGAAAAAGAAAAGTGATTTAGTATATATGAACATGTGTAAAGCAAGAGGAAAACTATGCATGTATATACAGACTTATAGTGACAGAACAAAAATCTACTAGGCGTGTAAATGTGAAAAACCCACGTCCCCGGCAACGGCGCCAAAAGTTGATCGGACTTTTTCTCACATCCGAAAATGAACGCGGGACAAAGGAAGGAATCAAGCTTTAAATTTATAACCCAAAACCTTCTAGGCCCCCACAACTTTTATTACGGGGTCGAAGTAGATATACGGGGTCGAACACAGGGACGCGGTGACGTTTAGGACGCCACAGATCTCATTCTTTAGTCATATAAGCCAAGACGATAGTCGATAAAAGTAAATGCTAGAACTAATCTAGCAGGTTGTAACGATATAAAACAAAACAAAGAAAAGAAAACAAAACAAAATAGAGCTCGTGAGTCTACTAATCATAGAAAGAGAGTTCCTGGCTATGTAACCACAAATGGGGCATTCTATGCACTCGTTCTCAGGCATAGACAACCCTTGAACACCCAAGCAAGCATCAAGTATGCACAGTGGCATCTATCCTGTGGTGTTGTACCACTCGCTCTCGCGATGCGTGACTATAACCATCAACAATATGTCAATGACCATCTCTCGAGGAATGACATATCAACACCTCAGAATAAACTAAGTTCACTCTCGGGTCTTAGGATATTCTGGGGTGTTAGGAACAGAATACCTTGGATCGTCCTCCTCTCAGGTTCGGATCCAAACTATTGTCTCTTAGCTATTCCTACAATGGATCTCTCGATACAGGCAGAAATAGCAGTTCAAGCGAGTAAGAGATCAACCAAACTAGCAATCATAACTTGGAAAGAGAAAATAGAACATGCAACATACTAGATCTGATATGAATCTACTTGCTTAAGGCAAAAGTATATAAACATGCCCAGATCGGGTTGCATAGCCAAGAAAGAGCTAACTAGCCATAGACAAGCGTAGCTGGCACCGAACAAAGACGGATAAACATCGTTTGTACAAGAAACAAAGGAATGTAGTAGAATGAAAGAGAAGAGGGAAGAGATATAGCCCATAGAGGAGAGGTGGCTCTCGCTCCTCGGCCTCTGTGCAGGTCAGATCTCGGCCCTTGGGTCTTCTCTTCGTCCCTCTGGACTCCTCGGCTCACTCTCTCTCTAGACCGTATCGGGCAGCGGTCGTATCGGTAGACGCAACCGTATCGGTCGACGCAGCCGTATCGGTCGGCGTAGCCGTATCGGTCGATGTAGCCGTATTAGTCGGTAGACTTTTGGGGAACTCGACATACTAGCTCCTTGGTCTAGGCACTAGCTCTTGCCGGGTCCTCCCTCCGGCTCTCCCCTCTTTGTAGGTTGGCAACTGCTATTTATATGCAGCGAGTTGATGGGAGTTGTAGCTTTTATTGGTCCACATGTCCTTCATCCGTGGCTTCGATCTTGAGGCATCAGGCGGCCGTATCGAGCGACGGTCGTATCGGTCGACGGGGCCGTATCGGTCGGCGCGGCCGTATCGGTTGATGGGGCCGTATCGGTCGGCGCGGCCGTATCGGTCAGCTGCTGGAATTCTTGTGTTTTCAGGTTCAGTACTTGAGAGTCCCAAAATTGGCTAGTTTCGGTGCCTGCAAGTCTAAAACAGGCTAATTAGCTACATTATTGGCTATTTTCACTACATTATCTAATGGAGAGACAGAAAACATAAAACATGAACAAAAGAGTGCATATTAAGACTAAAGTGGCACAAAACTATAGATAAAATGCATAGAAAATATGTGCTAATTTGGGTGTTATCACTGGGTCGCACGAGGAACATGTTATAGAGAGTAGTGTCGCTGCACTCAGAGAAGGTGCAAGAAACCAAGAAAGGGAGGAACATGTACCTGAACCACCCAGTTCAATCCGACTGACATGGGGAACCCAGCCATCCAAGCCATGTTTGGGTAGTTCATGACTGCCATGACACACATGACTGATAGGATGCCTATATCTGTACCTAGGGCACCTACCCATCCTGAAGGACAAGGAGTCAAAAAGACGTTTGAATGACTTCGCCGAGTTGGAGCCACAGAGTATGCTGGAACAGTTGACCATGCAGATGCTGACTTGTGGTTAACTGAACTAGAGAAGGCCTTTAGAATCATGAACATCCCAGAAGCTGAGAAGGTTAGACATGCTGTATACTTTCTCAAGGGGAGTGCTGGTCACCGGTGGACCATGAAAGAACAGAAAAGGCCAGGTGTGGAGATTGTATGGGAAGTATTTCGACGAGAATTTGTCAACAGATACTTCCCTAAGATGTTCTTGGATGAGAAAATCTCTCAGTTTGAGAGGTTAAGACAAGGACCGATGAACATTAGCGAATATGAGGCTAAGTTCATGGAGCTGTTGCGGTTCTGTCCGCATATGGCAGCTACAGATGAAGAAAGGATTAGGCATTTTGAGAAGGGGTTAAACGCTGAGTTGACCACCCCTGTGTCTGCTCTGGAGAACAGGGAAAGGTTTTCTACTTTTTTGGAGTCGATCAGGAGGATAGAGAGGTCTGTGTCAGAGAAGAGACAGACCAAGAACAAGAGGACGTATCCCCAGTTCCAAGGATCCTCATCTAAAGATTTCAAGAAACCTAGGTTTTCTATGCCTACACCACCACCTAGATTCAGTACCCAGATGCAGTGGACGTCGAATACGGGTAGAGGACAAAGCCTACCACTAGAAGGAGCTCACAGTTCATCATCTATGTTGGTTACAGGACCACCCAGACCACAACAGCTGAATAAAAGTTGTTATATATGTGGAAAGATGGGACATCTGATGAAAGATTGTAGAGCCATAGAAGTGAGTGTAACTCAACCTCAAAGGCAGAGTCAGAAAGGATCTCAAATGTGATAGTTTCCAGGAAACGCTAGAGGATGTGGACAAGCATTCCAAGTTGGATCATCAGCACCAAGTCATCAAGCACCGAATCAACCACATGCAACGACAAGATTCTATGCGATAAATACACCTGATGCAGTGATCAACCCTCAAGTTGTGGCAGGTCAGATGGAATTGTTATATTCTGATATGTCTACATCTTACGTTGTATCTGTTTTAATTGATCCGGGTGCTACGCACTCCTTTATCACTCGAAGAGTGATTCTTGACTGCAACCTAACTACAAGTCATAGAGCAGACAGTTTGCTGTTAGAAACTCCTTTGATGGAATCTGCTGTGTTGTGGGAGGTATGTTCTCCCTGCATCCTCTTCTTTTATGAACATCACATTCAAGTGGATCTTATACCACTTGAGAGGTATGGATTTGATGTAATCCTTGGGATGGATACCTTAGAAAGGTATAAGGTTGTCTTGGATTGTGAATCCAAGCAAGCTGTGTTCACTAATGAAAGTGACACATGGATCTTTCAAGGAGAAAGAAAGATTCTACCAACCTATCTTGTGTCATCTATGGTTGCTGAAAAGTTGATGAGGCAAGGATGTTATGCATTCTTAGCCCATGTGGTAGATACCACCATGGAGAGTCCTAATCCTGTTGAAGTTCCGATAGTTAGGGAATTTGAAGATGTATTTCTTGAAGAACTTCCAGGCGTACCTACTCCCCAAGAAATAGACTTTGAGATTAATCTAATCCCGGAAATGCAACCTATAGAACAAACACCATATAGGATGGCGCCTGCTGAGATGGTAGAACTCAAGAAACAACTCCAAGAGTTGCTTGAGAAGGGTTTCATCTGACCGAGTACTTCACCCTGGGGTGCTCCGGTCCTCTTTGTTAAAAAGAAAGATGGATCAATGCAGTTGTGCATTGATTATAGATAGTTAAATAAAGTAACAATAAAGAATAAGTATCCTCTGTCAAGGATTGATGATCTCTTTGATCAGTTGTGTGGTGCAACTATCTTCTCCAAGATAGATTTGAGGTCGGGATATCACCAGCTGCGTATCAAGGAGGGTGACATACCTAAGTCTGCCTTTAGGACAAGGTATGGTCACTATGAGTTCACAGTTATGTCATTTGGACTAACAAATGCACCAGCTGCATTTATGGAACTCATGAATAGAATCTTCCAACCTTTTCTCGATCAATGTGTTGTTGTTTTCATAGATGACATCCTGATCTATAGTATGAAAACTACTAGAGGGGGGGTGAATAGAGTTTTATAGAGATTTTAATAATAATTTAAACTCAAACAACCACAAAGAAGATATTGGACAAGGAGACACAGGGTTTAGAGTGGTTCCAACTATAGCAAATACTATAGCCGTCAGTCCACTACCCGGTTGCTTACCCAACCGGGATTTGAAAAGAAATTTATTTTATTACCTCGCAAGGACTTTACATAAAATACAATTTCTTTTCCCAAACCCTTCAAGCAGCCTTCACCTAGAAGTAATCGCCCAACCTTGAAGCAGCCTTCCCTTGAAGTAGATGCACCAACTCCCGTTGCACCAGCCTTCTAAAGTAGCTTCCCTTGCGATAGCCTTCTTGAAGTAGCTTGAAGTCCCCTTCTCCACCTGAGAAGTCAACCCTCTCCGATCCGCAGCCTCCAACCCTAGGAGTAGCAAGGAGAGTACAAAGGATAAAAAGGAACAAGAAGGAAAATAGAAATTACAATACCATTGTAAGCACAAGGCTTGATTTGCCTATATCAAGCGTATAGATCTCCTAACCAATGTGTATGACAATGTGATTGTAGTGGATAGGAGATACTAGCCTATAGGACACGAAATGGGAGCAATAGGGATGAATGGCAAGTGTAGGAATTGCTCTATTGCTCTAAAATAGATTGCAAGTGTGTATTCAAGCTCAAGTATAACACAAGTATAGATTAGGTGTGTTTTGGTGTCCTAAGGCATGTCCTATTTATAGGAGTGGCCTATGGATACTTAAGGACGTTCTAGACAACTTCTAGGGGCTTCTAGGTGCTTAACTAGCCGTTAGATATAAGTTAGGTGCATTAGTAACGGCTAGTTACTTTATTCTACAGTTGCTGTCAGAGACCATCTCGGTCGACAATTTGTCGACCGAGATACCTACTCGGTCGAAGTTTTGTCGACCGACAGGCTCTCTGGATCAACGTTCATTTGCAACTGCCAACTACCTTGTCAGCTGTGTCTAACGGCTACTTGGGTCAATCTCGGTCGAGAAGTTTGTCGACCGAGAATGTCTCGGTCGAGGAGTGTGGTCGACCGAGATTGACTCTGTTTTCAATCTTTTAATTAAACCACTAAGCATGTGTATGAGTGTGCATATGTGATCCTATTTGAAGGGGATGACCTATCTAAGTGTGGTGTTTGGCTAGGAAGATCCAACGCTTGATTTACATGCAATCTAAGTACTTGTACATTATATATTTGTACAAGTTTTTTTACAACAGTGATTACATTGCATTGAAATATAAATATGTAAGCTCTTTGGATTTTCCCTAGTTGCTTTGTCATCCACCTTAATCCTGCACACACAAGTAGCTCGTTAGATCAACAAGAATGAAATGTTTGTCATCATCGAAACAAAAGGATTTATCATAATGTCCAATTTATCCAACAATCTCCCCCTTTTTGAAGATGACAAACATTTCCTAAAATATGAAATAAGGAAATATAAAGCATGTGAGTTTCATACCTGAAGATTACCTTTTGTAGCCATTCTTGTTTTACAAGTGAGTGCTGGCCGTCAAGATGAAACTCATTTATATTTATATTTTTGATTTTATATTCTTTCTCCCCCTTTGTCATTTCAAAAAGATATCCAGGTTAAACATTTTATTTCTTCTCCCCCTTGATTTTATATTAAGCTCCCCCTTAAATAGATATCCTATTAGGAACATGGATTTATGTCTAATTTATCCACAATTTGTTTCTCAATCATTTGCAAAGGATGTTAAGCCTTGAAATGATATGAGATTCCCTTAAGCTTATGATGAATGTATATTTATTTCTCATCTATCAAGGGATGTTAAGCCCTAAATTAAATGAGAGTCCTTTTAATCTTAGAGTACATAAAAAAATGTCTCCAACCAAAACAAGGGATGTTAAGCCCTGATTTGTTTAGAGAGTTCCTTTAAGAGCAAGATATATCATTTTGATGAAATTCTTTTTCATACAAATTACTTTTAAGAATCCGAAGGTCATAACAAACTCCAAATGATGTTAACAATGTTTTTGTAAGCTTCATAATCAAATAATCAAATTTGTTTTTATAAGCTCCCCCTTAATCTTACAATTTAAGCAATTTAAGGCTTTTAAGGTCACAAATGATAAATTTTTGATTTTGACCTTTATCAAAAGTATATTAAGATTAAGTTCAATAAATTGATGTCCAAATAAGCATTTTGTCAAAGCTTATTTTAGGTCGCCCTTGACTACGACCATAGCGCCCCTTGGTCAATTTTAATTTTAACCAAGAGGCAAATTCTGCAGATTTCCAAGATAAACATTCATATGTGAAATATAATTTCTGCAGATAACTATAATTATCAATTTTGAAGCACATTAAGATATACCTATTATGAAGACTTAATATGAGCATCATAGTGAAGTCTTTGACCTTGATTTTTCTAGAATGCATGTTTTACATTCATTGTAAAAGATGTTTCATATGCTTTGCTATGGGTACATAAATATCAAATCCCATTTCTTCTTATACCCTTATCATAAGATCATTTAGAAACATATATTTTGAGAGCAAGAATAATATCTTAAAGTCAAGATTTTTGCTTTTGATTTCTTAGAACAAGCTAATAGATAAAAACATTAATGTTTTGTTCTAAGAGGCATCGTTTGGCTTGTCATAGCAACATCATCATCACAAGCTGTGTCCACAAGCATTATCTATTATGTCAAGATGTTTTTATGCTAATGACATTTGCAATTATCTGAATCACAATGATCATTCATGGTTTGTATATATGAATCAAAGCTTATTTTGAACCAATGAGACATAATGATCTTGATGAAGCATATCTATGATAGAACAATTGAAGCATGAAATTTAACCCATGGTTTTTATGTAACTAGATCAAAAAAAAAAAGAAAAAAAAGGAATACTTAGAATGGACCTATATGATTCAAGTGAAGGCATGTTGCAAATATCAATATGTGAGTTGTCTTAAAGATTCATTCATAATTCCAATTAAATTTATAGCAGACTGAGCTAGTCGGTTTCCAGAAACTTATTTGGTCGAACTCTTCTCAACCGAAATATTTTCGGTCGAAGTATTTCTCGACCGGGAACGTTTCTGCAAATTTCATTCAGCAATTTGTATGTTTTGTGTATAAGTTCTGTTATAAGTGTCAAATCCTATTTACTCTTGTTTTCAGATAATATACTTTATAAGCATTTTTCCTTGAATCCTTACTTTTTATTTCTTAGAACAAATAAATGGATAAACATTAAAAAAAAATTGTTCTAAAGAAACATAGTTATAATAATCATGATGCTATGGAGAGGTAGAAGCATATCCATGGTGCAATAATTTAAATTGCAACACATACATGGTTCATGTATAGATATTCCAAGGATTACTTAGGAAAACCATGTAAATTATGATAAAACAGTAATTTCCTTGGTTAAGCTAATCATGATTTTTCAGTTTTTAAAACCAACCATTGAGAGTAAACCAAAATAGTCTCATATAAGTTTTCCAAAGATGATTTCCATAATTTGTGCATGTAAAACAGTTATTAACAGCAAATAGATAGCACATTGATCCTTTGTAGAATTATTCAGCAGACTTATTTCAGACTAACATCAGTAACCTGCTCGGTCGATGATTTCTCGACTGACTGACTGCTCGGTCGAAGATTTCTCGACCGATCAGGTTTCTGTATTGTTTTCAGAACCATTTTCAGTAATTGTTTATAAGTAAATCATGAATGGTATTTTACTCAATTAAATAATTTGAAGACTCAGTTTAGTTGAGATAGACTTTATGAACATCAAAGGAACTTTTAGATCAAATCCCAACTAATTGTATCCAAATCTTTATTAACAATTTAGCTATGAGTAAGGAAAAATTTTATTTTTGAAATTTGAAAGATTTTGTATATATCCAAGTTAGATGTTTAAAAAACTTGAATTAATTTATTATCCCATTATGTTGAGTTGAGATAGACATAGAAATATGCAACTAAGGTCCTTGGTCATATCTCAACTTAATTCCGTTCATTTAGTTTGGAGGTTTTGGAACCCATACTAACTCAACATCCTTTTTCTTGTATGGGCATGAAAAGGAGTAATGTCCAAGACGTAAGCAATAATGGCAACATATAGAATCAACCTCAAGTCTCTTTCTATGTTTTTGTTCTAGGTTGTTCTTTGGTACATATGTATATTTGCCTCTAGGTACATACATGGATTGACTCTCTAGTGCTTGTGTCCTTCTCCAACTAGGTTTTTGATGAGATTTTCCTTTAGGCTTATAACCTAGTCCTCTCCTTCCAATTTGACGATAAGGATCACTTAAGATTTTATCGAGAATATCATTGTTACTCAAGCTACTGATTTCTTGTTGTAACTTAACAATTTCATCCATTCTCTTCTTGATATCCATCTTCGCTTGATCTAGATTAGATAATAAAGAATCTCTTTCTTTCACAATAATATCATAATCTAGATGTGTACACAAAATAGGTTGTTTTTGAAGATCATTTACTTGAGTTTGCAAATTTAACTTTTCTAGGGAAAGAAGATTGCAATTTGCTTCTACAGATTTTAGCTTAATATCATGATCTTCAATAACCTTTTTGAGATCTTCATTTTCAGATGTAAGAGCAAGAAGTCTAGCATTCAACTCATCATTTGTTTTATTAGATTTCTTTAATTTCTTCTTGCACTCAATATACTTATCATGTGTTTCTTCAAGACTAGAAATTAGCTCTTCTTTTGATAAATCAAGAAGGCTTACCTCTTCTTCTTCTTCATTGGTTGTAGCAATGAGACAATTTTTGTGGACCTCTTTCTTCTTTTCTCTCCAAGGACAACCGATTGTTGTGTGACTTGTTCCTAAACACCAATTGCAACTTGTTGAAGGTTGGTCCAAGTTGCTCCTTTGCTTGCGGTTGTAGTCACCACCACCCTTCATTCTTCAAGACCTGGTTAGGGTTCCTTGAAGCCTGCTCTGATACCAACTGAAAACTACTAGAGGGGGGGTGAATAGAGTTTTATAGAGATTTTAATAATAATTTAAACTCAAACAACCACAAAGAAGATATTGGACAAGGAGACACAGGGTTTAGAGTGGTTCCAACTATAGCAAATACTATAGCCGTCAGTCCACTACCCGGTTGCTTACCCAACCGGGATTTGAAAAGAAATTTATTTTATTACCTCGCAAGGACTTTATATAAAATATAATTTCTTTTCCCAAACCCTTCAAGCAGCCTTCACCTAGAAGTAATCGCCCAACCTTGAAGCAGCCTTCCCTTGAAGTAGATGCACCAACTCCCGTTGCACCAGCCTTCTGAAGTAGCTTCCCTTGCGATAGCCTTCTTGAAGTAGCTTGAAGTCCCCTTCTCCACCTGAGAAGTCAACCCTCTCCGATCTGCAGCCTCCAACCCTAGGAGTAGCAAGGAGAGTACAAAGGATAAAAAGGAACAAGAAGGAAAATAGAAATTACAATACCGTTGTAAGCACAAGGCTTGATTTGCCTATATCAAGCGTATAGATCTCCTAACCAATGTGTATGACAATGTGATTGTAGTGGATAGGAGATACTAGCCTATAGGACACGAAATGGGAGCAATAGGGATGAATGGCAAGTGTAGGAATTGCTCTATTGCTCTAAAATAGATTGCAAGTGTGTATTCAAGCTCAAGTATAGCACAAGTATAGCTTAGGTGTGTTTTGGTGTCCTAAGGCATGTCCTATTTATAGCAGTGGCCTATGGATACTTAAGGACGTTCTAGACAACTTCTAGGGGCTTCTAGGTGCTTAACTAGCCGTTAGATATAAGTTAGGTGCATTAGTAACGGCTAGTTACTTTATTCTGCAGTTGCTGTCAGAGACCATCTCGGTCGACAATTTGTCGACCGAGATACCTACTCGGTCGAAGTTTTGTCGACCGAAAGGCTCTCTGGATCAACGTTCATTTGCAACTGCCAACTACCTTGTCAGCTGTGTCTAACGGCTACTTGGGTCAATCTCGGTCGAGAAGTTTGTCGACCGAGAGTGTCTCGGTCGAGGAGTGTGGTCGACCGAGATTGACTCTGTTTTCAATCTTTTAATTAAACCACTAAGCATGTGTATGAGTGTGCATATGTGATCCTATTTGAAGGGGATGACCTATCTAAGTGTGGTGTTTGGCTAGGAAGATCCAACGCTTGATTTACATGCAATCTAAGTACTTGTACATTATATATTTGTATAAGTTTTTTTACAACAGTGATTACATTGCATTGAAATATAAATATGTAAGCTCTTTGGATTTTCCCTAGTTGCTTTGTCATCCACCTTAATCCTGCACACTCAAGTAGCTCGTTAGATCAACAAGAATGAAATGTTTGTCATCATCGAAACAAAAGGATTTATCATAATGTCCAATTTATCCAACAATCTCCCCCTTTTTGAAGATGACAAACATTTCCTAAAATATGAAATAAGGAAATATAAAGCATGTGAGTTTCATACCTGAAGATTACCTTTTGTAGCCATTCTTGTTTTACAAGTGAGTGCTGGCCGTCAAGATGAAACTCATTTATATTTATATTTTTGATTTTATATTCTTTCTCCCCCTTTGTCATTTCAAAAAGATATCCACGTTAAACATTTTATTTCTTCTCCCCCTTGATTTTATATTAAGCCCCCCCTTAAATAGATATCCTATTAGGAACATGGATTTATGTCTAATTTATCCACAATTTGTTTCTCAATCATTTGCAAAGGATGTTAAGCCTTGAAATGATATGAGATTCCCTAAAAAGGTAGAATCTGTCCTACAATGGGAACAACCAAAGACGTCGACGGAGATCCATAGTTTCTTAGGGTTGGCAGGCTATTATCGAAGGTTCATTAAGAACTTCAGTTCTATAACTTTACCCTTGACTAATTTGACCTGGAAGGACGTTCCTTTTTCCTGGAGTGATAAGGGTCATCAATCTTTCCAGCTATTAAAGGAGAGATTGACAAGTTCACCTGTGCTGGTGTTACCTGAATAAGGAAAAAGGATATATAGTTTTCTGTGATGCCTCTAAGAATGGACTAGGATGTGTGTTGATGCAGGATAAACAAGTGATTTCTTTTACTTCTCGACAGCTTAAGAAACACGAAGAGAATTATCTGACACACGATCTAGAACTAGCTGATGTAGTTCATGCCTTGAAAATCTGGAGACATTATCTTTATGGAGAGACATTCCAGATTTTCACAGACCATAAGAACCTTAAGTATATCTTTTCTCAGCATGAGCTTAACATGAGGCAACGCCGTTGGATGGAGTTAATCAAAGACTATGATTGTATAATTGATTACCATCCAGGAAAGGCCAATGTAGTTGTTGATGCTTTAAGTAGGAAATCAGCAACACCAGCCTTAGATAGAGCACAACTGAATTCTTTGGTATGCTCTAGAAGGGATATTCTTATCTCTTTAAGGTAGGATAATGTACAGTTGAGAGTATCGTTGTTATCAGGGCTGTTAGCTAAGATGCATATAAAACCTACTCTGAGACAACAGATTAAGGATGCACAACAAGTTGATGAAGTAGTTCAACAGATTAGATCAGAGTATGGTAGTGAAAAATGAGAAGGTTTCCATGACTCAGATGATCAAGTAGCTTGTTATCATGGTAGAATGATAGTGCCGGATGTGGATAACTTAAGGAAGTTAGTCCTGGAAGAAGCTCATTCTTCAATGTATGCTATGCATCCAGGAAGCACCAAGATGTATCGTAACTTGAAAGATATGTATTGGTGGCCTAGTTTGAAGAAGGATGTTGCTGAGTTTGTTATGCAGTGTCCTGTGTGTCAACAAGTTAAAGTTGAACACTAGAAGCATGCAGGAACAATGCAACCTTTACCCATACCACAATGGAAGTGGGATCATGTGACCATGGACTTTGTGGTTGGTTTACCCAGGACAACCAAAGGACATGATTCTAGCTGGGTAATAGTTGATAGGTTGACAAAGACAACACATTTCTTATCTGTCAAAACAACCTATTATGCTGAGAAGCTGGCACAGTTGTATGTAGATGAGATAGTACGACTGCATGGAGTCCCAGTTACCATTGTTTCTGACAGAGTTCCCCAGTTTATTAGTCATTTTTGGGAGTGACTTCATAAAGACTTAGGCACACAGTTAAGGTTTAGTACATCCTTTCATGCACAGACTGATGGACAATCAGAGAGGACTATACAGACTTTAGAAGACCTGCTTAGAGCATGTGTTCTTCAATTTACAGGAAGTTGGGATTTGCACCTAAGTTTGATAGAGTTTGCCTATAACAATAGCTATCAACATAGGATTCACATGGCACCTTATGAAGTTTTGTATGGTAGACGTTGTAGATCACCCCTATGTTGGTATGAAACTGGTGAATATCAACTTTTAGGTCCTGATCTTGTACAGCAGACCACTGAGAAGATTAAAATCATACAACAACAGTTAAAGATTGCATAGGATAGGCAGAAGTCATATGCTGATAAGCGTCGTAGACCTTTAGAATTCCAGGTTGGAGACAGAGTGTACCTCAAAGTCTCACCTTGGAAAGGAGTTCATAGATTTGGAAGGAAAAGAAAGTTAGCTCCTAGGTTTATGGGGCCTTATCCAATCATTGAACAGATTGGAAAGGTAGATTATAAACTAGAGTTACCACCAGAGCTACAAAATTTACACCCAGTGTTCCACATTTCCATGTTAAAGAAATGTCATCCTCATACAGAATCAGTTCTGCAACCTATGGAAATAGAGTTGAATGATGATGTATCTTATGAAGAAGGACATGTATCAATTCTTGATAGAAGAATTAAAAAGTTGACAAAGAAAGACATAAGTCTTGTGAAAGTCCTCTGGAATTACCGCGGCATTGAAGAAGCTACGTGGGAACTAGAGGAATAGATGAGGAGGAAATACCCTACTCTTTTCTCCTAATGTGTTTTGTGATAATTTCGGGGACGAAATCCTTGTAAGGGGTGGATAATTTGTAACATCCCTGACCTGGGTTATGTACTAACCCTAGGTTTTTTGCTTAAATAAGTGATTAGATGCTTGTGTTTATCTTTTGAAATGTAATTAAGGCTTTTGAGAAAATTATACTTCAATTGCAGTCCTTTTTACATAATGTTGAAACATTATTTTGTTAATTATGGACTATAGTGCAAATTACCCAAGTAGAGGGGTTAACTTGCAAATTGCACATGTTAAGATGTTCCTATGATGTTGAGACATCATAAGAATGTGTATTATGTGGTGATATGGATTCCAAAATCTTGAGTACCAAGATATAGCTTGTAGAGCAATCCTTGTGCTTTAAAACCTAGTTTTGGTGTAATGTGTAATTTACCCAAAACCTAGGGACCAACATGTAATTATACCCTCTAGAGGATCTCTCATGTTTCTTGGCATAAAGTAGAGAAAATGAAATGAGAAGGGCGCCTCATTTGAATGATCATGGTAGAAGTGGAAACTACCCACACTAATAATATATTAAGTAATATCCAATAAAGATGGATATTAATATACAACTCTTTATGGTGTTTTGTTTCTTTTCCTTTTATCCTTGGATAATGAGGGTGTTTTGCATGAGGTTAGGAGGTGGAAACGTGGCTAAGGGTGGAGGAAGTTGTGGTGGAAATAAGTTGGGGGTAAAAGAGATAACAGTCTTTTTCTTTGCCTAGAATACCCATAAATATATAAGCAACTTTTTCTACACACCAAAGGATCGTTACTTAGCTTCTTTCTCTATCACTTTTCTTGGACCGACCAAGAAGGAGCTCTGGACTAGAGGAAGGATGAACAAGCTGACTTGGTAAGTGTTGATCACCATCTACCTCGAATTCATGGTGGAAACCATAAAATAAGGTTGGTTTATTGGTGTTTCTTCACACGATTCTTCTTTCTAGCCATCTTCTCCATCCAAAACTTGAAGAACGAAGCTTGGACAACACCTGGAGCTTCATCCACCATTAAAGCTACGAAGCTTGGATCTCTGGATCAGTCCTAGAGGTAGGTTTAATAACACTAAACCTTGAGCTTTGTTTATGCATCTTCATCTCCATGAAAAATCGTTAGTTATTCTTCTTCCTTTGCTACTCTTGTGTTCTTGCTAGAAATTCCGTGAAGAACAAGCCCTGTTCTTGAGGTAGAAGAAGGTGACGTTAATCTCTATGTTTATTCGAGTTTTTACTTTAACAAACTGTCTCTCACCTTTTGCAAACGGTTTCAAACCGTTTGAATGCAAACAGTTTCAACTAAACCGCATAGAAGCAAATGGTCCAAGACCGTTTGGAGGTGTTGACCGGGCGTTGACCATTTGGAGGTCTGTTTTGAATAATGTAGACTAATTACCAACCAAAAACCATCAATTAATTCTAAGTGAATCACCAATTTAAGGCCCATTAATCACCTAAACCCTAATCGCGTCATTTGCTGATTTCAATAATAGTATTATGTTGAAGTTTGGGTTGAGTGGCCCAAACGGTTTCAAAACCATTTGGGGATCACCCAAACGGTCTCAAGACCATTATGTGATCACCCAAGACCATTTGGAGGTCTAGGGTTAAGCATGGTTGACCAATTGAGGACCCAATGATATCAAGTTTATGAGTAATCGATTGTTGATTTTAGTGACCAATTCCAATATCCAAACCCTAATTGAATGACTTGGTTTTTGATAAAATAATGGGAAAACGGTCTCAAGACCATTTGAAGGGTATCCAAACAATCGCAAGACCGTTTGGGAGTAACCCAAGACCGTTTGGAGGTCTAGGGATTGACTATGGTCAAGTGGTTGAATATCTAAAGGTAACAAATTGAAGTACAATTGATTGTTGACCTAGTAATCAATCCAATGAACCAAACCTTAATTGGTTGAGTTGAGCAAATAGTCTCAAGACCATTTGGAGGATATCCAAACGATCCCAAGACTGTTTGGGGTCAGGTCATGACCAAATTGAATGATGGTTCAATGATTTCAAATTTATTAGACTCACATTGAAGTATGTTGAAGGGTCATCGATTTTCAAGCCCTAATCCAATTGAAACAAGTATTAATTGATGATCAATTGAGGGTCAATTGAGTGTCAAATCAGTTAAGGGTTGACCTAATTAACTCAATTGATGAGTGGCTAATAAGTACATGATCGGTTGAGGGGTTCAACATTGGAAACCCTAACTCAATTGAAATGGTTGAGACACATTTTGGTCCTTGCGGTTTTGAGGTTGTTGGGACCAAACGGTCTCAAGACCGTTTGGGACCAAACGGTCTCAAGACCGTTTGGGACCAAACGGTCTCAAGAATGTTTGGGTCCAAACGGTCTCAAGATCGTTTGGGACCAAACGATCCCAATCTGTTTGGTCTCATGCGGTTTTAAGATCGGTTATGTCCATGCGGTTTCAAAGTCAGACTTGACCAAACGGTCTTCATGACCAAACGGTCTTCACCCCCATCTTGGGCAAACGGTCTTGAGTGTGCACTTTACCAAACGGTTTCAAAAGTCAACAAGACCAAACGGTCTTCAGCACCAGACGGTTTCAAGGTCTGTCCAAGACCGTTTGGGGGTTTAGTATGCAAGACCGTTTGAGGTCTAAAAAGGTTAAGATCGTTTGATGCCTTAGTGGTCAAGATGGTTTAATGGTTGATTAACCTAAACCTTATGGATACCTAATGTGATTAAAGGACCAAGTAATTAGTTGATTAAGATATGATGCAACCAATGATGACTATAACAAAGATACCCTTGATGGGATAGAGTGAGTAATACTCTTTGAATGAGTAAGCCTTAATGATTGCAATAGTAATGACATGACCCAAGATGATAATATTGAATTGACTTAGCCTAATCAAGGGTGATGCAAATATCATCTGATAGAAAGAGGAGAGAGAAGACTTCCTATATGAATGATAATCAAGTAATAAACTTCCAATATGTATGAATACATCTAATTAGGGTATGATCCTTCATAGTGAGATCATGAAAACCCTAATTATGATGGTTAATGAATCTTAACCCTAATTTGAGGGCATTAATGGAATTAATCCTCATACATGATGATGGTATGATATTAATTCATTATAATGTGAATAGTAAACCCTAATATAGGGAAATGTGATGATATGAACAATAAACCCTAATTCTGGGTTATGCTTTATAGCATGAAGCTCTTTAATTGAATTATGAAATGAGGAATCACTATACCTTTTTAATCTAAAGGGGTTGGATAACCCTAATTAAATTGAATAGGAAACCCTAACCCTAGAAACCAGCCGTGGTGATGTAAAATGGTCGTGGTAATCTTCTGTAGAACGACCGTGCAAGATAGCACGACCGTGGTGTTCTATACTTGACTTGGAAATAATTTGTATTGTGCTGATACAAATATAATAAGCATGATATCAATTGTGTTAGTCATGTAGGTCTTTATAAAGAGGTGGACATAGCCAGGTAAGAGCTATGATGTCATATTCACTGAAAGCACTTTATAAGCTTTGAAAGTAATGATATGCTATGTTGCCTAGTGAGAGGTAACATATGATATTGATAGGTTGTATGAGCCATGAGAAATACCTGCATTGCTACAATCATATTCATATTGTTAAATGACTTGATGGCAATATGTTACTTGGTAACAAGTGTTTTGATGATCTAAGGGTTTGAACACCCATAATCGTGAATCATAATAATAAGATGGTTAGGGATTGATATCCCAAAGTTAATAAGATGTGAAATAAACTTGATACAAGTAGTACTCTTTCTTCATAGCAATTGTCTTATTGGTCTATGTTTGAAAACATGCCTGATGATAAAAGAATGCTATAATGTACTTCAATAATCAAGTATAATGATATCATGTAGAGCCCTGACCATAGATCCATCATTGTCAAAAATTAAATGATGGTGAAACATGTTTTCCTAAGGGAACTCCTGGAGAGCATACTTTTGAGTATGTGGGGGTTATGGACGCGAATATCCTTACGTCCTAATGGAGGAATTGATGTGAGATAAACATCAAATCTCTCAATCCTTCATTATATGTTTATGCTGGGATGATGTATCACTAATCTCCTGATGATGTTGTTAATGCCACATCGATGAGAGATAAATAAGAAATCCCTCGATGGCAAAGAGAGTACAGCATGCCACTATAACTCTAATAGAGAAGTTGCCAGAATACCCTAGAAAGCTATTATAGAAGAGACACAAGATGTCCTGCATGTTGTACCTCACACTGATTGAGGAAGATGAGGTCATAGGAATCCATCTCTTCTGATGACCTATGTATGGTACCGATTGCGATTTCTTAATGGTCGGTTGGAGTATGAGCGGTATATCTCATCTCCTCAGGGCATAAATATGTTTGCATATTGTAATCAGCCATGTAGCATAATTGCTTAGGTTGAACTACAAGAAATAATGATTGATGATGCATTGTTTATTTAGTCCTAATTGGACCAGTAGTATACATGTTATTCATATTTCTTATTGATATATGTCTTGTCATTCAATCAAGTTATAATTGAAATGATTGCTTAAAGAATGCTGCTCTACTTAGCTTATTCAATGAATTGCCTGTTGTTGAATAATTGTAGTCCTTCTTCTCATTTTTATTTTAATATTTGCAATAATAGTTCTTCTGGCAGAGAGTTATAACTCTCACTGGGACAATTATTCAATTGTCTCACCCCCGTGGGATTCGACTTTTTAGGTAGACGTCGAGGACGAAGGAAACCTTCAGTGGGTGAGCAGCAACACCAACAGTAGCATCAGGGACAACAGTGATCCTCAGGTGAAGACACTGTCTATCAATTTTTATAGATAGAAATGTCCTATGTGTTGTCTCTGTACTCTCAAGTCCTAGGAGTCTTTAGATGTTTTATATAGATATGAGATTTTGGTGTAATGCCTCGAGATTTTTGTATCTTGCCTTGTACAGTTAACAGGGCAGTTGATGTTGTGACTCTCGAGATGTGATATTACAGAGATGTAATGGTGAATCATATTGTAAATAACTTATATTGTTTCTTTATAAAAGAGTTTCACAGTTTGTAGACCTCTTTACAAAAATTTTTAAAATTTTGTGATTTTCAATAATTCTGCTGCTAATGAAACACTTCCGCATTAGTTTAAATTCATTGACCTTGTTTTTGCGAGACGGTCGTTACAATAAGCCTGTATATATATGCATAGTTTTCCTCTTGCTTTACACATACTTGTCCATATATACTGAATAGTTTTCTTTTTTTTTCTTATACCTTTTTCAGCCATGTAACTTTCTTCCTTACGGCTTCGCTCTCGAGCTGCTTCCTTTAGGGTGTAGCTAGAACTGCGACCGTAGTTTATGAGAGGACTGCGACCGCGGCATGACGGTAAGACCGCGACCACAGTCTAGTTGCCTAGAACTGTGACTGTAGTCTCGTACGAGTGAGGCCGCCACCGCAGTTACGAAAGCCCAGGGGAATCTTTCTAGGCCTGGTCTGAACGACATGTCGGGCTGTATACGAGTTTTTGATCGACTGTTGCCCTTTTGACCAAGCTTTTTCTGCCTTTTCTGGTTTTTTCTGTGTTTTGTCCTTTGCTTCTAGCATTCCACGTGAGGGAGAGGCCTGATGTTGGGCTATAAATACCCCTACGATCATGGAGTTAACCCCCTTCCGCCCTTTCCACTGAGTTCCCATCTCCGCTTTACTTTCCGCCTATTTTCCTCATCCTTGCTCCAGTCGAAGGGCGACAGGGAAGGAGCATGTGTGTCAGCAAAGCGGTGGCAACCACGACTAGACCGCCCCTGCGGTCGTTAGTCATTTTCCCTACAACTCGCCGACCGAGCACCCCTGGCAGCGCCTAGCTCGAAGGGTAAGAGAAGGATCCTGGTCTTTGAGGTTGCGGTTCGTCAGATCGCGGTCACCTACACAACCACAATTGCGGTAATATGGACGCTGAGGTCGCGATATCCCTCAATACACTGCGACCGCAGTTCCACAAACTGCGGACATCTAAGTCGTGATGCCTTAACCTTAGATGGTGGTCGCGGTCTTCTATACTGCAATCGCAGTCTCCAGCTGGGTCGCGGCCCAATTTGCAAACTGATTCTGTGAGTTTTTTAGGATCTCCTTCGCCGTCAGCCACAATCAAGGTTACTAGGTCTACATCTAAAATATCAATATCATGGATGCCATGAAGAGTGGTTTCAAAAATCTCAAAAAGTCCATGACCAGGAAGAAAGGGGAGGGCATCTCATCTTCATCATCAAATTACGGGAGCCCCTACCCACAACACGCCTCCCAAACTACGAACCCGATATATGAAGATGAAGTTATTCTTTATAAATCGAGGTTCGGTTCGCAAGATTTCAGCTCTGGTTTCCGCAGTCTCATTGGCACACCTATGGATACCCACAGAGAAGGGTCAGTACAAGAGGCATTACGAGAGAGGATAGAGATAGGGCGAGGTGACGCTGAACTCCAAACCTCGACCGTGTATTAGGATGGTCTGACAGTTCTTCATAGAGCTACATCCACGGGAGATCAGTGCTGATAGTCCACAGAGCATTAAATTTTCTTACGACGGTCAACTTCCTTGAGAGATTCTTTATAGGGGAACAGACACCAAGCAGCTCATATTGGTGTCAATTATAGCTCAATCCCCTTGCCGTTCTTTCTGGGCATAAAGCAAAAACTAAGTTTTGACGCTCTTCTTGGAGACAAACGTAGACTTACGGGCCTGAGGTACGCTGATCTAGGAACACTGATTAGACTCGCGATCTAGGAGCAAGTCGACAGATACCTTGCATGCATTGGCCTTGATGTGCTTGCATACGTACAATGCAATGCTTACCATAGACTCACTTGTGAGTTTGATGCCATGCTAGAGCCATGCAAGGATCACTAGTACACTGTACTAAGTTTCCGTCTCCTTAACCAACCCCATGAGGTTACAATGGAAAGACTAAATAGTTGGTTATCAAGATCCACTAAAGACTGTGCCGAAATGACTAGGGGGCGGCTGGAGATAATGGACCACAACTTCAACGCTATCGAAGCAGGGAAAATGATCACGGGGGAAGGCAAGTACTCCACGAAAAGCTCACACATACACAACCCAACAATCCGTTATCTACACCGGGTGCTAACCAACTGCGTCTTGGAGAAATAAGACAGTCAGGGGGTGCTCAGTGAAGCTGACCTCTACATTCTATGGTGTGCAGTAATGGGAAAGAAAGTGAATGTGGGGAACTTCATAATTCGTCAAAAGTGAATGTGGGGAACTTCATAATTCGTCACATTCACAACTCCTTCAAGAAACAATTCCAATTTATGCCAATGATAGGTATCATAACGTTTATAGCGCGCCATTTGGGATTTGGTGATGAACAGTTAGCACTCATGCAAGATACTACCGAGTGGTCAAGATTAGACTTAGATGTAACATCCTTGACCTGGGTTATGCTTTAACCCTAGAAGTTTTGCTTAAGTCATTTATATTCTTGTCTTTATCTTTTGAAAAGTAATTAAGGCTCAAGAGGAACTTATGTTTCAATTTTAGTCTTTTTTAAATAATATTGAAAACAATGTTTGCCCATTTAGGACTAAAGTGCAATTTACCCAATTTGATGGGTTACTTTGCAAATGTTGCATGATAAATGTTCTTCAAGTGTTAGAGCATCATAAGAATGAGAATGGTGCTAACGTATGTCTTTCACAAGCTTGAGAACCAAGAAAGAGCTTAATAAGCGATGTTTGTGCATTAAAACCTAGTTTTGGTGTAATGTACAATTTACCCAAAATCTAGGGTTCAATATGCAAAATACCACTTCTAGAGAGTCCCTAATGTTTCATGGTATCAATTAGAGACAAGAAAATCAGAGGGGTGTCTCATTTAAATCTCTTTGGAGGAGAGAGAATCTTGATATTAAAATAATCAAGATTTAAGCATAATTGACTCCCTAATTCAATTTAATACAAAAATAAATGTATTAATGGAAGTTCCCTTCAACCAAAAACGTGATGGTTGAATTTATATAAGTATGGACGACCTTGTTCCTTGCAATGGCATTGAAATATCTAAAGTGAGTGGAGAGCCCACTCACATTAGTTAAAGAAAAAGTAATATCCACTAATTTCTAGATATTATTATTATATTGATTAAGGTGCTTAATTTGTTTTCTTTTAATTCATGGATAAAGAAGAGGATTTCGAAGGGGAGGATGATGTCTTAGTATGCAAGGAAGTGAGGGGGATAAGTGGCATCAATTTAGGGAATTGAAAGATTTTTATAATACTTTCTCTCTCTTGAAATTCCCTTATATACACTCCATTTTTCACCCACATGAAAGGATTTTTCGACTCTTCTTTCTGTCCTTGCTTTGTCCGAATACAAGGGATCTTAGGAGCAATAGGAGGACATACCCCAACCTATAGGTGATCTCCTTAATCATCTTCAAACTTGATTTCATGGTGAAAATCGAAATTCAATGATTATTTTCTTCTTTTCTCCATTCAATCTTCAACTCTAGCCATTCTTTTCACTCAAAGACTTGAGGACGAACCTTGGAAAGTTGAGAAAGCTTCATTCTCCATTAAATGTGTGAATCTTGAAGCTTGGATTCAACTTTGAAGGCGGGTTACATAACTTGAACCCTTAAACATCATTATTGATTTCATTTCTTCATCATATGTTGATTCCTTTTTCTTTCCCGAATTTCTTTGTGATTAATTGTTGAAATCACCACAAAGATCACAGAAATTTCGTAGGTTTGAAGCTTGAAGATGATGATTTCATCTTAGCACACACCTCAATAAATATCATGAGCAAACAGTTTGCACCTTTGATGACCAAACGGTCTCAAGACCGTTTGGTGATCAAATGGTCTCAAGACTGTTGGATTGATGGGCTCTAGAGGGGGGGGTGAATAGAGCTACACACACTTCACAAAATCGATTAGACCACCAATTTAATTTGAGTGCAAAAAACTAATGCAAGTAGCAATTTGATATCCTATTCTATCATACAAAGCAAGGATAAGAGATAATGAATATCATGCACTTGGACAGGTGGTTTAGAGTGGTTCCACGTCCTAAACTAAGGAGCGATGTCAGTCCACTACCTAGAGTTGGTTAGACTCTAGGATTTGCAACTTGGTTCTCTTATATATCACGATAAGATTACAAGAAACATAAACCACACAACCAAGGGCTTAATTACACAAGCTAAGATCTTCTACCTATCCAAGGACTTACCCACAAAGCGAGATTCTTCATCCTTCTACAAAGGACTTACCCAATCTCACCTTTGTCTTCAGCCTTGCAGGAATTACCTATCTTGCTTGAGCTTGCCTTGCACCTCTCCTTCACTTGGAGAGCTTGCCCACGTTTTCCCTTCACCAAGGGAGCTGGAGCAACGATCAATCTTCACTCTTGAAGATCAGCAACACATCTTCTCCTTCACTCGGAGAAGAACAGCAGCAACTCCTCTTTCACTCGGAGAAGTAGCTTCAATCAATCTTCTATTTTATTTAGAGGTGGGAAGAAAGAAAGGAGAGCTTTATATAGCAGAAAGGATAGCTCTCATACACAAGGACCTATCTCACTCATGAAATTGTCTTGAAGGTAGAGAGAGAAAGGGGCTCAAGGGCTTGGAACACTCTCAACTAAGCTAGAACCAAGTTTGCAATAGAAGAGCAGCTTGGAATGAAGTCCAAGGGGTTCTATTTATAGTTGAGGGTGGCCCTTTATGTTGTGGGACACTTGGGTGCATAAGTGGTCATTTTTCCTTCAAGAAAACGGCTATATTTTTTCCCAAAACAATTCACCAACGGTCATATTACTTTTTCTGCAAACTCCGTACAGTGCAATCGGTCGAGTATCAATGGGTGTAACTCGACCGATCAGGTAGCAGGCAATCCAATATTGAATTGATCGGTCGAGTTTGTCCTGAGGAAACTCGACCGACCATTTCAACTGGAAATGGCTTACTACCCAATCGGTGGAGTTCTGTGAGTGCACAACTCGACCGATTGCAATCTTCAGGAAATCGACTCAGGATGATCGGTCGAGTTCCAGGGTGGAAAACTCGACCGACCAAGTTCCTGAAATGGATTTTCTAATTTGCAATAAAAGTGATTAGCACTTGGTGAATTTTGTCCAAAACAATTTTCTCTTCTAAGTTACAAGCATATACATCGTTACAAGTTATTACATTTATGTTCTAAGGTGATTTACATGGAAATCCTAAATTGCACACTTGTAGTCAATTTGGCTTGCACTTGGCCCATTCTAGGGCTTGTATATGTGATCCTTTTCATGTACCTAATGTCTACAAACAATCTTTAACGCACATGTTAGATACATATGAATGGAATGGTTAAGTCATTATCAAAATATAGGTAATGTACAACCTCTAGGTCAACAAAGACCATTTGAGAGCAAATGGACTCAAGACCGTTTGAGGTTAAACAGTCTCAAGACTGTTTAGGGTTAATTCTTGATGTGGATGAATGAAGAACTAATTGTTCAATGTGATTTAATTATAATGGTTTCAAGAATGGATGATCCATTGATTACAAACCCTAATTAAATTGATTGGTTGAAACCCTAAATTGATTGAGTCAATTTCTTTATTGAATGGCCCAAACAGTCGTAAGACCGTTTGAGACCAAACAGTCTCAAGACCGTTTGGAGGTCAAGGGCTATGATGGATGGTTGGAGATCCAAGGGTTATAATTTGATGTATTTTCAATGGTCCCATTGATGAATGATTCAATGAAGCAAACCCTAAATCGATTGTTTGTAGAAACCCTAATTTAGGGTTAAACAGTTTCAAGCTAAATTGACCAAACGATCTTAGACCATTTGAGGACCATTCGGTCTCAAACTGTTTGAGGACTAAACGGTCTCAAACCATTTGGAGTTAATTAATATTTACTTCAAAGAGTCTCAAACTGTTTATTGATTTTGAGATCAAGACTGTTTGATAGTCTAACGGTCTTAAGACTGATTGAAGGTGTAGTTCAAGATCGTTTAGGGTCTAACAGTCTTCAGACCATTTAAGGGATGTTGAGGTCAATACTGCTTGAAAGTCAATAACCTCAAGACCGTTTGAAGGTCAATAACCTCAAGACCGTTTGGAGGTTAATAACCTTAAGACCATTTGAAGGTCAAAGTACTTCAAGACCGTTTGAGGGTCTAGTATCTCAAGACCATTTGAAGGTCTAATTGATTCAAACCATGTAAGTACAATTAACCCCATGATTGGTGATGATGTATATTAAAGATAATTACAATGGTTGTACCTTTAAGGTACTAGGGTGATTAGTACCCTTAAGAGGGGTTAACCATTGATGCTTATGGAAGCAATATCTCAATACACTATGCTAACCCTAATTGTATGTACTTGAATGAAGGGTTGACTTAATCTAATCAAGCTTGAAGTAATCAACATCCTAGAGAGGATGAGAGAGAGAGGAATTTGTTACGACCTCACCTTTCAGTAACCCCCAATTAAGGGAGACCAAGAGGTTGAAGCCGCACCCGTAAATTCCGGATCAAAGGTTCGACATATAACCATAAATAATTATTAAATTCTAACAGACTATACTGAAAATGGTAATAAAATTTTTCTTTTCATACCTTTGAAAAGATTGGAATAAGCTAAACTTATAACCACAGCTTGAACTATTCTAACTAATTCCTCCTTGTTCTTTAATTCTTGAATTCACAAGGTGTCGCTTTATTGTTTGTACTTTTGAGATTTGTACCTAAATCACCGAAAAACAAACGACGGTCAGCCGAAGCTGGTATGTGGAGGAAGCAGATAATGTTCAACTAAGTTAACAATATAATCACTCAATTAATCATTTAACAATTAAGATTACATTTTAAACCGTAAAACTCAATCCATACATATTCTCGAACTCTGGGCTGTCCCTGCAGTGGACATGGATATCACCTCTCTTCTAGGTAATAAAGTCGCATGGCACTACCCGAAGATAGCCCAATATCTAACTCAATGTGACTTGATGGTTCCACCTCCATGGTAGCCATGTACTAAGTCATCCATAGACCTGATGGACCTACCCAATAGGTAGCCATGTACTAGGTCATCAATAGACCTGATGGACCTACCCAATAGGTAGCCATGTACTAGGCCTTCCTCTAACCTGATGGACCTACCCATAGGCAGCCATGTACTAGGTTAGCTATAATGCCACAGAGAGAACCAGGATCTGAGTTTGTAGGCATATATCCTTTGTGATAGTCATAGCCACATTATAGTTTGCAATATGAACATCCAAACAGTTTAGTTGCATTCAATGTGATTAAACATCTGGGAATCCATCGGAAAACTAAAGCGGTTATTCATAATTAACCACATACCTGTCTTGGAGATCTCAAGCAACGATTTATCCAAATCCAACTAGATGTCCAATCAAGCAAGCCAATCAATCAATCAAGCAAACATTGATCTTGAAAACATGTATAATGTCTAATTGTCACAAGCATATCCCAAACAACTCCTTATTGACTTGGGACACCTTTCTAAGGTTTCTAAGTCTCATTAGGATGCATTAGGGTTTCTTAGATCCATTTCTCAAACTTTATCCATTTTAGGTCAACAAACCCTAAAATATCCTTTTCCATTTTTATGAACCTTAATTGCTCAACTATTCATTTTAATAGTCTTTTATTGACTTAGGATCATTACATCCCTATTTATTCATGGATTTGCACCATTAAAACAATCAAAAGACATGTTCATCTAAATTAGGGTTTTCAAGCTCATTAGTGCATAATCATGCACGAAACCCTAAATTAAACCAATTATATAAAAAGATCATCTTTTTAGATCCTATTTTCATATTTATAAACAATAGGTTAAAATAATCCTTTGAACAACATTAAATCCATCTATCATCAAATCTAAGGGTTTTTCATTAATTAAAACACTAAAGATGATAACTTTATGTACTTTTTCTAATTTCAAGCATATAAACTCTAAATTGGACTAATCATATGCAAAGTTCTTCCTTTTTGAACTTTATGTACCTTTTTACATTTAACAGGTTAACATCAACCCTAAAGATCCATTAAACCATATTAAACACATTAATCATATCAAAATAGGGTTTCTTAATCTTTAATTCATTAAAGATGATAATTTACACTACTTTTCGAATAGAAAGAGGAATTAGCTTCTACACATATTTTTATTGGATTCCTCTCATTTTTCTAAGCAATTTGATATATAGTTTCACTATATTCCGAGTTACCAATCAAGAGATAAAAATTTTACAAAATATTACTTACTTGGCCAATCAGGTTGCGCCACGTCATCCTTTCCATGCAACACGGTTTGCTCGAAAACATAATGGATTGACCGTTATGCCCCCCACTTCAGTTCCCTGTTGAATAGCCCGCGGAGGGGCATTTCCGTCCAAACGTCATTGGGTTATCTCCTACCTCCAGCAGGCGCGACGCAGACCCCTAGCGGCCACGTTTTGCAGCCTTGCGGAGGCTCTCCTTCCCTCCCTGGGCCGTCATCCTCGCCGGAGTCTGCTCCTTCAGTTCCGCCCTGATCTGGCGCACCCAGGGCACCCCTTTTTCGTGGCTATGGTGGCGGTTTCAAGGATTCTCAGCCTGCTCTTTGCGGCTGGACGGGCAGCCTGTAACAGGCCGTCTACGTGAGGGCCACGCTCGGTGAAGATAACCAGCCATCCCCCGGTCGCCGTAGGGCCACCATACCTCCGTCGTCATTCCTCCCTATCCCTCGTTGTTCCAGAGTAGGGCCTTACTACCACGGTTAGGGTTTTAATGAAGAAGAAGAAGAAAGAGTGGAGAGAGAGACACAAGAAAACCACTTGGCTCATCCAAAGGGTCTACCCTTTTATAGATGAGGGTCCCTTCTGCCCCATCATGCTTGCCCATGAAGAATTAAAGCCTAATCCTAATAGGAATTATATTCCTTCACTAAAAGCAAGTTTCTCTTTCTCTTTCATATTCTTTTATTATTCCTTTCTCCTCTGATATTAGGATTTCGAAAATCCTTCCTCTTATCATCATTAGACTTTCCCTTTAATTCATTGGCCACGAATTTATATTCCCTTTTATTAAAAAATATCATCCTTTTAAATAATACCACATAATTCATTAATAAAGCAACACATTATCCTCTTCTCTTTATTTCCTCTTTATTGGGACTCCTTGGATCCCAAGACACTCCATTATTTCGAAATTCTTTTTATCGGATACTTATTATCCTTCTAGATGCATCATTATGCATTATTTCACATTATCTTGTATATTTCTCATTTAAATATCTCTTTGTGAGGACTTATTTTTATTTCTCTTTTATTTTCCTCATTTGCATTCCTTTTAATATTAGCAACCTCATGGATAAGAAATTTCCCCAAGGAATCTCATTTATGCCTCTATCCACTCATTTTCCCATTTCATCATTATTTTCAATTTATTGCTTAATAAAGAAATACTTAATTAATCTTTTCTTTTCTTATTGCTTTCTTTATGCAACTTTGAACTCCTAGGTACCCAAGGAACCCAAGAGGCACGAAATTCTCTTTGGATTTTACTTCTTGAGTTTTCCACATATTTCTTTTCTCAAATATTCAATTATTCATTCACTAATTGGATTTTCTTTGTTTTCCTTGTTATTGGGCCCAATAGCCAATAAAGCCCACAACACAAACATCAAGGCTATTGTAAACAAAATCCATGTATTCAAAACAAATTATACCATTCTTTGTTCACTTATCTTTAATATGAGAAATTGCATTTCTCACCAAATGATCCCAAAAATTGGGGTTGTAACATCCTTCCCCTCTTATAGGAATTTTGTCCTCAAAATTCTATCAAGCAAACAAACAATTCAGGATAACACTTTTCCATGTCCATCATTGGCCCCTATGTGGCTCTACCGTACTCATGGTTCTTCCACAAAACCTTTATCATCACATATTCTTTTCACTAAGTCCTTTCATCCCGACGTCTATAAACTGCACAGGTGACTCAGGCCATGTCAACCTCCCTTGGGGCTCACTAGGTTCATTGCTCAGCACCTGGTCGGGTACCTCACATAGTGCTCTAAATTTGACACATGGAACTCATCACACATTACTTTATCCTGAGGGGTATGGTCTTCTCCACCAAACCATGACAAAAAAACCCATGCATCGGGGACTCAGCTCTCTTAGTTATAACTTAGAGGTGTCGAATTTTCATGTCACATATTCTCCCACAGTAACTTGCATGTCAGTCTACTTTGCATCTGCTCACGACTCTCATCGTCTCTAGGCTCCTTTCAGCCCTTGCATGATCAAAGTGACTTCATCTACACGCACTGTGGTCCCTTTTCTAACCACCATGTGGCCCTTTTCTAACCATCATGTGGTCCTTCTCACCAACATCACCTTATTGAAGTGGTAACCGACACAACCTCCCTTGCAGACCTTCTTTTAAAACCCGATACTGGCTATGGTGGTCATTGTCACATCTTTCATAGGACAAGAACTGTCTCTAGATATCACCCTGAATGAGCACACATGCCCTCATCAGACCCTTTAGTCTAGATCATACTAACCATGGTTAGGGGTGATAAACTATACTAACATTGAGTTTTTCATGTACTTACTTCCACTTTATGGAAGTGAACCTTTAGGTCAAACTCAAGAACCTTTGAACTCACTTCATGGTGTAGTTGAACCATCTCTCTCATGGGTAGTTCAACTAGATCTGTCCCTTAACCGAACTCTTCCTTTCTCATATTATCTAGGTAAGGCAACCTACCAGAACCCATATTGTATCTTGACCTTCTTTGGCCCAGGGAAGACCTATCACAACATCCATAGTGTTGAGCTCCCATTCCCTCTCGGGGACTCTTTTGTCCTCTATATCGATACACTGGGTTACTGGGGTTCATCCTTTACCTCCTGGCTTGCATGGCCATAAACCACATGCAACTTTACCTTAAGCATCCAAAGTGCTATTGCCATTTACCACGGTGTATGGTGATCTTTAATCATTATTTCCTATATGTCATGATTCTTCAAGATCGATTCCTCCGAAACCCTAAACCATTTTATCAGGGTTTCATCACTTTCTTTTCCAAAGAAGTGCACTTGAGGTTCTACCACCATCCTTTCATTATATCAAGGACTAGACTGGATAACCAAACAACCCTTAACTTTTCAACGTATCTTGTTACATTTGAGTGTTGTCCAAACACCTCTCCTTTCCAAACTTAGGGTTAGCCAAACAACCTTTTCTAGCTTCAAGTCAGATGTATCTCGACCAGTGCATCCATTACTACTTCACATTCTTAGGTATTAGGTAACATTGAAGACATACACTTCCATGTATTTCACTTATCATTTCGTCTCAAACTCTAAGTCTAAATTCATTGAGAACACTTTTCTGATTTCATCATCATGGTGATCAAACTCAACCTGGTATAACTTGTAAGTTCCACATAGCTCATGATAAAAAAACATCCTCATAAGGGGACTACCTCATTCCTCTTAGTGTTTACAAACCATCCATGTATTATTCACTTTACCAAGGTAGATTATCTTCTCTATCCCCATTTCTCATGGCAACGTTCCAACCTACATCATCTCTTATCCTTGGTGTATGGCATGCATAATGTCCTATCTCTCACTCCCATAACAAGAGGAAATAAGCATTTTGCTGCAGTCCAAATATAGAGTTCTTCCTGTTCCAAGAGTAGAGATGGTACGTCCTACCTTGCCAATACACATTTACATCTAAGTTGCCACGTGCCACATATGTCTCTTCATCACAAACATTTCGATATCAGAGTTACCTCCATGGAAAACTAGTCTTGAGCCTACTAAGGTTTATATCCTTGGTCATCTCCTCTAGGTCTATAGGGTACCGACTCTTTTGGGGTCATCCCTCTTCCCTTATGCATCAAGAGAGTGCCCTACTCATCTGCCCTTTGGGTCCCATGAGTTCATGAAGGTGATCAATCTCCTAACCCATGGCCCTCAGACAATGATAGTTGTTACCTCCCAACCCTATGGTCATGTGCAACTAGGGAATTAGGCAACTCCTACTTTCATCGATCTTATCCCTACCTGACCCTAGGATAGACTTAGGATTCTCCATTATAGTACATGTTCACTTAGAACCTTACCCATGTCTTCATCATCTCTCTTTCTGCATTCATGGGTTGGCCCTCATCCTTTCATAGGGATCATGGCAACCTGCCTACCTTGGTCAAGCCCCATACCAGTTACCTCCATGGTAACACATTCATATGCAATTAGAGATGGATATCTATGGGTGTACAGGTTCATTCTCATACCATGTACTTCTCACTTAGCTCCTCAAGATCCTATGAGACCTCTTTAGGTTACCTTAAACCAACAAAACTGATATACACCCTACCAAAGGGGTCCCTCTCCCAGGATGGGAGGAAAACTATCTCTTGACAATAAGGTCACAAAAGCTCTTAGGTCTAGGGTTTACCTTTACATGATCCTACTTAACCCTAGCAAGTTATTAAGGCACAAGCAGATCACCCACTGAACCAGGCTAGGTCATACTTGTCCTCTTTCCTCAATGTTGGATCAAGATCATACCTTTCTTTATCATCAACCTAGCTGTGAGGGGTTCATCAAACACACCTTAAACTTAAGGTGCTTCTCTTTTCCTCTATATATGAGGAGTATCATGCTCGCTTCTATAGGAACTCAACTTCTCATCATGAGCATTAGGTACACCACTTCCCCTCATAGGCCTAGGAACCCTAGGTTCACTTGTAGGTGTCCAACTGCATACTCTATCTTTTAACTATGAACCAAGCATGCAAAAGGCATGACATGCTCTTCTTGTCATCCTTCAACTCGAGCAACACTTAGGGTTGGGTCCTCCTTAAGGACAACCAACAAGGTATAAGGCCTCATAACCTGCTACTAAACCTTCCTAGGTCTAAGGAACTCTTCTTCCTACCTCGGAAGATAAACGTCTATACCGTAGGCACAAAGGCACCAGATGCTTCATCTTCTATCTTTAGGGTTTGGTCCCTCTAAAGGCAACCAAGATATCATAAACTTTCAGGGATCGATCATGAGGCACCCACTATCATCCATTGTTCCGGGTTTTAGGCTTCCAACCTTCTTGCTGGGTTTCCAGCTCTCTCTCTAGAGCTAACCCTACATCCAACCTCACCATTAGAGGTCCTCACTTCATGAAGGATCAACCTCAAAAGCATGCCCTACATAGGTGAAGCCTATGTTTTCTCAAGATCATTCATAACCCTTTATGCTCCATCATAATTCCTTATCCAGGGTTTCATCCTACTGTCAGCACTATGACATGCCCTAGGTGCCAGCTATACCCTACTTGCACAAGCCCATAGGGTTTCTAAGGTCCCTCACTAACATCATCATCTAAGGTGTCATCCCTTACCCTGACATGCACGACCCTTCCCAGGGTTGGGTTGCCAAAGGTGCTTGGTCACCCATGGATCCTATAGCATCCCAAAGGCATGTCCTTTCAAACACCTGGTCCAACTCATCTCTATCTAACCTTCACTTAGGGTTAGGGTTAACATCATCCTCAGAGGATGTGCCAGGTCTCTACTTACAATGGAGATCTCTATCTCCAAGACTAACTTATCCTCCTGACAAGAAGGTCTAGCCTCAGGTCTCTTCTGAGGACATGACAACTTATGTCATACGACCTAAGCATGTATCTATTCTTTAGTTTGCGTTTAATCTATTAAGCTTATGTCCATGACATCTTATTTACATGCCTTTAATTAATTTGGTGGAGGATTTCTTAAACCTTATTAACCTTACCCATACCTCAAGAGGGTGAGGAGAAGAAAGAAAACCCTAATCCTTTAGGTCCTTATCAGAATTTTGTGATGAGAAGGGATGAATAGGATGAGAAGTCCTAAAGGTATCTTATTTTGATTCATACCCTAAGACTTTGGCCAGGTGGTCACACGGGTTTGGGAGTCCTCGTATTCCGTCTAGCAGTGCGGAGGAAAATCTTGCCAGCCCCCGGTCGTGATCCCTTTCTAGACACCTCCGTCTTTCAGATACTCCTCTAATAACTCCCTTGGGTTCTATGGAGTTTGTAAAATTTAATAATTACTAATGGTTACATGAATAACCTAGGCTCTGATACCAAATTGTTATGACCTCACCTTTCAGTAACCCCCAATTAAGGGAGACCAAGAGGTTGAAGCCGCACCCATAAATTCCGGATCAAAGGTTCGACATATAACCATAAATAATTATTAAATTCTAACAGACTATACTGAAAATGGTAATAAATTTTTTCTTTGCATACCTTTGAAAAGATTGGAATAAGCTAAACTTCAAACCACAGCTTGAACTATTCTAACTAATTCCTCCTTGTTCTTTAATTCTTGAATTCACAAGGTGTCGCTTTACTGTTTGTGCTTTTGAGATTTGTACCTAAATCGCCGACAAACAAAACGACGGTCAGCCGAAGCTGGTATGTGGAGGAAGAAGATAATGTTCAACTAAGTTAACAATATAATCATTCAATTAATCATTTAACAATTAAGATTACGTTTTAAACCATACAACTCAATCCATACATATTCTCGAACTCTGGGCTGTCCCTACAGTGGACATGGATATCACCTCTCTTCTAGGTAATAGAGTCGCATGGCACTACCCGAAGATAGCCCAATATCTAACTCAATGTGACTTGATGGTCCTACCTCCATGGTAGCCATGTACTAAGTCATCCATAGACCTGATGGACCTACCCAATAGGTATCCATGTACTAGGTCATCCATAGACCTGATGGACCTACCCAATAGGTAGCCATGTACTAGGCCTTCCTCTAACCTGATGGACCTACCCATAGGCAGCCATGTACTAGGTTAGCTATAATGCCACAGAGACAACCAGGATCTGAGTTTGTAGGCATATATCCTTTGTGATAGTCATAGCCACATTATAGTTTGCAATATGAACATCCAAACAGTTTAGTTGCATTCAATGAGATTAAACATCCGGGAATCCATCGGAAAACTAAAGCGGTTATTCATAATTAACCACATACCTGTCTTGGAGATCTCAAGCAACAATTTATCCAAATCCAACTAGATGTCCAATCAAGCAAGCCAATCAATCAATCAAGCAAACATTGATCCTGAAAACATGTATAATGTCTAATTGTCACAAGCATATCCCAAACAACTCCTTATTGACTTGGGACACCTTTCTAAGGTTTCTAAGTCTCATTAGGATGCATTAGGGTTTCTTAGATCAATTTCTCAAACTTTATCCATTTTAGGTCAACAAACCCTAAAATATCCTTTTCCATTTTTATGAACCTTAATTGCTCAACTATTCATTTTAATAGTCTTTTATTGACTTAGGATCATTACATCCCTATTTATTCATGGATTTGCACCATTAAAACAATCAAAAGACATATTCATCTAAATTAGGGTTTTCAAGCTCATTAGTGCATAATCATGCACGAAACCCTAAATTAAACCAATTATATAAAAGATCATCTTTTTAGATCCTATTTTCATATTTATCAACAACAGGTTAAAATCATCCTTTGAACAACATTAAATCCATCTATCATCAAATCTAAGGGTTTTTCATTAATTAAAACATTAAAGATGATAACTTTATGTACTTTTTCCAATTTCAAGCATATAAACTCTAAATTGGACTAATCATATGCAAAGTTCTTCCTTTTTGAACTTTATGTACCTTTTTACATTTAATAGGTTAACATCAACCCTAAAGATCCATTAAACCCTATTAAACACATTAATCATATCAAAATAGGGTTTCTTAATCTTTAATTCATTAAAGATGATAATTTACACTACTTTTCGAATACAAAGAGGAATTAGCTTCTAAACATATTTTTATTGGATTCCTCTCGTTTTTCTGAGCAATTTGATATATAGTTTCACTATATTCTGAGTTACCAATCAAGAGATACAAATTTTACAAAATATTACTTACTTGGCCAATCAGGTTGCGCCACGTCATCCTTTCCATGCAACACGGTTTGCTTGAAAACATAACGGATTGACCGTTATGCCCCCCACTTAAGTTCCCTCTTGAATAGCCCGCGGAGGGGCATTTCCGTCCAAATGTCATTGGGTTATCTCCTACCTCCAGGAGGCACGACGCAGACCCCTAGCGGCCGCATTTTGCAGCCTTGTAGAGGCTCTCCTTCCCTCCCTGGGCCGCCATCCTTGCCGGAGTCTGCTCCTTGAGTTCCGCCCTGATCTGGCGCACCCAGGGCGCCCCTTTTTCGTGGCTATAGCAGCGGTTTCAAGGATTCTCAGCCTTCTCTTTGCGGCTGGACGGGCAGCCTGTAGCAGGCCGTCTGCGCGAGGGCCACGCTCGGTGAAGATAACCAGCCATCCCCCGGTCGCCGTAGGGCCACCATACCTCCGTCGCCATTCCTCCCTGTCCCTCATTGTTCCAGAGCAGGGCCTTACTACCACGGTTAGGGTTTTAATGAAGAAGAAGAAGAAAGAGTGGAGAGAGAGACGCAAGAAAACCACTTGGCTCATCCAAAGGGTCTACCCTTTTATAGATGAGGGTCCCTTCTGCCCCAGCATGCTTGCCCATGAAGGATTAAAGCCTAATCCTAATAGGAATTATATTCCTTCACTATAAGCAAGTTTCTCTTTCTCTTTCATATTCTTTTATTATTCCTTCCTCCTCTGATATTAGGATTTCGAAAATCCTTCCTCTTATCATCATTAGACTTTCCCTTTAATTCATTGGCCACGAATTTATATTCCCTTTTATTAGAAAATATCATCCTTTAAATAATACCACATAATTCATTAATAAAGCAACACATTATCCTCTTCTCTTTATTTCCTATTTATTGGGACTCCTTGGATCCCAAGGCACTCCATTATTTCGAAATTCTTTTTATCGGATACTTATTATCCTTCTAGATGCATCATTATGCATTATTTCACATTATCTTGTTTATTTCTCATTTAAATATCTCTTTGTGAGGACTTCTTTTTATTTCTCTTTTATTTTCCTCATTTGCATTCCTTTTAATATTAGCAACCTCATGGATACGAAATTTCCCCAAGGAATCTCATTTATGCATCTATCCACTCATTTTCCCATTTCATCATTATTTTCAATTTATTGCTTAATAAAGAAATACTTAATTAATATTTTCTTTTCTTATTGCTTTCTTTATGCAACTTTGAACTCCTTGGTACCCAAGGAACCCAAGAGGAACGAAATTCTCTTTGGATTTGCCTTCTAGAGTTTTCCACATATTTCTTTTCTCAAATATTCAATTATTCATTCACTAATTGGATTTTCTTTGTTATTTCCTTGTTATTGGGCCCAATAGCCAATAAAGCCCACAACACAAACATCAAGGCTATTGTAAACAAAATCCATGTATTCAAAACAAATTATACCATTCTTTGTTCACTTATCTTTAATATGAGAAATTGCATTTCTCACCAAATGATCCCAAAAATTGGGGTTGTAACAGAATTCATACATGTATGATAATCATGTAGTGGTTAAGCCTTAACACTTTCAACATGAATAAAATAAGTATTTAGCGTATGATCCTTAATAAAGAGATCATGAAACCCTAATCAAGATGGTTGATGAGCCCTAACCGTAATTTAGGGCAATGATAAGTGAAACCCTAATCTAGGGTAATGGTGTAACCCTAATCTCGCATGATGATATGAGAAACCCAATTTAGGGTAATATAATGAAAAACCCTAATTTAAGAGGATGCTTCATGAAACCCTAATTTCAGGTAAAGTTACATGAAACCCTAATTTGGGGAAAAGTTATAAGAAACCTTAATTCAAGATAATGATGTGTGAAACCCTAATATACGGTGATGTCATGTGAAACCCCAACATAGGGTGATGTTATGTGAAACCCTAATATAGGGTGATGTCATGTGAAACCCCAACATAGGGTGATGTTATGCAAAACCTTATCGATAAAGAAGGGAAACCCTATTCCTAATAATGGAATAGTGAATAATATATTGGTAGGAGAAACACCTAAAGTGGTTGATAATGGATAACCTTATATCAATAATGGTTGAATAAATCAAATGAGTCACTTCTGACCAATACATTACATGATATGTGATGAACCGGTGCATAAAGTATTAGGATGGGAAATACCCTAATATAAGATAAGTTGATGAACTTAAGTAAGATAAAGGTGATGAGGGAAGTGATACATCAAGACGTGATAGATATCACATCTAGCACCTCAAGATTGATACATCTTGATGTACCCTAAATCCAATATACTTGGATGAATAACACATGAAATGTGTCAAGTCAATTTTCACATTGAGATGTAATGCACTTTGATAAGTGTGGGCTAACATATTGTAAGAAAAAGGTTAAGCCAAGTCAATAAAGTATGTAAAAGATGAGAGAGAAACTCATATCTTGTGTTGATAATTCATTTAATGATAAATGATGAGAATAAATAAGTATGATTGAATACTTATGATATTAATGTATGCTCCTAGATGTGTGGAGCAATGAATTAGGGTTTGAATTGATAATATGAACTTGAAACCCTATTCGGATATAAAGGGAAACCCTAACCCTAATAGTTGTTGCCTAGAGGGAGGTGACAAGATGTTTAATGGCCCTATAAACCATGTGAATAGTTGTTGCCTTGGGAAAGGTGACAAGATGTTTAAATGGGCCTTGTGAGCCATGTGGTTAGTTTCTGCCTAGTGAGAGGTGACAAGATGTTTAATGGGCCTTGTGAGCCATGTGGTTAGTTGTTTCCTAGTGAGGGGTGACAAGATGTTTATAAAAGTGTCATGTAAGAAATGATAATGTTCAAATGAACTAGGAAATGGAAATTTAGTAACATAATAATTATAATAAATGGATACAATAATAATAATGAAATCTTAATCATACATGCTTTATGCTTATAGCCAAATAAGGGCTATATTGTTTTGAATAAGCTTAAAGGAGATAAGAGGAATACTTGAATTACATAAAGGATGTGAATAAGTATGATGGCTTGGCCAAAGTTTAATACCTAGTAAAGGTGATGTGGTATTCAGTGATGTTTGCACGTGATTGGTAATAGTCCAATGCTTGGAATGGTATCACAGGATTGGTCATAACCCAATACCTGGAATAATTGCACATGATTGGTAATAACCCAATACCTGGAATAATGTCACAGGATTGGTCATAACCCAATACCTAGAATAATTACACAGGATTGGTAATAACCCAATACCTGGAATAATGTCACATGATTGGTCATAACCCTATACCTGGAATAATTGCACAGTATTGGTAATAACCCAATACCTGGAATAATGTCATAGGATTGGTCATAACCCAATACCTGGAATAATTGCACAGGATTGGTAATAACCCAATACCTGGAATAATGCCACAGGATTGGTCATAACCAAATATCTAGAATAATTGCACAGGATTGGTAATAACTCAACCTTGGGGTGGCGGTCAGGGTGTACCCCCTTCTCCTTTTCCCCTTTAAATTATTGTTTTATTTATTCTTATTTTCCTAGTATACATGCATCATTTAGGACTTTAATAAATTTCCCACCCTATCTTACGTGCATTCCCACCCTACAATTCTAAGTTTAGATCTTGCTCAAGGACAAGCAAAGTTTTAAGATTGGAATGGTAGACTTCATCCTTCTAGCATGCATGTTTACTTCCTGCATTTAGTTCTAAAGTTTTCAAAACATTTCAGCTTTTTAGCTCTGTAATTTTGGCTATATGGTGCAAATCTAATAGACACATGCTTGACTTTATGCCTAAATGCATAGTTTTCATCTTAAAAATTGCTTGACCTTTTGCTTGAGTTGCTCTTTGACTCTTTCCTTGAGTTTGGTAATAAATCTAAGGTTATGTGCCTTTTTCATAGCTTAAAGCTAAATTCCCTTGATCTATGTTGTGAATGGCAAATCCATGGTAAAGGACCATTGGAATGAGCTAAAACATGATTAAGGACTCCTAGCTGTGAATTCACGAGCTTGTCTCTATTCTAAGGATTCTTGAATCATAATTGCAACTTTTCACACAGGTGTCAAGGAGATCATGATGGGCTTTGAGCTATGATCAAGATGAAGTGTTTTTCCTTGATGGACTACGTGCCTTCTCACATTAGATTGAGTCAAAAAGATGAAAAAAAATATTTAAAAAATGTGCAAAAGAGGCTTGGCCGCCCACAAAATCCCAAAATATCTATATAGTTCTCACCCAAGCCTACAAATAGAATGCAGACGATAAAAGCCTGAGTGTGAACAATAAATGAGTGTTGTTTCCTGAGTTGAGGATGGTGCCCAGCCGACGTATGACTGTGCTCATGAAAGCGGGTATGCCGTTCCTGGTAGTATCACTCCAAATGCTCATTAGAGAGTCACTAGGAACCCCTAGGAGACCTATGAGATCATCTCAGTAGCAGGGTTGGTTCGAGCGCAGTACGAGGAGTTCGTCTCACTGATTTGGGTCAACTAGCTCAGACTGTAGGGACTGTTCCTTGTTACATGGACCAATCTAACGCAGATCGAGATCCTCAGAAGTCACTAGAGTCTTTTTTCTTTGTTTCTTAAGGACATGAATAAGTGAGAGGCGTGGTGTTTTTGATTGGTATGCATGGATTCATGGTGATGGCTCATTGCTCATCACCCGTGAGATCACCTATGTGACAATTCTTTCATATTTAAATAATTATGATTCAAACCCTCATGAGTATCGGCAGGCTGTAGTGAATTTGCTTAATCTTTCCTGGAAACTCTTTGATCTTGCGTTAGTAAGATTATGGTTTATTGGTGGGGGTTTTATTCTCAAATGACATGGATAAGGAGAATAGATGCTTTAAACTATTTTTCTTAACTTTAGCATTTATTGCCAAGATTAATTTTGATGTTATCTTTTTGTTCTTTGAGTACAGTCTTGCTTGAGGACAAGAAATTTTTAAGCTTGGGGTAGTTGATAACACCCAAATATACACATATTATCTATGCATTTTATTTATAGTTTCGTATCACTTTAGTCTTAATTTTCCCTAAATAAACTATGTTTCTTATCTCCTTGTAATTTATGCCCTTTTCTACATAAAGACCGCTCAACTAACCAATTTTGGGACTTGCAGGCACCGGAATTGAGAAGATATCTTTACTCCATGATTTCTCCCCAAATCCACACATTTTTTTACAGCAGCAAAGTCTACACCACGACCGCGGTCCACATGCTCTCAACCGCGACCGTGGCCAGGACTCACACCACGACCGCGGTCCTCACCATCACCACAACCGCGGCCGTGGCCAGGACGCACACCGCGACCGTGATTGAACTAACCATGACTGAGGTTTACACCTCGACCGTGGTGCCCAGCCCCAGCCAAGGTGATCAACTGGCCTCAATCATGACCGAAGAAGGCACCTTGGCCGCATAACTGTGAACAGAGGTCCTCGCCATGACCACGGTAGTTGAAGCCACGATCTAGTTCAGAGCCGTGATCACACCGCTTATAAATACCCGTCCCTCTCCACCTGAAGAGGGGTTCAGATCTGGGGTGTTTTTCCAACAATTGGTCTCGACCCAGTGAGGTTCCCAGAGTGCCGTGTGAGAGTCTGGAGGTCTGAAAGGGCCGAAGTGCTTGTTGTACGCCCGCCGCTTCAGCATGTTTCCATCTTCCACCACTTTTCCACCTCCATCTACTGATCGAGCTACTGTTTGGAGAGGATCTAGAGAGGAAGGAGGCCAAGGTGTCCAGATGACCAAGGAGGAGGACCTAAAACATGAGATCCGGCCTATATGGAGGCTAAGGAGCGAGAGCCACCTCTCCTCTATGTGCTTAATCTCTTCTTCTTCCTCCTTATTTCTTATGTTCCCCTTGGTGTCTTATACAACGATGTTCTTCCATCTTTGTTCAGGGCCAATTATGCTTGTCCATGGCTAGTTGGGCTCCTTCTTGGCTTTGTATCCCGTTTTGGGCATGTTTATGTTCTTTTACCTAAGGAAACTAGTTTTATTCCATTTTTATAGTATGTTGCTTGTTTTATCTTCTCTCTTTGGTTATGATTGCTAGATTGGTTGATCTCTTTCTAGTTTCAACTGCTATTTCTGCCTATATCGAGAGATTCATTGTAGGAATAGATGAGAGTTGGTAGTTTGGATCGGAACCCGAAAGGAGGATAGTTCAAGGTCCTCTGTTCCTAACATTCCAAAATACTCTAAAACCTGAGAGGGAATCTATAGTATTTTAGGGTGTTGATTTGTCATCCTCGAGAGAGGTTAGATGACATATCCTAGATGGTTTTAGTCACGCTACGCGAGAGCGAGTGGGATGACCCACATGAACAGATACCACTATGCATAGTATGTTTGGTTTTAAGATGCTTGCTTAGGTGTTTGAGGGTTTTCTACGCCTAAGAATGGGTACATAGACTGCCTAGGTTGCGGTTACATAGCCAGAAACTACTTCTCTCTTGATTAGTAGAATCCCACGAACTCTGTTTTGTTCTGTTTTCTTTTCTTTTCTTTGTTTTGATTTAAATCATGACAACCCTCTAGACCAGTTCTAGCACATTCTTTTCATCAAATATCACTTTTGTCTTATCTGACCCAAGAATGAAATCTGTGGTGTCCTAAACGTCACCACATCCCTGTGTTCGAACCTGTATATCTACTTCGACCCTGTAATAAAAGTTGTGGGCATCTTAGAAGGTTTCAGGTTACAAATGTAAAGCTTGATTCCTTCCCTTGTCCCACGTTCATATCTGGAAACGAGAAAAAGGAGGCGATCATAGCTCCTGGTCTTCACCACGAACAACGAACATAACAGCTTATGCAGTGACTCCTATGCTCTCACCCCATATTGTTGTCTTACTTTGCTCTCAGAGCAGCAGCCAAAGGACTCCTGCCTCTAGAGTAGTCCACACGGACCAACTAGAACTCATGTCTTTCAACTAGAATAGACAAGAGGAGTTGTCCCTCCCATTGGCATACTAGTCACCAACTTGCTCTCCTACAACAATGATCCTCAGTTGTTCTCTCCTGTCCCTATCCCTCCCTAGTCGGGTAGGACTTGTTTGGGCTCTCTCAGTTACTACAACTAGAGAGGACAAATGGAACTAATTTCTAATTGTTTGTGTTGTGCTCTGGGAAGCCCCCAGTACCCCTCTATTTATACGAGGGGTTAGGGTCAGGGTTCCCAGCCTATATGGGATTTTGCGGGAGTGGGAGGGACCAGAAGATCTTGAATTTTTGTAACCTACGAACTCCAGAACAGGCATGTGGTCACATGAGACGGTTGTGTCATACTGCCAAACAACTGTTTAGTAGTTTCCAATCGCATACGAATTTAGAAATTTTGATTCCAATTAATATTACATATTAATTTCTTGCACCCAAGTAATGTGCAATCAAAACTATTCGAGAAACATCCAGAATGTTTGTTTGGCCCAACCGAGCTGTCTCATACAAGTGAGAATCCTATCTCACTTGATGACATGTAATCATCCTTATAATTCCTATGCTGATAGCAAGAAACCTAAGATGAAACAAGATTGAATGACACATGAACAACTGAAAGTTCATGCAATAAGCAAAGAAGGTGATAATCTTCTTTCTTTGATAAACAATCCTGGATAATGATGAGGCAATATAAAGGAATATATGTTTTCTTATGTTCTTTCCTTTTTGGTACATGACAATTAAGTAAATCTTATGACACCTTATGTACATGGGTTAGAAGTAATCTATAGAGGGATACTTTGAAAAGTATCAACTAGTCCTGGATTCTGGTTCCAAGATAAGGTTACATGTGATAAGTAATGTCCCAATATAAAAGAAAGGTCTTATTATATGTTTGGCTTTGGTAATAACAACATAGAGATGGAAATGATGAGGATGTGATGTGTTTTTGGCACATATAATGGATACTAAGATAAGGAATCCTAGTATCCAAGAACTCTTAATAGGAGAAAATGAGAACATGACTCCTGATAAGATGAATAATGTTTGGTTACGTAGAAGGGCCAACTTTGAGATAACTATAGTATGGATATCATATGTTAGGGATTTATGATCTACATAAACATAAAGGAACAATTGTAGAATCCTTTTGAGAAAAATCTTATCAAGCTAAAAATAATTCCTTAGAATATCCCTATCTAGATCTGTTGAGGCATCTTACACATATAACATCTAGAGATACCTCTGAAATAAGTTCTTCTTTGATAAGTAGCCTCTACTTATGATAAGAAAATATAAAACTAATATGATAGTTGGTACAAGTCATAAGAAAGTTTAGTGTTGTGTCAGTAGATTAGAGTGGCACAATAGTTGTATGATAAAACATGTAGTCCCAAGTGGGTGACAGAACGTAAATTTGGTTTTCCTTGGAAGAGAAATGCTAAACTAAGTGAGGAGTATGGAAGACTCCTAAGGTCAATAATCTTATTACATAAAAGATGTAAATTGAGAAGGTGATAAGTCAATAAGGTTTGACACCTGAATTATTCAAAGTATAGTATTTCTCTGACTTAGAAAGTGTTACCTGACACATAATTAACACTATAGTCATTAATGTAAAGGACAGTTGAATGTGTGTCCTATATGACAGATTCTATGATGACCCTAAATGAAAGGACTTTGCACTGGTCAAAGTTCTATAGCATCTCCAGGTCATCAAGATGTTATGTTGAGACTTGATGATATGATGCATGAATAACAATTATCTTCCTTTATCTGAGTTTTCAAGGACGAAATCCTTGTTAGGGGTTTATAATTGTAACATCACTGACCTAGGTTAAAGGATAACCCTATTTTTTTGGCTTAAATAAGTTTCTTAGAAGTTCAATATAATCATCTAATGTGTTTTTTTATTAGGTGACAAACTTATGTTTCAAGTTTAGTCCTGTTTGAATAATGTTTGAGTATTGTTCTCTTATTTTAGACCAAAATGAAATTTACCCAAGATGAGGGTTTATGTTGCAATATGTCACATTTTGTATGTGTCCTAAGTGTTTTAGTATCATAAGAAAGAGAATGATGCTAAGTAGTGGCTTGTGGAAATCCTAAATTCCAAGTTTAAGCTTGTTTGAGTAATGATAGTGCCTTGTGCATCAATTTTGGTACAAATTGTAATTTACCCAAAATATAGCGTTGATATGAAAATTATCACCTCTAGAGTGCCCCTACTCCCTCTATGTATCATTTAGAGGAGAGATAAATAAGGAGACACCATGCTTGAATCATCTTTGAATAATGGTACTCTTGGTGATGAAAAGACAAAGAGATGATGTATAGTTGAAGCCCTTACTTGAGTTATATCGAGTTGTAGACTTGATATGGGAGTGCCTATCAGCCACAGAGCCATAGAGGAGATCCAATATTGGTTTGTGAACTCTTGGAAAAGGCCATGATGGGCAAAGCACATCAACGAGGTGGTCCACGACGAGTTAGATGCTCCTTGCAAAAAGTTGTATCAGTTTGCATAATTTGTGAGATAAAGATGAGATATCTTATCCAACAATATAAAGGATGGCCGAAATACCATCTCTCGATTATCCTCAATACTTTTTCATAGAAATATATACATGTGTGAATGCATGGACATGTGTCAACCATGCATGTCCACGTGTCCCTAGTAGCATATGGTGATGACACCTCTTATACACTCTCTCTCATGAACCCCAAGTATATATACCTCTCCTTTCACCTAGTAATGGAAGTTTACGAACTCCACAACTCTTTTTCTTTGAGATATCATGCATACCTGACGCAATTTTACCGTGCGTATAAACACAAGTGAACGCGTCGAGTAGTACAGGCCTTTGTGAGGCCCGAGTCGAACTCAGGGATACGTGCAATCATCGGGGACTCCTACTAACTACTCGCGATCAGCTAAGCCGATTAACAAGTTGAGAGTTGTTGTTAAAAATAAAAGAAAAATAAAAACAAAACAAAAGAAGCAATCAGTTAAATGTTAGTTTAATCAATTCAAAAGGATATCTTTAGGATTGCGGTTTCACTGCGAGTTTCCATTGTATTAGATTTTATATAATGCCTCAATTTTATCTCTCTATCTGGGTAGTGGCCTGAAAACAGAATTTCCCACTGTCGTGGTGCAATTCACTACCTATGTTTAGGTCGGTTGCACCGTCGCAGTAACCTATACCCTAAAATAGGTGCATTATAAATGACCTCTCGGTATCCACCATTAATCTTACACCACCTTGTTCAAGGGATTTGTCAATTAATGTAAATTCCGTCTCTTTTCAACCGTTAATCCTTCTTTCAAAGTGATTAAGGGCATTAAGTTATTATTATGGTGATCAAGCATAACAATATATTGAGAACACGAAACTATACCACGGATTTAAGAGATAAGATATGAATTACTATTATAAAATCGTCATACAATGAATCCCCGGGCTACTCCCAGTCCTAAAGATAAAGGGAATTAGCCCAGCATGTTCATCTCAAGACAAAGCATGGTAGAGAAAAGGGGAAACATGAGAAAAACGAAATTGAGTGGTAAAACCCCTGAACGGAGAAGATCCAATCGATCCTTGGCATGGAATCCGCGTTCTGCCGCCTTTCGGTGGTGGAATTCGTCTTCTTCGGCGTCCGGATCGGCTGGGACGTGCTCTCGTGCTCCGTTCTTTTCTCCTTTTCTCTCCGGGATGTGTGCAGCAACTAATAATATCATCCTCTGGCTGGGGGCACCGTCATTAGGTATATCTCCCTCATTAGGTTGCTAATTAACCACGACCGTCCGATTAAGACCATTCCAAGGCAAACACATATCATACGGTGTCGATACCATCGACGCGAGTCGATGGTATCGACTCAGTGTGGTAGCGGCAACCCTTCTTTCCTTTCGTCTAAGCGCCTGATGTAATCTCGATACCATCGACACGAGTCGATGGTATCGACAGCTCTGTAGCGATGGTTTTGTCGTTTTGCATCGCTGTATCCTCCGTGCGTCGATGGTATCGACTTGGTGTCGATACTATTGACTGCTTTCTCGCCACCAACCTGATGGTATCTCGATACCATCGACATCCCTGTCGATAGTATCGACTCTTTGCTGATACTCGCGGCTGGCAACCTGTGGTCCGGTCGATGGTATCGACCTCCGTCGATGGTATCGATGGAAGCAGATACTTGTTTTCTCTGAAAATCAAACACGAGACCACATAAATTCACACAAATAATAATATTTTGACAATTAATGCTCAGAACGATGAAATAAAGGGGATTTGACATAAAATAATAGCAAAGACCAAAGTAGATGAATTATGCAACATTAACCATAAAATGACTAATAAAAGCATAAAACACATATCAAACAGGTCTATAAATTTGACTCAAAATCATCGCATCAAACTCCCCTAAGCTTGAACGTTGCTCGCCCTCGACCAACTAATCCTTAGAATAGAATTGCTCATGTCAACTGAAGAACAACACACCACAACCAACATCCCATATGACTCCCACCGGACATTCACATACCGACCCTCGCTCACAACATAATGATAATTACCCAAAAGGCGACAATAATCATCCATAAAAGAAATTGACCTCAAAACTGATGAACACTGTCACATAAGGCAGTTAACATAATAAAACTCACCGGTTCAGACTTGGTGCATCTTGTGATCTCCTATACTATGTTGCTCGCCCTAACTACCATCTACATGGAAGCAGTTCTCCTGATATACCTTAGTGAGGAGAAAATCATGGTGGCCTACCAATCCGAGCAACAGGTGGATGAAGATGGGTGGTTCATGGAAGAAAGTGGAAGTATTATACAGTTTCAACATGCATAAAACAAAAATGTCCTAAACGATGCAAATGCACATGAAAAACGCCCTAATGCCTAAAATTGGGTGGAATGATGCATGCACTAACCATCCATCTCAAAACAAGATGGACATCTAATTAAGATACATCATGTACTCAATTATCTTGAATTGCAGGTGATATTATGTTCCTTTCTCCTTCTTATTCTTGTTGCTTCTACATAACTCTTTTTTTTTTCATTATGCAGATTTTTCAGATTTGTCTCTTTTTTTCTTTTTTTTTTCCAACCCTTATATCCATAATTGATAATGAATATTTTATTGGGCTTATTTTTCTTCATACTCAGAAATTTGCACTATTTAGAAGGTATGGAACAATTTAATTCACCATTAGAGAAAAATTGAGTTACATGATATACTTTATGCATGAAAATTATGAATGCAACTACATGGCATGCACCTAAGGGTAATGTGCATGTATCACTATTCTACTTTTTTTTAGATGCAAACATATGGAAATAAATTCAATGCAGGACCTATCTATATGCAATGCTGTCAAAGAAGTTAAAACTGTAAAGTACTTCCAATTCTTGTGGTGGATTGTGAAAAGTAAAGAGGTGGAAAGATCACAAGACTAGATGACTGAACCTTAGAAAGATATTATATATCCCTCCTTACTGACCTGTGTAGTAGTTAAGAGGTTTCTCTCTCTTACATCCAATTAGAGTCTCATTACCATTTGGTGAGTTTAGGCTCAAACAACCATTTCCGTCCACTTTCATGAATCATTAGGAGCATAGTTGTGAAATTTTGTTTTAAAGTTGACAAAACCAATCATTTTTGTAGGATATGTGCCCAAGGTTAAACAAGACAAGCTTTCCAAACACATAAGAAAATTTTAAATTTCCCTTGATTTTCCCATGCACAATTAATGAGATGACACAAACTTTATGACATCCACAATTACACTAGATAGCATGTGGATCCTACAAAAACTAAAATTGCAAGAAACAAATAACAAGAACAAAAACAATAAAGTTAAAAACTAAAAATAATAAAAGATAAAGTTGTTCCAACTACCCCCCTAAGCTTGAATTCGACTATGGCCTCATAGTCAAAAACAAACTTAAAGATTGGAACAGTGATACCAGATCACTCCTGTGGTGGTGGAGGCGGGTATTGCGGCGCCGTGGGGTCCCAAGACGGGTACTGCCCCTGAAAAGAAGGATCATACTGGGGCATGGGTGGAGGCTGTGGATACCCCCCGAAATAGTTTTGGCTCCAGTAATGATCATAAAACGGCTACTGCTGCATCTCCATCCTATTCATCTGATCATGCATGAATTGTTGATTATCGAGGATGAGATGCTCATTTTCAAAGATAGCACGCTGATTGTCCAGAAGCCGGTTCGTAGTGTCATGAATATCGGCATAAGTCTCAGTATGATGCTGCTGCGTATGCTGTATATTTTGCAGCATAGCATACATACCCTGTATGGAATAGGCATCCTCGCTTGGCTGCGAGGACGGTGGTGGTGGCGGCGTAGGCTGTGATGATGAAGATGCACCTGGATGCATCTGAGGATGCTTCCGTGGTGCCACTCGTGCTCGAAGAGGTGTAAATGTCTCCTCTTCCTCCTCAGCCTCGTTGTCATTTCCGTCGTTGCCACCGTCGTTGCCGCCTTCTTCATCGAAGTCGGCGATGGCTATGATTGGCCACCAGAAGTGTTGCGCCCCTTCGATGTCGAAGACCGGATCAGGCAACAAACAATCCTGATAGGCATGGTTGATGTGGCAATGCGCATACGCCAAACCATCTCGAAGAAGTAGGAGATTGGACCGGTGCAAATGTTGCAAGTTCACCTTGCTCCTAGTAGATAGAGGATTGAGCGACTGTAAATTCAAGCTGAGGTATGAAGCCAGCTTGGTGATGAGCCCGCCGAAATGAATCAGCGCTTTCCTCGTACTCCTCTTCACCGCCAATACTCTCTGCAGAAAGAAGGCACCCCAATTTCACTCTTGACGCTTCAGGAGCTTATACAAGAAGAAAAGATCCGGCTCCTAGAAATTGCTAAGGGATAGATCACCCCTAGCAAACAACGTCAAACAGAGCATCCGGTGCAATATTCGAATGAAAGGGTGCTTGAAATCAGCTACCGTAGCATTATGGTAGCTCACAGACTTCCCCGGTGGCACCGTAACCAGTCGGCAAAGATCGCGTCGTAGTCGGTGCGGTTGTCCGGCCTCCGGTAGTCGTTTGGCGAATAATGCCAATTGAAAATCGCATTGAACTGCCGGAGTGTGATGGTGTAGTCGATGTTGAACAGCCGAAATGACACCCGACCCTTTATCCACTCACGGTCGGTGGCAATAACGTCATTGGGCACGACGCAGACGTCCAATGATGCCATAAACTCTGCCACCAACTCCTTGTACGTAGGCCACTCGCCGAAGAATGGCTAGCCATCTACAGAAAATTCCAACTCGTCAGGTCTTCGGGTTGTGTGGCGCGCCTGTCCTTTCAGAACGTAGGCCAAGTTGGCCTGGAACCCTAAGTCGCGGATCAAGTTCCGTTCTACATAATGGGTTGGCTCTATCTTCCTCTTTAAGATCTCCTCGTAGATCTTCTTCACCTTCGTGGATGGATGAATCATCCGCGGCCGTGAAACTGACGCGGGAGGAGGTGGCATGAACTCCGGGATATCCGCTGGGTTCGCACGTGAAGATGACGCACCGGCTGCATGCACCATTTTTGCGAGAGAAAGAGGAATAGAGAAAGAGAGCTCGGTGAAGATTGGAGAGTTTAATCTCCGCTCGATGAAGACCTTCGCTCGGTGCTGCTCGTCGTGGGGGGTAGGACGGCTCTGGAACTCGCTCGATACAAGTTGAGAAAGATTGCACTGAAGGTGTGATGTCATCTTACGTCAATCCTCCTCTTAAATAGATGTTGTCAGCGCCACTGTTGACCCGTCGATACCATCGACGCGAGTCGATGGTATCGACACTTATCGATGCTATCCGCCCCCTCGCTACTATCGACGGTCGTCGATGGCTGGATCTTGAAACCCGGATCGCTGACGTGTCAATACCATCGACATGGGTCGATGGCATCGACGCTGCACCCGGATCGACCGTCTTAATGCCACGATCGCCGTTGATTTGTTCGCGCGGATCAGTGACGTGGATGGTCGATACCATCGATGCGAGTCGATAGTATCGACTTTTCTGATTAGGGTAAATCCTCGCGAGACCGGCCGCCGCCTTTTTCACTTGAAGGTGTCGATACCATCGACACGCCCGTCGATGGTATCGACTTTCCTGAGTCGATTTCTTCTATAAATCTTCAGAGATCTCGATGGTATCGACTGGCATGTCGATACCATCGACCTTGTCTTGGCGAGCAACATGTTGGTGGGTCGATACTATCGATGAGGCCGTCGATAGTATCGACGTAGTGTGATTTTGGTAGCCGCCAACTTGTACCACGGTCGATACCATCGACCAGTGTGTCGATGGTATCGACTCTGCCTCAGCCTGCACAAGAACCAAACCGATCACGGTATCTTTTTTATACTAAAAACTAAGTAAAAACAAATTAAACTACGAATGTAAATGAACTAAACTAAGGTACCAATGGTTGGGTTGCCTCCCAACAAGCACCCTTATTTAACGTCTTAGGCTAGACGACTTTTGGGCACCTCATGCATCCAAAAGTGAAATGAGTTTTACCTCATTCACCTTCCTCTTGTAATTTTCTCCAAAATACAACTTTAACCTATGTCCATTCACCAAAAATGTGGTCTCACCATCACGCACCAAGATTGCACCATGTGGTTTTACCTCTTCTACCACGAACGGCCCACTCCACCATGATTTGAGCTTCCCGGGATGCAACTTTAGTCGTGAATTGAACAGTAATACACTATCTCCTTTCTTGAACGTGTGCAACTGGATGTGGCGACCGTGGATTAACTTGGTGCGCTCCTTGTATATCCGTGAGTTCTCGTATGCCGTCATCCACAGCTCATCCAACTCATTCAATTCAAGCAATCTCTTCCTCCCCGCTCCATCGTAACTCAAGTTGAGCCTTCTAAGCACCCAATGTGCTTTGTGCTCTAACTCTACCGGTAAGTGGCAAGCCCGACCATACGCTAACCTAAAAGGTGTGGTTCCTATAGGTGTTTTATAAGCCGTCCTGTACGCCCACAATGCATCTGGTAGAAGGGCACTCCAATTCTTCCTCGTGGACGCCACCGTACGCTCCAAAATCTTCTTAATTTCGCGATTGGAGACTTCCACCTGTCCTTGAGTTTGCGGGTGATATGGGGGTACCTATGTTATGTTTTACCCCATATTTCTTCAACGATGCCGAGAACTTGTGATTCTTAAAGTGCATACCCCCATCACTGATGATCATTTGGGGCACTCCAAACCTACAGAAAATATTTTCTTTTACAAACCTGCACACTACAGAAGAATCATTAGTCCTTGTGGGTATTGCTTCTACCCACTTCGACACATAATCTACAGCTAGAAGAATATATAAATTCGAATTCGAGGACACAAAGGGTCCCATAAAATCTATACCCCATAGGTCAAATACCTCCACCTCTTGGAACACATTTAGGGGCATCTCCTGTCTCTTTGAAATATTACCTACTCGTTGGCAGGAGTCACACTGCCTTACAAACTCGTAGGCGTCTCGGAACAAGGTTGGCCAATAAAGGCCACTCTCCAGAACTTTAGCTGTCGTACGAGATCTTGCATGGTGTCCTCCCATAGGTAGTGTGTGGCAATGACAGAGAACGCTCTCGTACTCCACCTCAGGCACACACTTGCGTAGGATACCATCCCTGCATTACTTAAGAAGAATCAGGTCATCCCAAAAATAATACCATAAAGAATGGAAAAATCTTTTCTTCTCTTGATATGACCAATCTTCCGGGATGATCCCGCAAGCCAAATAATTCACAATCTCAGTGAACCAAGGGTCTTTAGAATTAACTTTCAAAATCTGTTCATCCGGAAATGTCTCGGTTATGGGTATATGTAAATCTTTTTCATCCACCCTCTCTAACCTAGACAGATGATCCGCCACAACATTTTCAATCCCAACTTTATCCTTGATTTCGATGTCAAATTCTTGTAAGAGAAAAATCCACCTAATTAATCTAGGCTTTGCATCTTTTTTCTCCATTAAATATTTAATTACGGCATGGTCAGTCCAAACGATTACTTTAGATCCAACTAAATATTGCCGAAATTTTTCAAAAGCGAAAACAATGACCAGTAATTCTTTTTCAGTAGTTGTATAATTTAATTGGGCGTCATTCAAAGTCTTTGAAGCGTAGAAAATCACGGCGGGTTTATTGTCCACCCGCTGCCCTAACACGGCTCCTACCGCAAAATCAGAAGCGTCACACATGAGTTCGAACGGTTTAGTCCAATCCGGCGTTTGAACAACCGGCGCAGAAATCAGTTTCTCTTTCAACACATCGAACGCATGTAGACATTTGTAATTGAAATCAAATACAACGTCTTTCTCAAGCAGTTCGGATAGAGGTTTCACGATTTTTGAAAAGTTTTTTATAAACGGACGATAAAATCTGGCATGTCCCAAGAAACTCCTTACCCCTTTAACAGAATTGGGTGGGGGTAACTTGGAAATAATTTCAATTTTTACCGGATCCACCTCTAAACCTTTGCTAGACACCTTGTGTCCTAGCACTATCCCCTCAGTCACCATCATGTGAGATTTTTCCCAGTTGAGGACCAAATGTGTGTCCTTGCAGCACTGTAAAACTTTATCCAGATTATAGAGACATTCATTAAACGATGCACCATACACCGAAAAGTCATCCATAAACACCTTAAGACAGCGTTCTACCATGTTAGAAAAAATAGCGAGCATACAACGCTGGAAAGTCACCGGTGCATTGCATAAACCAAAAGACATTCGGCGATACGCGAAAGTACCATAGGGACAAGTGAAAGTAGATTTCTCTTGGTCCAAAGGATCAATTGAAATCTGGTTGTACCCCGAGTACCCGTCAAGAAAATAGAAGTGCGATCGGTCGGCAAGACGCTCTAGAATTCGATCGATAAAAGGTAAAGGAAAGTGATCCTTTAGCGTGGCGGCATTCAAACGGCGGTAATCAATACAAACTCGCCACCCAGTTACCAATCGAGTGGTGATAGGTTCATTTAAAATATTTCGGGTGACAGTAATTCCCCTCTTTTTAGGGACTACCTGTATGGGACTCACCCATGTCGAGTCTAATATTGCGTAAATGATACCTGCAGGAAGAAGTTTAATAACCTCCTTCTTCACAACCTCCATCATGCTTGGATTGAGACGTCGTTGAGGTTGGATCACGGGCTTGGCTCCCTCCTCGAGCCGAATCTTATGCTGACATAATGTAGGGGAAATCCCCTTGATATCTGCAACGGACCACCCAAAATCTCCCCGGTGGTTCTTCAGCACTATCAACAATTGTTCCTCCTCATCCACACTCAAATAAGCAGAAATGATCACAGGTAACTTGTCTTCCTCGGCTAGAAAGACATATTTGATATGCGGTGGCAGCGACTTTAATTCTAACTCCGGCGGGATGACCAGAGATGATTGAAGCGGCGGGGGAAGTTCACCTAAATCTTCATAATGCCTTGCATAGAAGCATGGAAGCATCTGAAGCATTTTGGCGCACTCCTTGAGTGATTTTCTCCGCATCCAATCATGTATAATATTTACCAAGAAAGCCTCCAATGGTAATTCAGGATATGCATCAAAAATAGAAATTGCAATAACATCATCTTCCAAAGAAGGCGGAATGTCCACATCCTCATCATTAGGGAACCCTACAGCTTTACACAGAGATACTACCTTGGTCTTTTCCATGATGTCCACAGCCAAGGTTCCATTGTCCACTTTGCTCATCACATGAGCCATGTCCAGAAAAGGCTTCCCAAGACAAAGTAAAATATTATTATCCAGATGTTTTACCACATGACATTGTTCCTTTGCTTTAGACGACACCGTACTAGAGGGCATGACCAACTCAAATCGGTCATCGGCTATACCCAAGGTCAAACGACCTCTCCCCATCTCTAAAATCATGTCGGCTATAGCTTGGAAAGGACGTCCAAGTAATAGCTCGTTGCCATGTTCATCCTGCATCTCCATGACTACAAAATCTGCTGGAAAAACAAATCTGTCCATTTTCACTAACACATCTTCACAGATTCCATATGGCTTTACTACCGAGTTTTCTGCCAATTGAATAGTCATGTTGCTTGGTCGTGACTCCTTCAATCCCAGCTTTTTGAATGTAGACAGGGGCATCAAGTTGATGCTTGCCCCTGAGTCACATAATGCTTCACCAAATTTGACTTTTCCAATATAACAAGAAATGTTAAAGCAGCCTGGATCTTGCCTCTTTGGCGGCAAAGTGCCCATGATGAAGGCACTCACTTGCTCCTTGAGCACGACAACTTCTGTGTCCAGAATTTTCCTCTTCTTAGTAATGATGTCTTTTAGAAATTTCCCGTAAGATGGAATTTGCTCAATGGCTTCCAATAGAGGGATATTTACTGAAAGCTTCCTGAAACTATCTAAAAACTTCTTAAATTGCGCATCTACCTTCCTTGCCTTGGCACTGTTTGGATACGGGATCGGGACCGCTTGTGCCCTTTGATGAGGTGGAACATAAGGTGTCCTTTTCTGAGGTCCTTCCTCCTCTACAATCGGGTCTTCAGTAGAATCCACAACTGTGTCATTGACTGATTCTGTGACCGGTGCAGGCTGCTCCTCATTGGCTTCACCTTCTACTTCAGCTTTTGGTGTGCTTGTCTCCTCGGCCCTTGGATTTAACAATTTCTTGCCGCTTCTGAGCAAGATGGCTTTTGCCTGCTGGTTTCCCCCTGGAACATTGGTATTTCCCGGAAAACCTTGATGTGCCGGTTTCTTCAAACTGGCTATCTCTGCTGCCATCTGTGCCATAGATGTCTCAATGGTCCTCATTTGCGCCCCATGGCTCTGCAGTGTTTGCCCAAACTGATTCATGAACTCTCCTTGTTGCTTTATTTGCTGGCCAAAAGTAGCCATGAGTTCTTGGTTTTGCTTTATAACTTGATTGAGCAGCTCTGTGCTCTTATCCTCCACCGCTGGCTGGGGTTTAGCATCCGGATCCCGCAAGAAATTATTAGGATCCTTCCAGGAAAACTTCTTGTCTTTCCTCCATGAATAGTCGTTGTTCCAGTAACCTGGCTACTACCTCATAAATTTCACTTGAGCCTCGTCCTCAGACTCATTATCCTCCTTTGCAAGCAATTTCTTTGCGAGAAGATCCATCTTCTCATTCAGTTCCTTTATTGCCTTAGATTCTCCTACTGCACGGACCTGCTCCACGGAGCCTCTTTCACCCCATGATTGTTTCCTAGCCATGTTCTTTAATATCTCCCAACACCTGGTGTCCGTGTTGTTCAAAAAGAATCCTGACCCAACTGAATCAAGGTTGCTCCTATCGTGCTCGGAGAGAGCAAAATAGAAGATCTTTACCTATGTTTCTTTATCCAATCCATGATGCGGGCACCGTCTCAGCATGACCTGAAACCTCTCCCAGGTCTCAGAATATGTCTCACCTGCCTGTTGGGTAAAGTTAAGGATCTTCCTGATCATGTCGTTGGTCTTCTCAGGAGGAAAGAACCTCTCAAAGAAAACCTCCACCATATGGTCCCAGGACTCCACAAACTCATCATCTAAATTGTGTAGCCATTCTCGCACGGCTCCTGCCAATGAACTCGGGAAAAGCTTAAGATAAAGTGCATCCTGTGGAAACCTGTTGATTTTAACCATGTCACAGTTCTCAACAAACTGACTTATGTGCGCGACGGGGTCCTCATTCTTGAGCCCATGAAAAGCATTGGACTTCACCAGATTTATCAAAGCTGGATCAATCTTATAGGTAGGTATGTTGAGTGGTTGCTTCTTTATAGGCCCTTTTGACGCGGATGCGGAAGAAGCCTTGATCTTCTCCCATATGGTCTGCGGCTCGTACTCCATCTCTTCTTATTCCTCGGGTTCAGAATCTATATCCTCTAGATGATCTTGATTGTACCCGTCCTCATCTTCAGGTCCTGTCAGTAGCTGAACCTCTGGTGCGCGACCTTCGTAGTCATTACTACGCGTATGCACCATGCACAATACCTGAAAATAAAAAGATTAAATTTAGTACGATGCTTGACGATTGAAAATATTTAGAAAATAGATTATGAATTTTTTTGGAATGATAATAATAAAAAGAATAAAAAGGTGGCCTAGAGTGGCCGCTCACAGCACTCGAAGTGCCAACAAATTGCTGTGTCCCCGGCAACGGTGCCAAAAACTTGACGCAATTTTACCGTGCGTATAAATGCAAGTGAACACGTCGAGTAGTACATGCCTTTGTGAGGCCCGAGTCGAACTCAGGGATATGTGCAATCGTCGGGGACTCCTACTAACTACTCGCGATCAGCTAAGCCGATTAACAAGTTGAGAGTTGTTGTTAAAAATAAAAGAAAAATAAAAACAAAACAAAAGAAGCAATCGGTTAAATGTTGGTTTAATCAATTCAAAAGGATATCTTTAGGATTGTGGTTTCACCGTGAGTTTCCATTGTATTAGATTTTATATAATGCCTCAATTTTATCTCTCTATCCATCCCACTGTTGTGGTGCAATTCACTACCTATGTTTAGGTCGGTTCCACCGTCATAGTAACCTATACCCTAAACTAGGTGCATTATAAACGACCTCTCGGTATCCACCATTAATCTTACACCGCCTTGTTCAAGGGATTTGTCAATTAATGTAAATTCCGTCTCTTTTCAGCCGTTAATCCTTCTTTCAAAGTGATTAAGGGCATTAAGTTATTATTATGGTGATCAAGCATAACAATATATTGAGAACACAAAACTATACCATGGATTTAAGAGATAAGATATGAATTACTATTATAAAATCGTCATACAATGAATCCCCGGGCTACTCCTGGTCCTAAAGATAAAGGGAATTAGCCCCGCATGTTCATCTCAAGACAAAGCATGGTAGAGAAAAGGGGAAACATGAGAAAAACGAAATTGAGTGGTGAAACCCCTAAACGGAGAAGATCCAATCGATCCTTGGCGTGGAATCCACGTTCTGCCGCCTTTCGGTGGTGGAATTCGTCTTCTTCAGCGTTCGGATCAGCTGGGACGTGCTCTCGTGCTCCGTTCTTTTCTCCTTTTCTCTCCGGGGTGTGTGCAGCAACTAATAATATCATCCTCTGGCTGGGGGCGCTGTCATTAGGTATATCTCCCTCATTAGGTTGCTAATTAACCACGACCATCCGATTAAGACCATTCCAAGGCAAACACATCTTACGGTGTCGATACCATCGACGCGATTCGATGGTATCGACTCAGTGTGGTAGCGGCAACCCTTCTTTCCTTTCGTCTGAGCGCCTGATGTAATCTCGATACCATCGACGCGAGTCGATGGTATCGATAGCTCTGTAGTGACGGTTTTGTCATTTGGCGTCGTTGTATCCTCTGTGCGTCGATGGTATCGACTTGGTGTCGATACTCTCGACTGCTTTCTCGCCAGCAACCTGATCGTATCTTGATACCATCGACATCCTTGTCGATAGTATCGACTCTTTGCTGATACTCGCGGCTGGCAACATGTGGTCCGGTCGATGGTATCGACCTCCGTCGATGGTATCGACGGAAGCAGATACTTGTTTTCTCTAAAACATCAAACACGAGACCACATAAATTCACACAAATAATAATATTTTGAAAATTAATACTCAGAACGATGAAATAAAGGGGATTTGACATAAAATAATAGCAAAGACCAAAGTGGATGAATTATGCAACATTAACCATAAAAATGACTAATAAAAGCATAAGACACATATCAAACAGGTCTATAATTGCGACTCAAAATCATCCCATCAATACCCTCTTAGATATTGTTCATAGTAGATCAAGGAGCAAGGGGATCTCGAACACCAAGCTTAAGGTCATGGTCATCTTCAATATTGGTTGAAGTATGATTCTCAGGTTATAGTTATTCCTCTCTTTTATTCTTCACCAAGTTCTTAACTATGGTGATTTTTGTATATGGAGGAGTTGTGAATGAGCCTTGGACCTTAGATAAGCTCATCTTCAACCTTAGTAATATGAAGCTTTGGAGCTTGGATCTTTGAATTTGTTCTTGAGGTGGGTTATATAACTTGAACCCAACTATGTTATTATTCACCTTCAATATTGTTGAACTTGTTGATCTACTTCAAATTTCGAATTCCTTTGATTAATTGATGTTCCTTTGAGTTCCAAAAGTATCTTAGGATTGTTGTCCATGAAATAGAACAGTAAGAACAAGAATCTAGAGGTTGATGATGATGACATCATCAAGGTCCAACCCGATATTGGGTTGAAGCACCTCTAACCCGGCATGATGGAGTGAACACACCATTAACATGATATGGTAATGAGTATGTACCTCTTGCGCATTATGATGATTAAGTGCACACCTTATGCATGATATGAGGTTAAAGTATATACCCTATGCACGATAGGGAGCCAAAACATGAACTCCAACACGATATAACAAACCCTAGGTGATAAGTAACCCGACATGTTGATATGAATATACCATGAACACAATATGGTGAGGTGTGTATACCTCATGGGCGATATGAGAAATACATGTAAACACCATGAGCATGATATGGGGTCAAGTATTCACCTTATACATGATATGATGTTAGGATTATACCCTAACCCGGTATGGGTTGAAACCCTTGATGGTGATATGAAACCCGATATGAAAACCAAGATGAAGGGTAACTCGATATAGTGATGAGTGATACCACATGAACGATATGAGTGATATCTTTTGGACAATAGGAGTGATACCTACATACACCTTATACACAATATGAGGTCAAGTCCATACCTCATGCACGATATGTTACACTCTAACTGATATGGTGTTGAAACCCTAGATAAGGAAGAGAAACCCGACATGCTTTTGAACCCATAACCCTATCCTTTTGTGTAAAAGGTTGTTTATGAAAGAGTTCAACTAGATATCTAGTTTGTCATTCAAATATATGATGGGATTGATCCTTTGAAAGTATACAAAGATATGAGCATAATGGTCTACTCGACAAGGTTGCCCGATATGCTAAAATCGGTATGATAACCCGACATGATTGCCAGATATGCTAAATCCAATATGATAACCCGATATGGTATGGTGTATATACTATTATAATGATACTATGATAAAGCATATACCTAATTCCCGACATGGTGCACACCTTGTACACGATATGGTATCATGTATACCCCTTATACCCGATACGAGGTCAAGCATTCATCTCATACACGATATGAGTTCAACTTGAGATGATAAAATCTAAGTGATAGCCAACCCGATATGGGTACACATTATTGTAATAAGGGATACATCCTAATCACAATATGGTGATGAGGCAACACCACATACCCGATATAGATGCATGGTATTGTGATCAGGTTACACCTCAAGCCCGATATGAAAATATGATATGGTGTTAAGCACACACCTTTATACCCAATATGATGGAAGCATCTTCATTCAATGTAACAAACGGAGTAACACATGAATTATGATACATTAAGACATAAAGAATTTAATGCAGTGTGTTAAGTATAGGCCAATGTACCTTGAGAGAAGGATTGAGCCAAAGTATGATGCAATTAACATCCTAATAAGGATATGAGAGAAACTTTTACATGTATGATAAACATGTTAAAAAGCATGCTTTGATAATCCTAAAATGAGTGGAGTATGAATTAGGGTTTGATTCTTAATAATATGATCTTGAATCCTTAATTTGTTAATAAGGGAAAAACCCTAACCCTAATGAAGGGTGATGGTATGCACTTAAAACCCTAAATGATTAGATTGAGAAATCTTAACCCTAATCATGGGAAGGATGCATTTCTCTTATATCACATAGTGATGATGTGAATCTGAAACCCTATTCGGTTTGAATGGGAAATCGTAACCCTAATAATGGGAAAGATGTATTTTTCTTGAATTTCATAGTGATGTCATATATTGTTAGAGTTTTTATCATAAAGTGCAAATCACTCAGGAATTATGAGATGATGAGCATAGACAGGAATGAGCTATGATGTTTTATATGATACAGATTTAAATGAGCCTTGTGAGCCATGTTAAATATCTATAAAACAAGTATAATGTTTATGTAGTTTGATATCTTAAAAAGATAGTTGTTGCCTAGTGAGAGGTGACAAGATGTCTAATGAGTCTTGTAAGCTATGTGAAATACTTTTACAACAAGTGTGATAAATACATTTGTCTGAGGACCTAGAGGTAATAGTTACCTGTTATAGAGGTAACAATGCTCAGTGATGATCTAAGGGTTTGAATACCCAAATCCAATAATCATGATGATGATGATGATGATAATTCCCATTGAGTGATAAGAGACTGAGATCCTGAGTGTTATACATTCAAAGTGTTCCAAAGATCTTAAAAGTACTACACCCTTCTTTATAGCATCTGTTATAATTCATGATTCAAACTTAGTTGATGCTAAAAGATACTGTAATGCACCTAATTAATAAAGTGGAATCTCATCATGTAGTTCCCTGACCATAGATCCATTCAGTGTCAGGAATTGCTTATGGTGAAATGAGTTTAACTCGGAGAGCATATTTTTTAATATGCGAGGGTGAAGGATGAAATATATCCATACGTCCCGATGAAGAACCGATGTTGCACCTTCCTTATTTATCACGTGATGATGTGAATCCTCCATCCAAATGAGAAATTGATGTGTAAAATCTTTCTTCATTCTATGTGTATCGGGATTGAAGTATAAAATCTCCCTACCAGGTGAGGAATTGATGTATAATCTTCCTTATCCTTATAATCAGTGAAAGCTCAGTGGTCTTCTCCCAAAGAGAGTACATATTATGGCTGTAACTCTATATCGAAGATGCCGCTATACCCTGACAAGCTATTTGCAGTTGACACAAGATGTCCTGCCAGCAGCTGACACGAGATGTCCTGCTAAGTTGTCTCGTACAGACCGAGACAGGTGAGATCTTGACAGCCCGATCTGCCATTGACCTTGTATGGTACTGATTTGAACTTAGTTGTGGTCAATTAGAGTATGAACAGTATATTTCATCTCCTCAGGGCATACATGTGATTGTAAATATGTAATCAGTCGTGTAGCGTATTTACTTAAGGATCGAATACGAAAGACATCAGTTGATGTACACTTCTTTTATACATCTTAATTGGATAGATGTTATACATGTTCTTCATATTCCTTATAAAGTGAATAAATGATTTATTGCTCTACCATAAATAGATGCATCACTATAAGAGATGGGATTTCTCTGTTCTACTATAAACAGTGATTAATGTTGCTTATTTATATAAAAGAACCTCTGCTTAGTTTTATATTACTTACATGTGATAATAATATTGTTGGCAGAGAGTTATATCTCTTATTGGGACAATTGTCTCACCCCATGGGATCCACAATTTTTAGGTGGACGTGCACGAGGAGGCAGAGACCGTTCTGCAGAGAGGGAACAACAATAGCTGGGGCAGCATTAACAACTCAGGTTGAGTATACTATCTATCGTACCTTGTAGATAGAATTCCTATGTGTCGTCTCTATACTATCAGATCCTTGGAGTAAGTACGTAATGGTTTTATGAACGATATGAGATTTTAGCTCGTAAGCCTCGAGGTTTATGTTTCTTATGTATAGGTAGCAAAGCAATTGTTATATATTGTCCTCGACGTGAGATGATAGTGTATGTACAATGTGAACCATGATATGTATAAAGTTTTGGATCTTTCAGTAGGAGTTTCTTAGTAATGGATCTCCTTACAAAAATGGTTTAAATTTTTAGTGATTTTCATTAATCCGTTGCTTATGGCTGGATTTGATGTCGGGTCGTCACATCAATCATGTACATACAAATTATGAAAGTGTGGCGTTACAGACAGAACCACCTGTATACATGTTTGGTGCGGAGCATCAGTCCGTGTTACAACATGCCAATCTATCACTGTTTATCCGTCGTGTATGCAACCTCATTAGTTTAGTAGGTGGCATTTTCTGATTCAACAGTTCTGTGTCACTTTCCTGGAAATAAAAGAGAAGAGCGACTCACTCACCTCTCCGTAGTCGAGCTTATGGTAGTATAATTGCAAAGTCAAATGATTAAGCAAGAAATGATCAATTTTTAATGCATATAAGACATCACATTAGCATTATTCTAAACATGAATATATCTCATTCTTAAACACCTAAAATTCTAGTATTCAATGTTTACAAAAATTCACAAATTAAATCCCTATCTTCTCTACTATTTGAGATACATGGATTTGCATACTAGTTTTAACATATAAATATTATTTGATCTTTTTTTTAGCATTCAATGAAGTGTCTTGCAAGCAATGTTTTAAAAAGGAAACTTTTATGCCACTATGGTTAGTGGAGGAATTAATGATTTTAGAAGAGAGAATTCATTCATGTAAGTGAAGTTTGCTAATATATTGATTTACCCACTCACTATATAGTCAATTTGATTGACTATCAATTGAGTGGATTTGTCTTTACTTAGCTTTTCTCCACAAGAACATGGCTTGAGATTGATCCTTAGATTTGTACTAGAATGGTAATAAAAGGAAGAGCATCTAGAGAACTACACGAAATTGGGAAGCTACAAGGGTAGGAAACCATAACTATATAAAAGTTAACATTGCATAATTTAAATTTTTAAAAACAAGGGACTTTCTTATCTCCTTAGGAAAAAGTATTAGAAAAGCATGCATTTCCACAACAAGTAAAGTTACGGTTTGGATTCGTGAAATAAGTGATGAGAAGCTGCAAATCATATATCAACTATTAAATTGAACTATAAATATTTGAAATATAATTTCATCATCATCCTAACAGTTATCTTCCATAAGCCAATAGATGACCGACTCTCTAAATTTTTTACTAATGTGTCAACTTCCCCCCTCAAAGTATCTCCAACATTTCTAAAAATTATAGGGTTCTTCAAAAACAATTATCTATCTCACAATTAAAACATCATTTAAATTAGAGATATAATAAAATAAAAATATTAAACACTACACTGCTATACTACAATCTGTATAGTATGGATGGGTGAATGCCTTATAAGAAGACTTAAGGTTTCAAATACTCCATTATATGACTAAGTTATCTGACTAGTTATATGGAAATCATAGTAAATATCTAAAAGTAAAACTTAGGATTTCATGATGCTCCATTCCATTTTATGATGGGATTGGGTCTTAACAACCTATACACCCTACATATCTATCTTATGGAGCAAGTAATGTCTATATTGTTGTTTGTTGAACCTGTGATGCAATCATATGATGATTCATTGTGGAATAGATCGACACAACGCTCCATGAATTATCTTAGGTAATCACAATTCTCTTTTGAACAGATGCACAAGTCAAATTGGTACAACCTTCCATGAATTATCTTGTGTAACTTCAATTCTATTTTAAACTTATGCAAAGTCAAGGTAAAAAAACATACATCCAACATGATATTTATAAAATTTATGAGGCATTAGATGGTTTCCACCATATGGATATGATGTAGAAAGGTAGGAGATATTTGTGTAAGAAATGCAACAAGTTTATAAAATTGGATAAGGAATTATTTAATTACTGTTGGATTTTTGTTTCACATAAAGATTGAACTATACACTTTTTAATGATTAAATTGAATCCTAAATAGATATTACTTAGAACCAGCAAGCCTCTTAATATAAAAGCACTTTTGATATCATCTTTTGTGAGAAGATTGAGACAATGAAGGAATGAGATCACCATTCTTGGACGGCATGATGATGTGGTTGTATATTAGAATTGATGTCACTAAAATAGCATTTTACCCAAATGTAATAACCGAAAACTATGACAACATTGTGATCATAGTAAACTACGACACAACATACTAAGAAATGCAAATATATGTAATCATCTCATACGAAATGTCCTTGGCTTTCATAAATATTGATGGATACAAATCCGTTCATCTAAACGCCCCATGAAGGAAGAGAACATAGAATGATGTGGAATTGAGCAAACGAGAGAACACGAATTGATGTGGAATTGAACAAACGATTATGTAATGATTGCGTTCTTTGTGATTGCGTGGACAAGATGAATACGTTAGCTAGGAGAAAAATCAAACGGAGTAAAGGCTAGTTTTGTCAAAATGGAAGTCAAACCCCAACATCTTATTAACCAAAACCAGAGTAAGAATCTAACTTCTCAACGGCAAATAGATTATTTCTTCCTCACCACACGCAAGCCCAGTTGTGGACTGGTAGCATGCATGATTTATGTGGTTTAGCTGGATGCTTCCGACTCTCGCGTGACTAGCTCAGGGAGATACCCAACCATGTATATACAACATTACCGTGACTAATGTTTATCCGCTGTCTATGCAACCTCATTAGTAGGTGGCATTTTCTGATTCAACAGTTCTCTGCCGCTTTCACGGAACATGAGAAGAACAAATCACTCACCTCTCCGTAGCCGAGTAACATTAGTGCGGTATATGCTCCCAAACCCACCCAGCGTCCACGTATACTCTTCACAGTCCACGTACCAAAAGCACACGCGTTTGGCGGAGGAACTCGTGGTTTTGCTTCCGTAGTCAGCTTAAGTACTTGTCATTGGCACGAGATTTGGGATTTGGAGTGCGGATTGAGTTAGGCTCCATTTTTAGGTTCGGCTGATTTCGTATCCAGGTAATGTACGTGATAAATGTGATTCAGATTGCGGATTACAGCTGCCGTACTGCATTTCATTTTCGTACTCACCAAACACGCTATATTTGACTTTGGGCACAGGGATTTGTCCTTGTCGTGGTGAGCAGGCGCGAGATCCGGAGTGGGCACAGGGATTTGTCCCTGTTCCAGCGTTTTGAACCACATCTCGCGTCGCAGGGCTCCATGACCACAGCGAACGAATTGCTGCAGCCAGTGGTCGGCCACGCTCGACAGTGGAGATGTCCGAGTCGCCGCATGACAACGCCGCCAGACAACACCGATACCATCCACGTCTGCGCCTGCGAAGGAAAAGTTCTGGGAGGAGGATGACGTTGTTTCCTTCGACATCCTCCCGCTGCAGCTCCTTCCAGAGCGGCGTGAGTGACCCGAAAGATGAGAGCAACATTTTACTACGGATCAGCACCAGGTGTCGTCCCCGATCTAGATTGCAGTAGGCGGTCGAGCACAAACAGAAGGTCGAGCGCAAACCTGATTGACCCATACCGGTTCGGCATTGGGGTGGTGGATGGAGACTGCGCGTCGGGAATCAGATAGTGACGGAGGCGACGGCCTCGGCAAGGAGACTTTGGGCACAGGAAAGGTGGGTTGAGACGGGCCTGGAGAAGGAGTAACGACCGAAGGATTCCGGAGAAAAGTGACGTCGGGGGAGTCGAGGCGGAACCTAGGATTCCAAATCACGCCAATTTTGGCCTCTTTTGTCGGGGCCGACGAATGAACATGACCAAATTGGCGTCTATTCTAAGGGCCGTCGAATGAACGTGACCATAATACCGTAGTTAGAGTACGGCAATGATAAAAAAAACCAAGTAGTATCCAAATATGACTATTACAATTACGGTAGTTAAAATACTGAAATGGAATACAACACCACCTCCAATTACCTCACCCAAACAGCCCCTAGTAGGATTTCAAATGAAATAATCCAGACGGCCCCTTAAGCCTTGGGAATTGGAAAGTTTAGATACGAGATTACGGTCCACGTAAACATTAATGCATGAACTAAGGGGGCGTTTTGGATTGAGTAGTGATACATACACGTAGTTCTTATACCCATGAATCCATACCCTTCTAACCCATCAAGGGTATGTGTTTGAATAACTATATAACCGTATACCCGTATACCCATGTACCCGTTATTTATTGGGTAATGTTACGGTTATTAGTATATCCATACCCTTCTTACCGGTATACACATGTGTACATACTTATATATTATTACATGTATATGTAATATATGTAATTGTACATAATATAAGAAGATGTGGAGCATCGTACTTAATAATAGAAAGAAAATTAATGATAGTGGAACTTTCGATTACGAATTATAATATTTGACCACGGTACATTGCTAACATTAGAAAATAAAACAATCGTGAATCTCGAGTAACAGGCCAAGCCGCTAAAGTTGCTAAAATTGTGATAAATTTTGTCAGTAAAATGGGTCCTATGGAAAGCCCATCGATTCCCAGTCTCCAATGAAAATCAAGAATAGTTATCAGAGTTATAATCTTCCTCCAATTGTATTAATGGGTCGTCTAATCATAAATGGTAACATAATACATAAGTCATTAGAAGGAGTTCCAATAGGCATATACATATAGTATACCGCATAATTACCTTATTTCCTCTATGTGGGAGAAAAAAAATGAAGGAACCCGCAAATATCAGAAAAACTACAATTATTGTTAACCAAGAAAAATAGCTCGTGGTAAAGACAAGATACACTTTGACCATAAAAAATCCGTACTCGAGAAAATATTTTCTTCTGAGTACGGGTTTTTGTCGGTGAAAAAATAGGAATAAAATAAAATGATTCAAGTAGAATTTTTTGTAACGTATCAATAAGCTAGACCCATACTACGGGTTGTCTCATGCCATAAATAAACACGAACACTCAAAAAATCCATTGCATAAGCGGATTCACATCTTTTACAGCCTACCTAGTCCTCAGTTCTTGGTGCAGAAGCAATTTGTTTAGCTTTACATCCATCCCAAGGTATCATTTCCAACACGTCTGTGGGGAAAGCTTGTACACATTGAGTACACCTTATACATGTATCATACATCTTTACTGAATGTGACATTGTATCTATAAATTTCAGTTTTGGAAATAAAATATTTTGATTTGGTAAAAAAATAAGTAGTAAATGAATTCTATAGTATAGATACCAGACAAATAAGTGGTTTACCAATTTTTTTTAGAATAAATGGATTTCTGGATATGTTTACGAGAAAGGGCCAATAAACTTGAATTCTTTATTTCAAAAAAGATGGTAATACAAATCTTACATGCTAATTTAACTAAAATTAGTAAATATTCGAATTTAGAATTAGAATATTCATTATTAATAGAAATTTCTGTTACTATTAGAAATAATTCAAAATAATAATATTATTATACATTAAAATAATCTATTTTTAATTAGATTTATATGATTATGACTATTTATTCAACAAATTCGATTGATTGATACATGTTGATTTTATGTTACGATGAATTGATGAGACTATAGCTAGTCCAAATGCTGCTTCAGCAGCTGCAATGGCTATAACAAAAAAGAGGCATTTAGTTATTACAGAGATGGTGTGATTTGATTCTTTTTTTATTGTTTTTTCGCCCTTACTTTAATCTTATCTTATGAGAAAGAAAATATAGAAAAGAAAGAAAAAATTATTTAAATAAAGCCACGCTTGTTGAAGGTGAAGTTTGGAGATAGAACAATTCCTTCTATCGTGTATCCTCGATTGATGCAGCCTTAGATGCTTCAATTGTTGATTTTAGTATTGAGCGAATGGTTACACCTATAGGTTCTTGCAGGTCAATCCTACTTACTCCACTAGTACCAATAGGTGACATAGGGGAAAAAGCACTACACTCAAGAATGAGCAACATGAAAACTTTGTTATAAATTACCCCTTTTCCTCATCAGGGCTAACAAAAATGGTTGAGACAACAAACATCCATCTCGTTCATACTGTGGATACCCGTATAGCCATCGAAGATTGTTGAAGTGACTAATTCCTAGAAATAAGGGGCGTTAAGGACAAAGAAATTGTTGGAGTTTCTATTCATATAGAACATATAGAAATGGAGCACGAATATTTATGAATTGGTATTAAAAAACAAAAAACAAAAACTCTTGTAGGAAGGCTGGCTAGAAATTTCTTGTAAAAGTACTAGCCCCCGCCAGTTCATAATGAGAATATTGTAATTTGGATTTCATAGATTATGGAGTACCATGCACAGAAGGGAGGATCCGTATGAGATGAAAATCTCACGTATGGTTCTAGAGGAACACATTCCCACAAGTTTCCAAAAAATATAAATTTGTATCAAATTAGAACTAATAACTAATCCCAACATGGAAGCATTGAAAAAACTCAGATAAGAAAAAAATCTTAAATATCCCTGATCGTGAGACAAAATGATTTTATCTTAAGCTTGGACTTCACTTTTAGATAAATCCAATTTCTTATTCCTGAATTAGTTCCTATGAATACATGCATATATGTCCATATAATATATATACAGATACAGTAGACTCAATAATGGAAAATGACTAATTCATGAATTTACTAAAACGAGCCCTTTTAACTAAGTGGTAGAGTAACACCATGGTAAGGCGTAAGTCATCGGTTCAAATCTGATAAGGGGCTTTTTCCATGTCTTAGCCTTTTTTCAGTTTTCCATTTTTAGCAGAGAAATTATGTTGATATTTTGATTTATTTATATCTATGTATTTGTAAAAATCTATAAATCTATATTAAAAAAAACCCATTATTATATTATTATAATATAATGAGTTATCATTATTATGAGTTATCAAAGTTATAAAGTTGAAGATTTATTCATTATTAAAATGAAATAATTGCATTTATTAGGAGGAATTTACCCTATACTGATATGATATAGTAGTTAGTCTCATCTTTCATTATTCCTATTTTGGTCCTTGAACATGGATATTCTGGATATCCAATCTCGATCATTAATCATGAACTCTAAACCAAGGTATTCCTACTTCATCATTCTTCCAATAAAACCCAAAAAATAATCAATTTAAAAAAGTAAGTGGACCTAACCCATTGAATCATGACTATATCAGCTATTCTGATATTCAAATTCGGTATAGATGAAATTATAGAAGCGGGCTTTTTTTTCCTTTAACCACACAAGAATTTGTCAATATTTCCAATTTCTTTCTACGTTCCATTTAATAAGAATAAATCACTCTAATACCCACCCACCCACACACACAAGAAAGAGAAGGCAGAGAAAAATAAATCAATGAAGAAAACAACGAATAAGGCGAATGAGAAGAAGGCCAGAAAGGAAAGAAGGCTCAGGGCAAAGGGCATAATCTATTGACTCCTGCTACCTTTTCTAGTGAATCACATGCCTCCGTAGCTGTTCTATTATCCGGTCTTGGTGGAGTAAGGGCATTCTCGAACAACGAACAGAAAGAAGTCTGAGTGAAGAATAAGAATGACACTGTTGGCATGCTCTTAGATTCATAACTACTCATTTCTCTTTCGACTCTCATTTTCTCCCCCATCTTGAAAGGATAAATAGACTAAGGTTCTGGTAGTTGTGAACTCTTCCTTCATATTCATGGTAGCAAGGGGCAATGTGATTCTATTCCAATAAAACAAATCAAGAAATTTCTTTGGTTTGGCTAGAAGGTAATGAGTGCACTACTAGGTCCTGGCTTGATTTTTGAGAATAAGAGACTGAGAGTTTTGAGTCTTCTTTGACTGTTTACAAGTCTGCTTTCAGAATTTGAGAGTGAAAGAGATGAGGGAATGACTTAGCGAATGAAATGGAAAGTCTGAAGGTCAGTCAAAATATAAAGATAGACTTCTGGTGGATTTCTGTTCTCCTCCTTGAATTCCATTAAGGGAGTGGTGTAACGTCCCAGAAACCAATGACATTGTATATCAACTTGGTTTTTGAGGGTTATAGAATTGGAGTATCAAGACCAATTAAAGATGCAACCCAAAAACAACTATATTGATAACATAGTCATTTACACAAGCATTTCTTGAAAGAAAATTTGTACATATGTTTACATGACCCTTAGGTCTAGCAAAACTACAAAACACAAAAACTAGATATGGTCTTGATATTACTTCCAGGTTCTTTCAAAATAGTCTACTACAAGATACATACATACACATGCACCCACATAATTAACCTATGGCAAGAATGATTTGCCATAGCCGAAATGGGAGAAAGAGGGTTAGACAATTATCCAAGTATGGCCAAATAAAAATATTGCAACAAGACATTTTTAATATCTCACTAAGATACATTCTTAATCATTTATTCGTATGACAACTATATCACTAGAAAATAGACTTGATATCAAACAATATAATGAAACATAATCCATAAATATTGGTATTTGTGTATTTCTTTCATAATAAGTGGGAAAGCTTATTCCATAAATGAGCTTAACTAAAACTCTCAGAGAAGGTGTCAATTCACCTTGGGCAATTGGCCTGCAACCACAAAACTTGCTTAGCAAAGACTTTAGGCCATTAGGGTTACCAAACCACTAGTAAGTACCCTAGCACACCCCCAACCACTCGTGCACACTGCATGCTATACACAATGAATCAGATTACCACATGCAGCCACCAGTCGCCTTTCCTAGACCGGAATAGGGTGTTCCTTGCATAAAATGTCACTTGGAGTATCATTAGTTAGCATGCTTAATCTTTGCAGGAGATTATTCCCCATTACTAACATGATCATGCCTGACTCTACATGACCAACCCAAGTGTGGGCCTAAATATGGTAGAGCATTAAACTCATCCATCCCTGACTCCAAAGGACTTAGATCCGGATCCCAAATGAATCAACCTCCGACCCAGACATGCTGACTCTATTACCAACACATATCTCAATATGAGATTTTTGAATCAAAAGGACATTATCAAAGATGTTTACTTACATATGTTTTCTAGTCAAAGTTCAAAAAGGTTAAAAGGTAGCCATGAATAAATAAATCATTAGTTGAGTATTTCACTATAACACCTAAAATGTAAACTTGTGGGATTGTGGAATTGAATCAGACAAATCTATGGCTAGAAGTATGCAAGAGGTTAGGGAGTCCCCCAGTGCGAACACGGAACCAATTAAATAACCTTTCCTCTTTACTGGCTACAGGCATCAGTGAAACAAAATTCTAGTCAACATAGAAATGTCTAATGGAATTCCACTTTCCAACAGTATTACATGACTCAAATAATAGGAAGAATTAATGGAAAGGAAAATAAAAGAAATAAAACTATTATCCACAAAGTCATGCTTTATTATCATCTAAAATCTTAACTCAATTTTGAAGGAGGATAGGAAATAATATTTGTATGATCTTAGGGTAATGAAAGGAATTCTATTCTAGCTAATAAATTCAATAATTATATATAGTATATTATTTATCTATTCTTTACAAAGCATCTGCCAAACCATGCATATTGTGCTTTTTATTTACGTTGATATCATTGGTCATGATCAGAACCATACTAAACAATATTAAACCATATTAAATCATACTTTTATTAATGTTTACACTAGGGATTATGATAAGGTGATTATACTTAACTACACTAAACCATAATAAGTTGTACTTTTCATAAGTGGTGATACAAGAGTTAAGTCAAGAAGTGAAGAATATATGAAATCATATAAGAGATTAAGTCACAAAGTGAAGACCATAAAAAATCATACTTTTTCTTAATGATTATATAAGAAACTATTACAAGGAGTGAGGACCATTGTTATGACCGCATCTGAGCTTAATTGGTAAACTAGGGTTTACTTGGATGATTATATGCTTAATTGGATTGATCATTGCTTAAATCTTATTAATGATGCTAATTCAATTATGATGTTTTAAACCTAATAAGAATGTTAAGTGTTCTATTGTTTTAGAATTTAGGGTTTGAGAAATATAAACCCTAGTTGGCTGAAATTAGGGTTTTGATGGTACATGAGTATGGAATTTGATCAGGATAGCAGTGTGGTAAATAATTTTTCACATTTTCTACAAATTTTTTATTTAATTGAATTTTAGATATGATATGTATAACTCAATTATTCATATTGGAGAAAATTTTTATAATATTTTAGTGTTCTTTGAATGTGGTTCTCGGTCAAACAATACTTCGACCAAAATGCTGACATAGTGTTTTTCAGTAGTGTAGTGTTTTATTTCGAATTATTTATTGGAAACTCCAAATGATATGAAATTTTGACTGGAGATCTAAAACTTAATCATAAAAAAACATGTAAAATTTTCATAATTTTTGGATCCGTTTAGACCTTATTAGTAGATGAATTACAGTAATTGACATTTCTGTAGAATACTGGATAGCAATGCACTATTCGATTTTTAGTTATGTAATGAAAGCTTTGAATGATCTCAAATTTTAACTGAAGCTTTATAACTATATTATACACAATATGCTAAATTATCATAATTTTTAGAGAAGGTTTTAACTCTGAAATGTACGAATTCATAGAAACTTTTTTATGTCAGAAAATTTGCAGAAATAAGAAAAAGTTTAGTGAGGGGTCAATGTGCAATTAACCCAAGAAGCTCAATTTCTCTATATGGTCGACCTAACACACAATGAGCTCTCATAATTTGTGATTCAATCTAGACCTAGAGAGAGAGAGTTAGGGTTTGAGAGGAGAAATTGATGGAGATGCTGACCTAGGGTTTTACAGTCCGAGGAATGATGAAATCATGTAAGTTTAGCTTCTTTGGATATAGTTTCATCGTGAATCTTCTCTCACATGTAAAAATTCCGTCCCTCATCTGATTTGATCCAAAATAGTATCAAAACGTCTACTTTTCTCACTCTTTCTTCATAATCCCTCATTTTTAGCGTTTTCAAGTTGAAAGGAAGAAGAATTGGGTGAATTGCTAGGGATTTGATATGGACTTGAGATTTTTAGATATGGGATACGTTTTTAAGGTGTTTTCACAGCTTAGTGTGAGTGGGAACTTCCTTTAAACAGTATATTACACAAAAATTGATTAAATCAACCATAATCTTTAATTACTTAGTATGCGATTATAAACTCTGAATTGTCTATTTGTTCTAAGTTGTTGCAAAATGATATGAAATGGATTATTCCTTTATTTGAATGAATTTCAGATGATAAAATCTTATTCGAAATGTATACAGTGCATTCTAATGAGAATTCCCCAAGTATTTGCAGAGGCTATAAGAGTAAACTGAAATATAGGGAATTTATTTATGACTGAAATTTGTTGTATAAGTAAATAGAGAAAGTTGCTTATCTAGATCCCCTTGGTTTTGAATGATTGTTTATCTAAATTCATAGTAAATATATGTTAGATACTATATTGGATTTCATTTAAAGTGAGTAGTGTTTGTTTGGTATCTTAATGAAGAGGGTGAAACTGTAGATGCCAGGAAAGTTGGATATTTGTGAATAGATATCGTGAAATCCATTTGAAGGGATTTTCTTGACATGATAGACTTTATTTATTCAATGTTATTATTGATACATGATATCCCAGTGAATGGCACGGAAACCCAAATTTAGCTCAGTTCCAAGGTTTCATACATATATTTATATTATATGATTTGTTGATAGTAGTCTTTATTCAATGAATGTTTATGTCGCATGAAATCATTATGGGAGCCATGGGAATAAGTTGTTGCCTAGTGAGAGGTGACAAGATGTGTGATGGCCTTGTGAGCCATGAGAATACTTATACAACCAGTGAAATGAATACCTTAGTCTAAGGACCTAGAGGTAATGGTTACCTATTACAGAGGTAACAAAGCTATGTAATGATCTAAGGGTTTGAATACCCAGATCCAATAATTATGATAATGATGTGAAGGGATGAGAATTCCCAGTAATGTGATAAGGGATTGAGATCCCAGGTATCATGTGTTGTAAAGATTTGAAAAGTATGTGATAGATGTATTACACCTTTCTTTGTAGCATTTGTTGCGATTAAATGAAACCCTAAGGGTAGGGTGTTCAATGAATCAAGTATTGTGATATTAATGTTCTCAATTATTATTAATAATTCTTGTCATGATAAGTAATTAACTCTTAATTGAGTTATGAAATGCACAACTCAAGATTTGGGTTGATATGCACGTTCTTTGAGAAATTATAGATATGTTGCAGGTGCTATTGACGATTACTCATATGTCAAATAATTAACTCTTATCATTGTAATAAGATGATAAATTGCACGATTCTAGTGTGTATGTGCCAAGTGGTCATGTAATCTGTTTATTTAAGAATTTTTGTCTGCCTGTATGTATAGTATGTTGATTACTCAGTATATTACAATGTTTTGAATATACGGCTATGCCAAGTTTAGAATGATATACATGTTGTATTATAACTTCAAATAAGTAGACACGACACTATAGAGATACCAGAGTCAAGTATAAGTAAGAGAAGGGTACAATGTAGAAAAGAGCTTTCTAGGAATAGTAAAATAATAGACTTAGGAGCCCTGAACACTGTGGAACCCCTATGTGAGGTATGCGCCTTAGGGGTGAAACGACTTAACCCTGTCAACGTCCAGTATACGGGGGTCGGAACGTGCTATCAGGTGGCATGGGGAATGAAGACCTAGTGGAAGTCTTCTTAAATTATAGTTTGTAGTGTCCAACATCAACCAGAAGTCCTGGTGGCACTAAAGTACAGAAAATGCAAGAGGTGGCTTGACTCTCCACCTGTGTGCTCAGGTTAGAGGAGGAGTTCAGTTTAGGCAAGAGTGCCATTTCCCTATTGCAAACCAAGAGAGTAGTCAGACTTAGCATTTCCCAGGTGTGTCCACTAAGTCTTGTACGGTGTGATCGTAGTGCACTACAAGTCTTCATATGTAGAGTACACTACATTTGATCAGGGAATAATAAAATGAATGAGAGGTCAAACAAGTGTGTACAGTTATTCAATTATTCTTTGTCTGTTTCTGAATTATTAGTTCTCTTTATGATCAATCAAGCATTTCATATATTGATTCACCCTTATAGATATTTAGAGTATCCTACCATATTTATGATTGTCAATTATTCAACTCTTTAAATCTTATTGCTGTTATAATTGATATCAATTGCTCAAAAGTATATATGTAGTTATATTAGTTCTTTAGACTGTTTCTTTGAAGTACTCATTCACTGAGCGAGTAGGCTCACCCCTCCACTCACATTTTTTTGGGAAATCACATGGACTTGAAGAAGATATCATTACATCAGAGTAGACCTGCCACAAGAGTTAAGTCTGAGTATAATTAAGTTCAGTCGGTCCTTGTCACTCTAGGTCATTGTAAAGAAATAAGAGAGAGTTGTAAATGATGATGTATAACATTATTCCTATTTTAGCAATATTTGTGAATTAGCAAGTCTTATGTGCTTAAAAGTATGAGGAACATAATGAATGTTCATACATGCATTTTTACTATTGAAATCAGATTAGAGAAATAAATGTTTAGATTCTCTTGTAAAGTTGGTTTATGTGGTTCAATGTGAGAAAACAAAGAGTTTTGAAAGAGAGGAAAAAGTTAAGGGTGATCTTTGTATTACGTTAAATCCTCAATTTATGCCCTAATCTCATGATTAGTGGAAATTGTGAGATCGAGGTGTAACAACTTGGTATCAGAGCTTAGGTTGAGTTGTCAGGGACCATTAAGTTAGTAAGTTAGAGTCATAAGTGTGGCAGATAGGAGATGTTATGATGTTAGCTCTGGGGATTTGAGTATTTGGATATCCTGGCCCGGTATCTGAGTACTTGGATCGACCAATATCAAGCTACTATGTCTATTCTTTCATGTATACCCTTTCCAGGTATACAATGGAAGGATGGGATAGAGAGGAACCCTAGAAATATTAGGGTTAGAAACAAGATAGGTAACATGAATTAAGAGCATAAATATAAAATGAGATAGAACTTTCATTTCATATTGTTGTTTTATTGGAGATGAATAGAAATGCTCTTATATGTTTGAATTCAGATATTCAGTATTTTGAAATATATATGGGTCTTTAAGATTTGTTGTACACTATGCAATTGTAGCATTTATTGATTACATTCTTTGTATCAAGTAGACTAGAAATGATCTTTGAATGAACTTTCCTAAGTGGGTATTCTTTCCACATGTTTGATATTAATAGGAGTTGGTTAGTCTTAAGTAGCTCTTGGCTTCAGGACTGCAGGTTTGGCCTGGTCCAGCTGTCAGGATGCATTACTGGGATATAATGACTCCTATTAACAATATGATAAGAGTAGACTCTGGATAAATTAGACCCACATCATAGTGAGAATGTACATACACGGAGATGTTGAAGCATATGGGAAAGATTAGAATAGCTAAGAATCAGTTGGAACTGATATCTGAGAACCAACTTTGGGACCTCATATGAGAAATCCTTAATTGGGAATAAAGGAACACGACGTAAGGTTCAGATTAAGTTTAATGATTAATATTATATGAAATATGGAAACGATATGAGAAAAGTATGTACGGGCCAAGGTAGTAAGAATCAATCATGAGGAATGGATTATAGAATCGAGTACAATGTTTTTATGTACTCCAAAGCAAAGGAAAAATAGAAGAAAAGAGTTAAGTATACGATAAGTAAATATAAGTGAAGAGTCTTAAGAAGAGTTAAAGTAAAGAGAATTAGATAAATATGTAAATCATAAGACTAGGATAAGAAACTAAGTTAAAACAAAGATAAATGTTGGAAATGATGAGCTTGATTAAGGAATTTGGGTTATGATATAATTGAGAGCATGGAATGTATACCTTTATTAATAAGTTTAATACATTCATCCTTACTACCTTTGGATTCCAGGTCTCTATAGAACAACAAACTAGTTTCTTAAAAAAAAAAGAACAAAAGTGTAGCTTAAAAAAATGAATAAGTTATACAAAGTTAGACTATACTCAGGAAAGAAAAACTTGATATAAGAGAAACTATGTTTCACCCATGCATGAGCCGTTTGATTTAAAATGAAGGATATGTAATGTATTAAACATGAGTTGAAACTAGTAGAGAGATTATTGATTTAGAATTTCAACTTCACATTAGTAGAAGGATAAAAAGAAATATGTGCAACATGGTATACATGATCATACACATGAATAAGCAACATGATCATAAGAGAAAAGTAGAAGTTAAAGATAACAGATGGAAGAGTAGTATATGGTAAGAGGATTATGGAAAGTAAGGAAGGGTTTGAAACATGGTGGAGTAATATAGATTATAAAAGAAAGAGGTTAGGAGATTCAATCAAGAGCTGGTTAGTCTAGTATCCTTGTTGATAACTAATTAAACCTACATACGACAAATGTATTAATGGGATGTTTGAAGATAAGAATTCTTCTCAGAACCATCTTTTCTTCCATATATTACTTAATGAGAGAAATGTGGGAATGAAGTGATAAGAAAATGAATCATATCTGATGCATAACCACCATGGTAGAGGCATCTAGTGAATGTAATAATGACACACAATATGATGATGAAACCCTAGAAGGGTAAATTGAGAATGTAATCTATCTGAATAGCCAATTAAGATGAAGGAAATTCAATTGATAAGATAAGGAAGACTTTAGTAAAAACTTGTGAGATCCAACGTTTGAATTTCAAATTAAGGGAGCAAAGTCACACCACAATAACGTCATGCTATCGATAAAGGCCAAACCCTAGAATGTTTAGAGTTGTAGTAGTTCAAGGGTTGTCACTAGTGATTTAACCTTGAATACTAGCATCTCTATAAAACAAGATCATGAAATTTTCACTATGAGAAGTAAACTAGCACTGATAGTAATCCTAGCTAATCTGAAAGGTAGATAAACAATATGGAAATGATTTAGAGCACAGGATAAGAAATAGAATTGAAATATAAGAGGTGTGTTTTGAACAAAAGGAGAAATACAATATGAGTGAAGTGTGATATGAAATAAATTCTTGCAGTAATAGCAAGAATGATGAATAATCTATTCATATCTTGTATGTTTCAATTTTAGGGATGTTTAATCTACATGATTAAAATGAGAAGGATAAGTAGCAAAAAGTAAGTAGTAATGAATGAGGAGAGAGATAAGAGAAAACAATGGCTTTTAGTAATATGTGAATTTGTTTTTAGAAGTATAATTTGTTAAAGGTATATTAAGGGATGTAAATTGGTTCTACGTATGATTTCAGTGTACATGTGCAAGCAATATGTTAATTAAATGTGTCTGATAGTTTAAGTCATTCATACCAATAATCCATCTTAGTATTGTACAATTGTGGTATGGTGATATGGGTTGAATGATGATGGAACAAATGGAGGGTTACCCTGAATAAGGTAGTCTTACCTATTCACTCATATGAATAGAAGGGATGATAACCATATTGTATTGATATGTAACCCTAATGAGGTGTAGCTTGTTATACCTATCTTTAATATAACTAAGTGATGGTAATTGGGTATGGATAGTCCTTGAATGACTAATACAATTATGGAGTACTCTGTTACTATTGTTGAAACCCTAGTATGCTATAACCCGATGGTTACACCATGAATTATGTGTGGGTTCATACTTGAGAATAGTATGGAATGTGATGGTAATGCTTCACCTTATGCATCCATGATCCAATGGGGATGCCATGAGTAGTACAATTGTTGTTGAATCTAGTCTTTTAACTCAAGACTAATTTTCTATTTGAGTAGCACAATATTAAAATTCAAAAGAACATGGTGAACTCTCTTTCATGATTTAGAGGTAATACATAACAATAGTACATATTTAGCAATATGAATTGAGATAGTTGGATTAGATTATCGATGTTGAGGTAACACCTCAAGAGTATGAAAATATTGAAATGGTTGTTTCTCTCTCTATCCTATGATTGATTGTGGCATGGAGAATTTGTTTTTTATCATTGAGAACTATTTCAAACATGTTGTGATTTAGTAAAGGAATAGAGGACTTAATGTTGAAAACTGCATTCAAGTATGAAATATAAGAATATAATGACATGTAAGATTTCAGAAGCTTAAAATAAACCTTGAGTGTACTTTACTTGCATATTTATGTTTTAGGGATGAAGCCTTTTTAGGGGGGGATTGTTATGACCGCATCTCAGCTTAATTTGTAAACTAGGGTTTACCTGGATGATTATATGCTTAATTGGATTGATCATTTCTTAAATAAAATTAATGATTATAATTCAATTATGATGTTTTAAACCTAATAAGAACGTTAAGTGGTATATTGTTTGAGAAATTAGGGTTTGAGAAATATAAACCCTAGTTTGCTGAAATTAGGGTTTTGATGGTACATGAGTATGGAATTTGATCAGGATAACAGTGTGGTAAATGATTTTTCACATTTTCTAAAAATTTTGTATTTAATTGAATTTTGGATATGATATGGATAACTCAATTATGCATATTGGAGTAAAATTTTAGAATATTTGAGTGTTCTTTAAATGTGGTTCTCGATCAAACTATACTTCGACCAAAATGCTGACAGAGTGCTTTTTAGTAGTGTAGTGTTTTATTTTTAATTATTTATTGGTAACTCCAAATTATCTGAAATTTTAAATGGAGATCTAAAAAACAATCATAACGAACATGAAAAATTTTCATAATTTTTGGATGCATTTAGACCTTATCCGTAGATGAATTACAATAATTGACATTTCTGTAGAATTCTGGATAACAGTGTACTATTTGATATTTATTTATTTAATGGAAGGTTGGAATGATCTCAAATATTAACTGAAGATTTTTAACTCAATTTTACACAACATGCTGAATTATCATTATTTTTGGAGAAGGTTTGATCTCTGAAATACATGAATTCACAGAAACCTTTTTATGACAGAAAAATTGACTAAAATAAGAAAACATTTAGTGAGGGGTCAATGTGCAATTAAACCAAGCAGCTCAATTGCTCTATATGGTCAACCTAACACACAAGGAGCTCTCATAATTCATGATTCAATCTAGAGAAATGAAATCCTAGAGAGAGAGTTAGGTTTGAGAGGAGAAATTGATGGAGATGCTGACCTAGGGTTTTGCGGTCCGAGGAATGATGAAATCATGTAAGTTTAGCTTCTTTGGATATAGTTTCACGGTGAAACTTCCCTCACATGTCAAAATTCTATCCCTACTCTAATTTGATCCAAAATAGTATCAAAACGTCTACTTTTCTCACTCTTTCTTCATAATCCCTCATTTTTAGCGTTTTCAAGTTGAAAGGAAGAAGAATTGGGTGAATTGCTAGGGATTTGATATGGACTTGAGATTTTCAGATATGGGATACATTTTTAAGGTGTTTTCACAGCTTAGTGTGAGTGGGAACTTCCTTTAAACATTATATTACACAAAAATTGATTAAATCAACCATAATCTTTAATTGCTTAGTATGCGACTACAAACCCTGAATTGTCTATTTGTTCTAAGTTGTTGCAAAATGATATGAAATGGATTCTTCCTTTGTTTGAATGAATTTCAGATGATAAAATCATATCAGAAATGTATACAATGCATTCTAATGAGAATTCCCTAAGTATTTGCAGAGGCTATAAGAATAAACTGAAATATAGGGAATTTGTCTATGACTGAAATTTGTTGTATAAGTAAATAGAGAAAGTTGCTTATCTAGATCCCCTTGGTTTTGAATGATTGTTTATCTAAATTAATAGTACATATATGTTAGATACTATCTTGGATTTCATTTAAAGTGAGTAGTGTTTGTTTGGCATCTCAATGAAGAGGGTGAAACCCTAGATGCAAGGAAAGTTGGATATTTGCAAATAGATATTGTGAAATCCATTTGAAGGGATTTTGTTGACATGATAGACTTTATTTATTCAATGTTATTATTGATGATTGATTTCCCAATGAATGGAGTGGAAACCCAAATTCAACTCAGTTACAAGTTTTCATACATATATTGATATTATATGATTTGTTGATAGTAGTCTTTATTCAGTGAATGTTTATGTCACATAAAATCTTTATGGGAGCCATGGGAATAAGTTGTTGCCTAGTGAGAGGTCACAAGATGTGTGATAGCCTTGTGAGCCATGATAATACTTGTACAACCAGTGAAATGAATACCTTGGTCTAAGGACCTGGAGGTAATGGTTACCTATTATAGAGGTAACAATGCTATCTGATGATCTAAGGGTTTGAATACCCAGATCCAGTAATTATGATAATGATGTGAAGGGATGAGAATTCCCAGTAATGTGATAAGGGATTGAGATCCCAGGTATCATGTGTTGTAAAGATTTGAAAAGTACATGATAGATGTATTACACCTTTCTTTGTAGCATTTGTTGTGATTAAATGAGACCCTAAGGGTAGGGTGTTCAATGAATCAAGTATTGTGATATCAATGTTCTCAGTTATTATTAATAATTCTTGTCATGATAAGTAATTAATGCTTAATTGAGTTATGAGATGCACAACTCAAGATTTGGGTTGATATGCACTTTCTTTGAGAAATTACAGATAAGTTGCTGGTGCTATTGATGATTACTCATATGTCAAGTAATTAACTCTTATCAGTCTAATAAGATGATAAATTGCATGATTCTAGTGTGTATGTGCCAAGTGGACATGTAATCTATTTATTTAAGAATTTTGATCTGCCTGCATGTATAGTATGTTGATTATTCAGTATATTATAGTGTTTTGAATATACTGCTCTGCCAAGTTTAGAAAGATATACATGTTGTATTATAACTTCAAATAAGTAGACGTGAAACCATAGAGATACTAGAGTCAAGTATAAGTAAGAGGAGAGTACAATATAGAAAAGAGTTTTCTAGGAATAATAAAATAAAAGACTTAGGAGCCTTGAACACCGTAGAACCCCTATGTGAGGTATGCACCTTAGGGGTGAAATGACCTAACCCTGGCAGTGTCCAGTATACGGGGATCAAAATGTGCTATCAGGTGGCACAGGGGACAAAGCCCTAGTGGAAGTCTCCTTAAATTATAGTTTGCATTGTCCAACATCAACCAGAAGTCCTAGTGGCACTAGAGTACAGAAAAGCCAAGAGGTGGCTTGACTCTCTGCCTTCTTGCTCAGGTTAGAGGAGTCCAGTTTAGGACAGAGAGCCATTTCCCTATTGCAGACTAGGAGAGTAGTTAGACTTTGCATTTCCTGGGTGTGTCCGCTAAGTCTTGTACGGTGTGATCGTAGTGCACTACGAGTCTTCATATGTAGAGTAAACTACATTTGATCAGGGCATCATAAAATGAATGAGAGGCCAAACAAGTGTGTATAGTTATTCAATTATTCTTTGTTTATTTCTGAATTATTAATTCTCTTTATGATCAATCAAGCATTTCATATATTGATTCACTCTGATAGATATTTAGAGTATCCTGCCATATTTATGATTTTCAATTATTAGACTCTTTAAAGCTTACTGTTGTTATAATTGATATCAATTGCTCAAAAGTATATATGTAATTATATCAGTTTTTTAGACTATTTCTCTGAAGTACTCATTCACTGAGCGAGTTGGCTTACCCCTCTACTCACAATTTTTAGGGAAATCACATGGACTTGAAAAAGATATCATTACATCAGAGTAGATCTGCCATAAGAGTTAAGTCTGAGTATAGTTAAGTTCCGTCAGTGCTTGTCACTCTAGGTCCTTGTAAAGAAATAAGAGGGAGTTGTAAATGATGATGTATAACATTATTCCTGTTTTAGAAATATGTGTGAATCAACAAGTCTTATGTGCTTAAAAGTATGAGGAACATAATGAATGTTCATACATGCATTTTTACTATTAAAATCATATTAGAGAAAGAAATGTTTAGATTCCCTTGTAAAGTTGGTTTATGTGGTTCAATGCGAGAAAACAAAGAGTTTTGAAAGAGAAGAAAAAGTTAAGGGTGATCTTTGTATTACGTTAAATCCTCAATTTATGCCCTAATCTCATGATTAGTGGAAATTGTGAGATCGGGGTGTAACAACCATACCTTCCCCTGAAGCGTGATGTTGAAATAGATTAAAGATAGAGAGAGAAGGTCAATTTCCAAGAGTATTTTGACAGAATTTCGGCTTACAATGAATTCTTATCAAAAGAGAGACAGCCTAAGACAAATTAGAGAGAGAATTAGTATTTTAAAATGATATTTAGGAATCACATGTAGGGATCAAACCTGAAGAGGGGATAGACTATGCTGCCAAAGTAACTCTCCTATTCAGCATGTTCTCCAAGCAGAACTTCTTTATAGTTGTAGAAGAGGGAAGCACATTTATCTAGATATTCTATTCATCCAGATTATCCAGAGTTGAAGAAGAAGATTCTTGATGAATCACATTTATCAAGATATTCTATTCATCCAGGAACAACTAAAATGTATAAGAGTATACAAACGAATTTTTGGTGGCCTTACATGAAGATAGAAATAGCTGAATATGTACTTAGATGCTTGAATTGCCAACAAATAAAAGCTGAACCTGGGGGTCTTTGGAAATCACTAGAAATACCTAAATGGAAGAGGGAGCACATAACTATGGACTTTGTCACTGGTCTACCCAAAACCAAGAAAGAAAGTGATACTGTATGTGTGATTGTAGACAGATTGGCAAAATCAGCCCATTTCTTACCTATGAAGATAACTAGTTCAATGGATAGTCTAGCTGCACTATACATGAATGAAATTGTCAGATTACATGGTATACCTATCTCTATAACCTCTGATAGAGATTCTCATTTTTCCTCCAAATTTTGGAGGAAGCTCCATGATGCTCTGGGAACAAAACTCAACTTCAGTACATCTTTTCATCCTCAAACTGATGGATAGTCTGAAAGAGTAATACAAATTTTAGAAGACATGTTGAGAGCCTGCATTTTAGATTGGAAGGGAAGTTGGGAAGAACATATTCCTTTGAAAGAATCCTCTTATAACAATAGCTACCAAGATAGCATCCAAATGTCTCCTTATGAAGCATTATATGGAAGACCATGTAGGTCACCAATCTATTGGGATGACGTGGGAGAAGCTAAGGTCTTAGGACCTAATCTAGTACATCAATGTGCTGAAAAAGTAAGATTGATACGCAAAAGACTACAAATAGCCCAGAATAGACAGAAACAATATGCTGACACAAAAAGAAGAGAAGTCAAATTCCAGACTGGTGATTTGGTATATGTCAAGATATCACCTACAAAAGGAGTGTCCAGATGGGGAAAGAAAGGAAAACTTAGTCCAAGATATGTTGGACCATTTGAAATCATTGGAGAAATTGGAAGTCAGGCATACCGACAAAATCTTCTTTTTCATTATCAGAATCTTCATAATGTGTTTCTTGTATCCCTTCTTAAGTGATATATACATGATGAATCTCATGTCATCCATATTGAACCATTGGAAATACACAAAGATTTAACCTATGAAGAAATCCCAGTTCATATTTTAGACCATAAGGAACAACAACTCAGAAATCAAAGCATATCTATTATCAAAGTTCTATGGAAATATCAAGGACAGGAAGAAGCAACATGGGAGCTTGAATCTAAAATACAAAAGAAGTATCCATATCTTTTTGGTAAGATTTAGAATTTTTGAGGACGAAAATTTCTTTTAGGGGTAGTATATGTAATATTCTAAATTTTGAGCAAATAAAACATCTTCTCTAGGGTAAGTTTTGAAAAAATAAGCTCTTCGAGAATTTTTTAGTAAATTCAATTCTAATATTAAAATAATCCATTTTGATTAATTTAAAAGCTTTAATATATTGAAAATATAATTGTGGTACTTTTGCCAAATTTTGGATATATATATATATATATATATATATATATATATATATATATATATATATATATATATATATATATATATATATATTGGTGGGTAAACACACAGGCAGGTAGCTGGGTGGCCAGCAAGTTGCTTATAGAGGCAAGCATGTAGCTGGGTAGCAAGTAGGTAGCTTGAGCAAACACACTACTTGGTAAAGAAAGAAGCTTAGTTCCATGCTCCTCTTTCATACACCTAACACATCCTAGTGTTTGACACATATCCCACCATGTGTCAACTAATCTTTGATAGATATTTTCAAATGACACATATGCAACCATTGTGTCATATAACCACGAATTCTCTCTCTTTTGAAGACACATACACACCCATGTGTCACTAAACCTACACATCATGTCTCTTTTAATGACACACATATACCAAAGTGTCATCCATATACATTTTGCAATTAGGACCATGCGACCCTCCCACATCCCTATAAATAGAAGCCAACTCCACTCAGCTTAATTCTTATTCCAAAGATCAAGTTCTCCCATGAAAGAAAACACCCCCTTGCTTCTTTCTATTATTCAAAGACAAGTAACCCTCTTGCTCTCTTTATAAACCATAAACATTTCCCTCTTCTACAACTATAAAGAAGTTCTGCTTGGAGAAGATGTTGAATAGGAGAGTTACTTTGGCATCATAGTCTATCCCCTCCTGAGGTTTGATCCCTACATGTGATTCCTAAATATAATTTTGAAATGTGAATTCTCTCTCTCCTTGATCTTAGGCTATCTCTCTTTTGATAAGAATTCATTGTAAGATGAAATTCTATCAAAATACTCTTGGAAATTGACCTTCTCTCTCTATCTTTAATCTATTTCAACATCACGCTTTAGGGGAAGGTATGGTCCTCACTCCTTGTAATAGTTTCTTATATAATCATTAAGGAAAAGTATGATTTTGTATGGTCTTCACTTTGTGACTTGATCTCTTATATGATTTCATATAGTCTTCACTTCTTGACTTAACTCTTGTATTACCACTTATGAAAAGTACGATTTATTATGGTTTAGTATAGTTAAGTATAATCACCTTATCATAATCCCTAGTATAAACATTAATAAAAAGTATGATTTAACATGATTTAATATTATTTAGTATGGTTCTGATCATGACCAATGATATCAATGTAAATAAAAAGCATAATATGCATGGTTTGGAAGATGCTTTGTAAAGAATAGATACATAATATACTATATACAATTATTGAATTTATAAGCTAGAATAAAATTCCTTTCATTACCCTAAGATCATACAAATATTAGTTCCTATCCTCCTTCAAAATTGAGTTAAGATTTTAGATGATAATTAAGCATGAATTTGTGGATAATAGTTCTGTTCTCTTTTATTTTCCTTTCCATTAATTCTCCCTATTATTTGAGTCATGTAATATTGTTGGAAAGTGGAATTCCATCAGACATTTCTATGGTGACTAGAAGCCTGTTTCACTAATGCCTGTAGCCAATAAAGAGGAAAGGTTATTTAATTGGTTCCGTGTTCACACGGGGGGACTCCCTAACCTCTTGCACACTTCTGGCCATAGATTTGTCTGATTCAATTCCACAATCCCACAAGTTTACATTTTAGGTGTTATAGTGAAATACTCAACTAATGATTTATTTATTCGTGGCTACCTTTTAACCTTTTTGAACTTTGACTAGAAAACATATGGAAGTATAAATCTTTGATAATGTCCTTTTGATTCATACCCCCCTTCTTTGTCAAGATTTAACCTGGACTTAGTCTTTTCTGTCTCCTTGCTCATGTTTTCATACTTACAATTACCCTTTTGTGCTTGTAAGATTTCATCTTTTAGTTGTGACTTTATTGAGAAAGTATATATTCAAATAGTTTCTTTTTCTATGGTTGGTCCCCATGTTGTCATTTCCTCTGTCATCCTCCATTCTTGGATCATTATAGTTGCTACAGATAATACTTTCTTTCTACTCAAAACATCTGCTACCACATTTGCTTTTCCTGGGTGATAAGAAATATTGAAGTCATAGTCTTTTAGGTATTCAATCCACCTTCTTTGCCTCAGATTCAAATCTTTCTAAGTCATGCGATATTTTAGACTGTTATGATCTATAAATATATGAACTGGTATTCCATAAAGGTAGTGGTGCCATATCTTTAGGGCATGTATGATGGAAACTAGTTCCAAGTCATGTGTAGGATAATTCATCTCATGGGGCTTTAATTGTCTAGATGCATAAGCTATGACATGGTGATCTTGCATGAGTACACATCATATCCCAACTCTAGATGCATCAGAGTATATGACATATGACTTGCCATCTTGTGGTAAAGTCAAAATTGGAGCAGAAACTAGTCTATTTTTGATCTCTTAAAAACTCTTTTCAAATTCTTTTGTCCACTCAAAGGATACCCCTTTCTTTGTTAACTTGGTCATAGGATTGACAAGATTAGAAAAATCCTTTATGAATCTTCTATAATATCCTGCTAGTCCAAGAAAACTTTGAATTTCAGTTACATACACATGATGTTCCCAATTTACTACTGATTCAACTTTTTGTGGATCTACTGATATCCCTCCAGATGATATGACATGTCCTAGAAAGTCAACTTTTGTCATCCATAATTCACATTTAGCAAACTTTGCATAGATTTGGTGTTTTTTTAAGGTTTCTAGAACAATCCTTAAGTGCTTTTTGTGATATTCTTCACATTGAGAATATATCAGGATATCATCAATAAATACTATACAAAAGTGTCTAGGATGTAATGGAAAACTCGATTCATTAGCTCCATGAAAGCTGAAGGGGCATTTGTCAGCCCAAAAGGCATGACTAAATATTCATAGTGCCCATACCTGGACTGAAAAGTTGTCTTAAGTATATCAAACTCTTTCACTTTCAATTGGTGATATCCAGATCGTAAGTCAATCTTAGAAAATATTGTTTCTGACTTAAGTTTATAAAAAAGATCATCAATTCTAGGTAATGGGTATTTATTCCTAATTGTGACCTGATTGATTATTCTATAATCTATACATAGCCTCATAGTTCCATCTTTTTTCTTGACAAAAAGAACAGGAGCTCCCCCATGGGAAACACTAGGCCGAATGAATCCTTTTACTTATAGTTCTCCCAATTGTTTCATTAGTTCAACTAGTTCTATTGGGGACATGTGATAGGGTGCTTTAGATATTGGTTGTGTTCCATGTATCAACTCAATGCCAAATTCTACCTCTCTTTTAGGTGGTAGTCCTGGTAATTCCTCAAGAAATACTTTTGGGAAATCCTTGACAATCTTAATTTATTCTAGGGATTGTACTTTTTCATTTTCACTAACTAGGGTTGCCAAAAGGCAATGCAACCTTTACTAATCATCATATGAGCCTTATGAGAAGATACTATACTCCATTTCTTTACTCCTTTCTTCCCGTGGACTAAGATTTCCCCTTCTCCAGGTTTTCAAATTGTGACAGTTTTATGGTGACAGTCTATGAGAGATTTGTATGTATGGAGCCAATCCATTCCTAAAATGACATCTATCCCACTCATATCTAATATTGTTAGATTAGATGGAAATGTTAACACTTCTATTTCAAGGGGTACATTCTTTACTATAGAATTGGCATTAGTTGAAGTGTTGAAGAGGGTTTGTACTTTTAAAGCATATTCCATAGCAATAAGTGACAAGGATAGATTTCTAGCATTAAGACTGGAGATGCATGAATGTGTAGCGCTAGAATCATATAGTATCCTCAAAGGAATCCCAAAACATAAATCATTACCTTCCACCAGTTTGTCTGATGCTTCAACTTCCTCAGCAAATAGTGCCATTACTCTGCCAGTCCTATACTGTGGTTGTTTTCTTTCTTGACTCTGCCTAGAGGGTGTTGTGTTAGGCTATTTGGGATGAAATTTGCCATTGTTCCCCAGTCTAGGACAATAAAATTTTGTGTGGCCAAATTGCATGCAAAAATAGCATTGCACATCATTCATATTGCAAGATCCAGAGTGTATCTTTTTGCATCTGGTGCATTCAACTGACATCCTCTTTACTGAAGGTTCGACCCTTCTATTAGCAAACTTTCTTTTGGACAGATTTGGTGGGGTTTGGTAAGAGGTTTCCTTTTCTAACTTCCTATTGGATGCTTCAATATCTGATGCTACACTGATCATGGCATCCATTGTTTTCAGCTGTAAGGGAACTAACTTACTTTCTAATTCAGAAAAAAGACCTATTAGGAATCTCAAAGCCCTCATTTCATCAGAAATCAATAGAGTACTTGCATATTTTTCCAGTCTTCTAAACAAGGTGATATACTCAGCTAGGCTCATCTCTTGCTTTTGCTTCAACTTCATAAACTCATCAAACTTCTGCCTTTTTATATGGTCAGGAAATATTGTCTGTTGAATTCCTCCTTATAAATGTCCCAAGGAACAAAATCTATATGTCTGAACTTGATCGCCTTAATATAGTCCCACCACACTATGGCATCATTTTGTAGTCTGAAGGTGGCGAATAGAGTTTTGTTTTCTTCAGGACAGGAAAGAACTTTAAAAATCTCTTCAATTTCCATAATCCACACCTCAGCCTTATCAAGATCATCTCTTCCTTAAAAAGATCTTGGGGTTCAAATATAAGAAGTTCTTCATGCTTATACCCTTGGAGTTACTAGGTATAGTGTTTGACGACTCTCCATTTTCTCCATTTCTTTGTTTCCACATGACTTCAGTCAGTTGTGTAAGTTTCTAAACTAATTCAATCTAAAAAGAAAATAAAAAATATAGATATCTCCTTATCAAGCTTCACTCATCATATAAAAACACTTCTTCAAGCTTTTCTAGATGCAAAATCTTGAATAATAGTGTCAACATCAATATTTTCCAACATATCCTTCTCAATGCATAACATTGCCAAACCGTTCAATCTTTCTTGAGACATTGATGATCTAAGGTAGTTTTTCAACAACTTTAGTTTGTTAAAAATCCTTTCTACAGATGCTACTGCCACTGGCATTGTCAATAAAATATGATAAGAAATTAAAATATGAGGAAAACAATCTGTATCTTTCACAAATTCAAGAACTTCAATAGCTGACTTTTGCTCTTCTGGAAAACTCACCTACAATACTTTCAACTCGGAACAAAAGTCATCCTAGTTTATGTCTGACAAACTTTCATGAGAAAAAGTAACATGGAACTTAGTGCAACATGCCTTTAGGGTAGCTTCATCCAATCATTTTAAAATCTCTGAGTTATATAGTAATCCAAAAGTATCTTCAAATATCTTCAATTGCTCATATCTCCCATTCAAAGAAGAGATTGCCATATCCATAACCACTAGAAAGTAATTCAATCAAAAAGACTCTTTCTTTGATAGAATAATATCATCATCATCATTCTCATTGGATTTTTTTTCCTAACAATGCAATGCTTACCTTGAAAAGTTGGCTCAACATTCATCTCAGAGGCAATCTCAGTAGTAACAACAATACTAGAAGCATATCCTTCATCTTTGTATTTCTCAAGAAAAGACAACATATCTTTCAATAACTTAACAATAGCACACTAGTACATAACCGGCCTTTAGTGTCAGTTATTTAAGGCCTTTAGTGTCGATTTCTAAGCGACACCTATGTGGGCGCCGCTAAAAGCCCAACCTTTACGCGTCGGTTCTCAATCCAACGCCATAACCCTTCGCGCGCCACCAAAAACGTGCCGAAAATGCGCCAGCAGGGGGTGTAGGCATCGATTATCTTCTTCGAAACTGACACTGAATCACCCGCTTACACGGTCGTGCTGGCCAGCATGGCCGTGGTGTCTGGTCTCATTAGGGAAATCGATGTCGGTTATTAGTATGGCAACTGACATTGTAACCATATATCGTCAGTTTTATACAGATATCCGACACATATTTTATGTCTGGTCTGCTGCCACGGCCATGCTGGCCAGCACGACCATGGTGTCTGGCCTCATTAGGGAAATCGACATCGGTACTAGTATGGAAACCGACACTATAACCGTATGTCATCGGTTTTATAAAAATAACCGACGCCTATGATTTGATTTTTTTTCCTGTTAGTCTGCATACCTGCTGTGGCTGGTCACAGGATGAGAAACCTACAGTTCATTTATGAACTACAGGTTTTACGACATCCATTGATATCAACCAACAACAGGCCACAAACCTACAAAATTAACATGATGGACAAATTATTATATGTGATTCACACTCATGTATAAGAAATTTAATTCATATTATTTTTTCATAACACGCATGTAGAAACCAGTAGAAACCTGTAGCTCCATTTATTTCATCTCTTTTCACATTCAGACACATATAGAAACATTCATGTATTGATGATTTTCACACACATATGACAATTCATAAAAATTCATTCACATTCACACAAAATTAATTATGTGAACAAAGTTATTCTTTATTCATCATTGTCATCATTGTCAGCAAAATCATATTGAAAAATTCCCACTCTTTGCAGGGCTTTTGCCCAATCTTCTCTTACAACATCTAATTCATCTCTCATATAGGGAGCATGTACATCAAAACTCTTTGCACCTGTGTTGAAGTCCTCAGTTTTAAAGACCTACAAATAGAATTTCGTACATACATAATTATAATAATATATAATAAGATTCATATATTTCATATTATCTAACGAGACTATGTATAATACCTGTTGTATGTTATTGATTTCCAATACGACATGTTTGATGATTAGGTCCATAAATCACATCACATAGTAGGCACATGCCCAGCCGTTGTCTTGTGTAGCACACTATAAATTGAAACATACAAAATATTCAAAAATACAAATAAGCACACTTCACATAAATAATATATACATTGGAGTCAGGAAATTACTTTCACATTCTTCCAAATGAGTGTCAGATTTTTTTTCCTGGGGACCTTTCCTCCATCTTTTTTGTACTCTTGTAAAGCCCTATATATGTTAATGTAACAAATTAAATTGCATAATTAAATAGTAATACAGTAACAGATGTTAACATATATAAAAACATAAAATATTTCTCATGAGAATAATGGATTTTTAATTGCATGTCCATATACATCCAACTCACTCCCCGCAGGATCTAGATAATAGACAATGAATGTCTTGGGGACAATAACTAATAACTCCCAATGCTTAGAACTATAGGTAAGAAAGTAGAAAATTAATAATTCAATATCCGCAATAAAAATGTAATTTGCTTAAGTCCAAATTACAAGCAAAGTAAACTTACTCGACATTGAATGGAGCTATTATCACTGTCTTATTATTTTTACCAAAATATTCAAAATCATCACATCAGTATGAAGTAACTGAACTAAGGTATGTATCTACAAGACTAATCAAAGATGGAACCAAAAATCCCACATGGGAAAACCCAAAATCTTTAAATGTCTTGTATAAGTGGCTGCAAAACATGTATTTTGTATGCATTGATATATAAGAAACCAGATTGTCGTATATAAAACAAGGTATATGGATGTATAAACCAGATTGCCGTATGCATTAATCTCACCATATCCACAGCTCTATCATAGATGTGTTCAGCCATTCATACTTAAACAACTCCAAAATATCTTGTATAAATATGTTGTTTCCGAATGTTTGACCTGCATTAATACGTATCCAGAACTTCTATTACGTATGCATTAATATGTATGCTAAACTTGTATAAATAGATTGTTATCATATGATTTACCTACATCATTCTCCAAAATAGTAACATTTATAGGGAAATTTGGATTATGTCCGCCGAGCCATACTGCCACACTCCTATAATTAGGACCTATCGAGGTGTGTAGGTCCCCTGGAAGCCAACTTTGTAGTCGAGGAGGTGGAGGTCGAGATGTAGCGGGTCTCATCTTTTTGACCTGTATATATAATTTCATATCAATTGACTCATATATATATACACACTAACAAAGTAAAGTAATGAAAATTTATCATACAATATCAGTATAGGGGACATCCGCTTCGGGCCACAATATCACTCCGCCTACTGCCTCACCAAGTGTTTCAGCATCTGGGTGTGCATGAGGCAGTGCACGATTCGTCCAGCCAGTGAGTATATGTATGGGGCTCACACGTACCATGCCATCTGGTACTGGACTCCCATGAAACATGCACCCTTTAAGGGGTGGGTAAGACGATGCATCTGCAACGATATATCCTTCACTTTGTAGTCGGCATGGCTTCAACCCCTACAAATTTACGTAAAGAATGTTATATGCATATATACACAAACATATCATCTTGAACAAACTAGCTATTATATATGCCATAAAAATACTTACAGAGGACGTTCTAGGTGGGTCTATAGGATTACTCCCAACCTCTGCAGTACGAGGAGTAAGAGAAGAGAGGTTCGCCATAGGTACTGTCTGAGTGGCAGTCTGAGACGCCTGCCACTTGTGAAATGCTTCCTGGAGTCTTTTTTCAATTAAGAAATCTACCTATACATGGATAAAAGAAATGTTAGTTTCTGATTATTGAATTCCCTTTCGCAATAACATTCTAAAATAAGAATAAGTTACCTCAACTTGTGAAAGTCCCACTTTTGGGACATGTTTACGCTGGGATGGCCCAAAGAACACTTTGATGCCCACACCAGTGCCTGCACCCCTTACACGTCCAGGATGCTCTAGGTTACCCAGAGCAACTGTCAGTTCATCCCTTGTGCCCTGAGGGATGAACTTGCCTTCCTTCCTCTTCTCATGTAGCTCCCGCTAAGCACCATCAACAAAAATTCATAAGTAAACATAACAATAATCAATATCGATAGATTGCTCTAAGAGTTTGATTTTTACCATTTTTGCAGCCGCCTCAGTAGTTGCAGGCTTCGATATCTCTCCCTTCTTGTTTTGCCTCCCAACTATCCACATAACATGACGAGGTAGAGGTGTGGGAGCAGCAGTAGAGGACTCTACAGTCTCTTGAGTAGCAGTAGGCTGAGTAGACTCAGCCTGTAGTCTTTGGCGAACGCCTATATATCCTCTTGGACCCATTGTGTGGTTGTGCACATTCAGTGCACGCCTTGCTCGTTGAGCATCGCTCTTAGCCTAGTTAGTTAGCACATTGATTTGGTTAGTAACACTAAAGGTTAATATTGAATAGATGAATACATAAAAATGTATATTAACTAAATTGGGAGTGGCGACACTTAATACCTTGAATTCATCTATTTTTCTTTGGGTAACAAACTCCTCCCATTCTCTGGGGTCCAAGTAGTTCCATTGCTGTGTGGCTTCCTTCTTTCTATATTTAATTTTTAAAGAGAATACAAACAAAAATTATTAGTGTAAAGTTAGTGAAATACTGATCAATGTCTAGAATTGGAATCTATCAAGAACCTATTCTCAGCATCACGTATGTAATCTCAGGTGAGATTGGTCCTATAGTTCCTTAGCACCCTCCCACAACGTTGCATCACACATTTATGATGTAACTTTTCATCCAGATCAAATATGCTCTGCAAATTAAATAGAATTGCTATTAACTAGTATCCTAAAAATTAGTAATCTACACAAATAGAATTACAAATAATAATAACTCACACATAGTTCCTTCCATATGTGGTCTTTCTTCTCCTTAGGAACACTATGCCATGATTCTAGGATAAGACTGCAATGGTTGCGAGTAAGAATCCCAAGATATGAAACAAATGAGTTGTGGTTCACTCCATATGGATTTCCTGCCTGATCGAAATCCACAACCAATTTGGGTTCATTGCCCCTTTGCTGTATTAACTTGTTCATCATTGTGATGCCCCTCACTTTCTCAATTTTCTTTTTCTGCTCATCAAGTGCTGTAATTTCTTCAGGGGTACATCACCAACCTAAATTTTGATAAAAAAAACACACTTACATAATATAATTATAAATGAACATATAGATAGAAACCTTAGGGATATATTATTAAAACTTAAATTGTCAGGCGGTGCAAGCACATCCTCACCCTCAGGGTGATCATCAGCACGGTCCTGATCAACCATCTGATACAAGTATTAATACTTACACTTCAACAATTCGTCACATTTGCACCATTATATACAAGTTCTAGCTTTCTCACTCATACTCGTCTTAATACTAAACTTCTAGGGTTTTCAAGAAGTCATCCTTTGTTCAACATCACAAGAATTACATAATTCAGTAATCCATCAACACAACCCTAAATAGGGAATATTGCCACCTCACACTGATCCTTATGTATATATCATATTCAATTTCAGTAAGACTCAACAAACACTTGTATAATTCATTCTAATACAATTCAAATATGATTTTATAATGTCAATTCAATTCCCATGCATATTGACCACTGACCTGATTTTTAGGCAATATTCACATGAAATATCATAGTCATATATCCATAGAATTTCCCATGGATCGTCAATCAATATAGTATGCAACATGGCTGGTCGAGTTAATCTAGGGAATACTCAACCGCCACTCCTCTCTATAGAGTTCAAACATCATTAAAAAATTAGGAAAGTTTAACAAGACGTCCAAAATGGAGTTTCCAAAACATAATTAAAATTTCAGATCAATTGGATATACCAATAAAAAGATAAAATTCAAATACTAGACTACTATATTTCAGTTTGAATACATGTCCGATTGAGTTTATCTTGGGTAAAATCGGCCGAAAAACTTGTAAGGACCATGACCTACGTTTAGGGCTTATCCAGTTTGCTTTGCTTAACCTTGGTCCTTAGTTGCTTGCTAATCACCTTTAGTGGTGATTAGGGTTTGTTGGTGCTTTGTTGAGAGCTGGAGGTGCTACTTGCTATAAACCCAAGTCTAGGGTTTGTTGGAAAGTTTGTCATCTTGTGAGGTGTTCCTCCCTCTCCTTGCTTCCTCTTGTGTTGAGAGGAAGGGTTGGGCTCATTGCTTGAGTTCCTTGGGCTTGATTGAGCCTTGTTGGGCCTTGTTGTGCCTTGCCTTTGCTTCTTTGGACCTTGTGTCGGGTAAGAGTGCCCTGTGTCGGCCTTGGTGTGTCGGCCTGTGCTTGTGTCGGCCATGGTGTGGTTGAGTCGGCCATGGTGTGGAGGTGTGTCGCCCATGGACCCTTTGACCCTCTTTGACCTCGTTTGTGTCACCACTAGTGGACACTTGGTGCTTGATGCTTGCATGTGGCAATGGCCTTGGACATGTGTTTAAGACATGCTAGAGTGGTGGCATTTCCCATGGACAAGTGTCCCTAGGTGGGCGACACCTTGCCTTACCTTTCTTTGGTTTCTCCTCCATCCTCTCCTATATATGTGTTTCCTTTCTCTTGCTAAGGATCCCTTTAGTTCCTTAGTTTCCCCTCTTCTTTGGTGCACGACACCCCCCTTCCTTTGCAAGCTTGGTGGCCGATCCTTCTTGGAGTCTCCTTCTTCCTCTAGTGGTGGCCGAACCCTAGAGTGCCTTGCTCTCCTTCTTGTGGTGGTTCTTGGAGCTTGCTTAAGGCGGGTTACATAACTCCTAACCCTAACCATATTACCTCTTCTATGTTCTTGTATGCTTTCTTGTGATCATATCGGCTATATATGTTGTTAGTTGAGTTTCTTGCTTAGTTTCTCCTTGTTGGCCGAATCTTGTTCTAGGGTTTCTTGTTGAGCAACACCCCTTTCTCTCCTAGGTATTGAGGAGTGAGCTTGAGTTCTAGTAATATGGGCAATACTCCTCTCTCGTTTAAGTTGAGAGGTGAGATTGTGTTCTAGTGGCTTGAGCAACACCCTCCTCTCACCATGGACTTGAAAGGTGAGCTATGTAGTGGTTGTGGACCTTGGATGTGGTTGTTCCTTGAGTTGCCCGACTGGTGTTAAGAAGCTTTGGCAAGACCCCTCTCTCTTGTTAGTTGAGAGGTGAGTCATATTCTTGATCCGTTAGGGTTTTGAGTGCCTTTGTGATGGAGGTTGGTGACGACCTTTTTGGGTTGCTTTTTGGTCGATATGGCCTTGGGGTTGGTGCTGCCCGATATCCTTCTTGGGCTAGAACCTTGGTCGACCTGTTGTAGGTGTTGTGTCGGACGTTGCACTCTGGATTTAGACCCTTGTGTGTCGGGCGTCAAACTATGCTGATTGCCCTACTGTATACACTTTGCTCAAGTGGTGGCTTGGTGTTGTTACCCTTGGACGTTTGGGCATTGTGGCCTGGTCTTGTGCTGGGCATCACACCAAAGTCTTTGCCTTGTTTCCCGATAGGTTCCTTTGTCGCCCATTAGAGTTGCATCCCTTAGGCGTATCCCTAGTTGTTGTTGCATTGCACGATACCACAGTGCATGACACATGTGGCTGCACGATATGCATGGGTGCACGGTAGGCTTGGTTCCCTGATGCATGACGCGCCGTTGCACGACATGGTGTTGCACATTAGACCTTGCTGCACGACACATGTAGTGTATGACACAACGTTGCACGATATACCTAGGTGCACAATACATCCTGAGATGGTAGCCGTTACCCTTGCTTAGTGCTTGGCCGATATGTGCTGGTCTATTTGACCATTATGTGTTTGTAGTGTTGGGCAATAGGGAAGAGTAGCATGCCCGATACCAAACTTTGGTAGGGATGCCCTACCCGTCACACCTTTGGTGATGGTAGTAGGCACTTTTAGTGAGGGTCTTGTTCCTTCTGTAAAAGCTATGTGCTAGATCTTATTCTATGATGTCACGTTTGGTATATGACAATGACCCTTGATATACTTGATGATAATTGCTATAGTAAGTGCACATCTATGTAGCTTGACATGATAGTACCTGTGTTTATAATCATCTTAAATCATCTGTATAATGCTACAGAAATGGTAAGCATATAATATGCTTTGCTTAATGATAAGACCTATATCCATGGTCACAGGTTGAGGCAAGAATGATAAGACATATAATCGTCAATGTTGCCCTATGTTTGATAATACAATCTTTCTGCACTAACCATGCAGGTGATGCATACCCAGGTAAAGGGATATGAAGTATATATATGATTACTCTTAATGATGAGATAATATGCATATGTGTTTTGGTCTGAGGACCTGAGTTTGGCTAAAGTGCTTTGTTGAGGTGTTATCCTCTGATGATGTGTTTGGGATTGCTATCCCATGATGATGATGTAAGCCTTGTGAGGCAGTGGCACTATGTGATGACGGATTGAGATCCAATGGCAATGTGATGATCCTTGTGATGGATCTAGATGGTTGGCAAGAGGCCAAGTGGTAACATGTAATGTTGGATCCTTGTGATGGATCAGGATGATGTAGATGACAGTAAACACATGATGTTGAGTTTCATGTTATTCATTCTTATTCTTGTTTGCATGTTATACAACTTTGTTGAATCTTGCAATCCATAAAAAATATACTAACTAATCATAGTGGAACATATCATGTAGTTTTCCCTGGCCATTGATCCATCATCGTCAGGAGCTGGTGATGGTGAAACGGGTTCTCCTGTGGGTTAACCCGGAGCACATATTGTTGAATATGCGAGGTTTCTCCTAGCCTAAAATAGTGAGGATTCGAGTGCAGCTATGGTTACAGACTCAGGATATGTATAGAGAATGGTGAACAGGCCCATGGTTCAGGATTAGTGATATGGGAGCATGAATGCGTACATGGCTCAGAGCACGGTGAACAGGCCCGTGGCTCGGATATACTAGCGCTGAGACTTGTACCGAGGCGGGCTAGGCAGAGGGTAGCCTGCGGGAGCTGACCTTATGGCTGAGGCCACTTAAGCATGAGACTGTGGTCCTGCTTGTGTTGTACTCGTGCACTGACCACGAGGTGGGAGGTCATGGAGTCTGACTCTTCCATTGACCCTGTATGGCTCCAACTCCGGGTTTCGCAGCCGTTTGTTGGATTTGAGCGGTACATCTCACTTCCTCAGGGCATAATAATACATAATCCAGTCGAATAGTATTAACTGTTTAAGGGAAAACATGCAACATTGGTTGAGGCCTTGCTTGTGTAGTTAATCTTGTTATACTTGCAGTTGATTATACTTCCTTATGATATATGGTAAGATCTTGTAAATCTTATCTTATTAATCATGTTCCATAAAGAGATAATTGGTGGTATGCCTTACGTACATATGGTAAGCTTGATGATATGAATAACTTTGCTATATAGACTGCTCTTACTGTACCTTTTATCAGTCATCTGCTGCTGTTGCTTTATCTTTCTTTGGTTTTGTGGTTTCGGTGCGGAGTTATGTTTCTCGCTGGGACTGTGTGTCTCACCCCACTGGTTTACAACCTTTTTAGGCGTTCGAACTAGACATGGTGGTGGTCGTGGAGTTGCGGCCGAGCAGCAAGAAGAGCAGTAGAAGGCAAGAGATGGACATGCGGTTGTTTTAGTTGTTTTGTAGTTGATTCTTAGAGTCATCCCTGTACTCTCAGGTCCTTGGAGGCGTTTTGACGTTGTTTTACGATGTATAGCCGATGATGGTTTGTATATCCTGCTGTTGGCCGGATGTGGGCCGTTATGTATATATAACAGGTGATGAACTCATGTGATGGCTAGACAGCTGATCTCCTAAGTTGTGGACACATTTCAAGATCTTGTAAATATTTATATAAAATGTTTTCTTGCAGGATGAGGACTTGAATGTAATAATCTCCTAGTTTATCCTCTTTCTGAAATCGGTTTTAATTAACCCATATTTTTGGTAAATTGTGGTTTATGGTGTTTTCCACACATTTTCGCGTAACACCTCACTGTCTGTGTGATAGTGGGATGTGTTGCCACAAGTTTTGGTATCAGAGCCCTAGGTTCACTGAGTCTACAGGGATTTAGGACTAGGTTGTGTCTGTTCTTGTGAGTTTTCCAGATTTTCTTACAATTATCTTCTGCTTTCAGCGGAAGAAAAGACAAGATGTCTAGAAACCATGAAGAACATGCTGCCGAGAACAACGATGATGCATCAGTTGATGGAGCTATTGGGAAGGCACATGAAGATCGGGTGCCTGGGGTCTCTCAACCTGACCCAGCCATTCTTGAACACCCTGCCTATCAATAGCTTATCGGGCAGATGATGGCTATGATGAATCTCATAGTAGAAAGTTTGCCAGTGCCTCCGCCGAGAGCACATGCTCCCCATGGTGAAACATTGGGTATTGGGAAGACCTTTGAGCGGCTTTGCCAAGTCGGAGCTTCAGATTATGTTGGGACGGCTGATCCATCGGATGCAAATCTGTGGCTGACAAGTCTTGAGAAGGCTTTCCGGATCCTTGACATCCCCGAAGCTGACAAAGTAAAGCAAGGTGTCTACCTTTTGAAAGGTAGTGCTGGTCACTGGTGGACCATCGAGGAGGAGAAGCGACCTGATGAGGTGATCGGTTGGGAAGTTTTTTGGCATGAGTTCGTCAGCAGATACATTACGAAGACGTATCTGGATGAGAAGATTAGTCAGTTTGAGCGTCTGCGCCAAGGAACAATGAACATTACCGAGTACGAAGTCAAGTTCATGGACTTGTTGAGGTTTTGTCCTCAAATGGCGTCAACAGATGACGAGCGAATCAGACATTTTGAGAAGGGTCTGAGTGCTGAACTGACAACACCTGCTTCTGCGTTGGAAAATCGAGAGTGGTTTGCTATGTTTGTGGAATCTATGCAGAGAATCGAACGGTCAGTGAGGGAGAAAAGAGAATCCATGTCTAAGAAGAGGCCTGCTCAGTTCCAGGGACAGAGGTATGGTGGCTTCAAGAAGCTAAGGTTTTCAGCACATTCCGTGATGAGAGGTTCCAGTGTACCATCACAGTGGTCTCCGAGTAAGGGAAGAGGTTATGTTTCTTCACCATAAAAGGCACATAGTACAACTTCTGTGGCAGTGACACAGCTAGCTAGGCCACGATTTGAAGATAGGTCATGCTATCATTGTGGTCAAATCGGGCATCAGAGGACAAATTGTCCAAGTAGATATGTTGAAGTAACACAGCTACCGAGGCAGAACCAACAAGGGTCAGATAGACAACAACCCAGTAGTAGCAGAGGGCGAGGACACGGTCAAGCATCGCAAGCGGGATCATCTGCTCAAGGAAGCAGCGGGTGTGGACAATAAGCAACGGGTCAATTCTATGCTATGAATCAGCCGAAGGCGATAGTCAACGCACGAGTGGTGGCAGGTCAGATGGAGTTGTTTCATTCTGATATGTCTTCTCCTTGCTTTATATCTGTTCTGGTTGACCCGGGTGCTACACACTCTTTTATCGCCTATAGTATGCTTGAAAACTGTCATTTACCTGTTAGTTGTAAGAAGGATAGCTTGTTGTTAGAAACTCCTCTTGATGGTTCCTCGATGCTTTGAGAAGAGTGTCCATCTTGTGTCTTATCTTTTTCGGGGCACAGTATACAAGTGGATCTTATACCACTTGATATGCATGTTTTTATGTGATCCTTGGAATGGATACCTTAGAGAAGTATAAGGTTGTTTTGGACTGTGGTTCCAAGCAAGTAGTGTTTGATGACGGCGGTAAGAAGTGGATCTTCCAAGGAGATAGGAAGATTCTTCTGACATGTCTAGTATCAACTATGGTGGCTGAGAAGTTGCTACGATAAGGATGTAAGGCGTTCTTAGCTCACGTGGTGCATACCAAGGCAAAAGGTCCTAGCCTTGAGGAGGTGTCGGTTGTCTGAGAGTTTGTGGAAGTGTTTCCTGACGAGTTCTCTGGTGTTCCTCCACCCCAAGAGATTGATTTCGAGATCAATCTGGTTCCAGGAACGCAACCAGTTGCACAGACACCGTATAGGATGGCTCCAGTAGAGATGGCAGAGCTGAAGAAGTAGTTGCAAGAGTTATTGGAGAAAGGCTTCATCCGACCGAGTATGTCGCCTTGGGGTGCTCTAGTGTTGTTCATCAAGAAGGACGAATCGATGCGGCTATGTATAGATTACCGGCAGTTGAACAAAGTCACGATCAAGAACAAGTATCCATTTTCGAGGATAGATGATCTGTTCGATCAGCTGTGTGGTGCTACCATGTTTTCAAAGATCGATCTACAGTCTGGATATCATCAGTTGAGGATTAAGGCAGATGACATACCAAAGTCATCTTTTAGGATGAGGTATGGTCAGTACGAGTTTGTGGTTATGTCGTTTGGGCTAACCAATGCACCTGCTGCTTTCATGGATTTGATGAACAGAGTTTTCCGTCCATTTCTAGATCAGTTGGTTGTAGTCTTTATAGATGACATCTTGATCTATAGCCGGGATAGGCAAGAGCATGAGTGACATCTTTGGCTAGCGTTGACTCTTCTTCGCCAACATCAGTTGTATGCCAAGTTCAGTATGTGTGAGTTCTTGTTGGAAGAAGTAACTTTCTTTGGCCATGTAATATCTGCAGAAGGAGTTAAGGTGGACCCTAAGAAGGTGGAGTCCGTTGCAGAGTGGGAGCAGCCAAAGATGCCGACAGAAGTCTGTAGTTTCCTGGGTCTAGCAGGTTACTACAAGAGGTTTATCAAGGAATTCAGTACGATTGCGTTGTCAATGACAAAGTTGACTAGAAAGGATGTACCTTTTGTCTGGGATGATCGTTGCCAGCAAGCTTTCCAAAGTTTGAAGGAAAAGCTGACCAGTGCTCCAGTGCTAGTACTGCCAGAGCCTGGAAAGGGCTATGTTGTTTTCTATGATGCTTCTAAGAAAGGTTTAGGTTGTGTGCTGATGCAGGAAGATCATGTGGTTTCTTTTTGCTTCACGACAGCTTAAGAAACACAAGGAGAACTATCCGACTCATGACTTGGAGTTGAAAGCAGTGGTTCATGCGTTAAAGATTTGGAGACACTGTCTTTACGAAGAAGTGTGTCAGATCTTTACGTATCATATGAATCTAAAGTACATCTTTTCGCAGAATGAGCTAAACATGCGACAACGTCGATGGATGGAGCTAATCAATGATTATGACCGCACCATCGAGTATCATTCTAGTAAGGTGAATGTGGTAGCTGATGCACTTAGCTGAAAGTCTTCTTCTCTTTCTACAAAGAAGGCATAGTTGAATTCCTTGGTATGCCATACATGGGATATGTTTGTTTCCTTGCAGCAGATGAAAGTGCAGATGGAAGTTTCCTTATTAGCTGGACTTTTAGCACAGATGCAAGTCCAGCCTACGCTGAGACAACAGATCAAAGATGCACAACAAACAGATGATACAGTACAGTTGATCAGATCAGAGTTCAGCAGTGAAAAGCGTGATGGGTTCCATGAGTCCGAGGATGGACTAGTTTGCTATCATGATAGGATAGTGGTCCCTGATGCTGATGATCTGAGGAAGCTAGTGCTTGAATAGGTGCACACGTCGATGTATGCTATGCATCCAAGAGTCACCAAAATGTATCATAGTCTGAAGGACTTGTATTGGTGGCCCAATTTGAAGAAAGATGTAGCCATGTTTGTGTCTAAGTGTGCGGTATGTCAGCAAGTCAAGGCTGAGCATCAAAAGCCGGCAGCTACGTTGCAACCCCTGCCGATACCACATTGGAAATGGGATCATATAACCATGGATTTCATATTTGGTCTGCCCAGGACAACTAGGAATCATGATTCCATTTGGGTGATAGTGGATAGATTGACGAAGTCTGCCCATTTCATACCTGTGAAGACAACATTTACAGCCGAGAAGCTCGCTCAGGTATATGTGGATGAGATAGTATGTTTGCACGGTGTGCCAGCAACAATAGTCTCTGACAGAGGTCCTCAGTTCATGAGTCATTTCTGGGAACAGTTGCACAAGGCGTTGGGAACACAGTTGAGGTTCAGTACCGCTTTCCATCCGCAGACAGATGGACAGTCTGAAAGGACTATTCAGACTTTGGAGGATCTCCTTCGGGCTTGTGTTTTGTAGTTCCTAGGCAGGTGGGACATACATCTCAGTTTGATAGAGTTTGCTTACAACAACAGTTATCAACAGAGCATTGACATGGCTCCTTATGAGGCCTTATATGGAAGGAAGTGCAGATCTCCGTTGTGTTGGTATGAGTCTGGTGAATATCAGCTTTTGGGTCCTGAGTTTGTACAATAGACAACAGAGAAGATCAGAGTGATACTACAATAGTTGAAAGCGGCATAGGATAGGCAGAAGTCTTACGCAGACAATCTCCAACGACCTATGGAGTTCTAGGTAGGAGACAAAGTGTATCTTAAAGTCTCGCCATGGAAAGGTGTGCTAAGGTTTGGCCGGAAGGGTAAGCTAGCACCCAAATATATGGGGCCATACCCGGTCATAGAACGAGTTGGCAAGGTAGCTTACGAGTTAGAGCTACCTCCAGAGTTGCACAGGTTACATCCAGTGTTCCATGTCAGTATGCTGAAGAAAAGTCATCCGGATACAGGAACAGTGATACAGCCAGTCGAAGTTGAGCTTGATGAAGATGTAACCAATGAGGAAGGTCCTGTGATGATCCTTGACAGAAGAGTTAAGAAGTTGAAGAGGAAGGACCTGGTTCTTGTGAAGGTTCTTTGGCATCATCGTGGCATTAAGGAAGCCATGTTGGAGCTTGAGGAAGAGATGAGGAGGTAGTATCCCTCACTTTTCTCTTCGGATTTCGAGGACCAAATCCCTTTATAGGGGGTTAGCTTGTAAGGACCCTAACCTCTATTTAGGGCTTATCCAGTTTGCTTTGCTTAACCCTGGTGCTTAGTTGCTTGCTAATCACCTTTAGTGGTGATTAGGGTTTGTTGGTGCTTTGTTGAGAGCTGGAGGTGCTACTTGCAATAAACCCAAGTCTAGGGTATTTGGGCAAGTTTGTCATCTTGTGAGGTGTTCCTCCCTCTCCTTGCTTCCTCTTGTGTTGAGAGGAAGGGTTGGGCTCATTGTTTGAGTTCCTTGGGCTTGGTTGAGCCTTGTTGGGCCTTGTTGTGCCTTGCCTTTGCTTCTTTGGACCTTGTGTCGGGCAAGAGTGCCCTGTGTCGACCTTGGTGTGTCGGCCTGTGCTTGTGTCGGCCATGGTGTGGGTGTGTCGGCCATGGTGTGGGTGTGTCAGCCATGGTGTGGAGGTGTGTCGCCCATGGACCCTTTGACCCTCTTTGACCTTGTTTGTGTCACCACTAGTGGACACTTGGTGCTTGATGCTTGCATGTGGCAATGGCCTTGGAAATGTGTTTAAGACACGCTAGAGTGGTGGCATTGCCCATGGACAAGTGTCCCTAGGTGGGCGACCCCTTGCCTTGCCTTTCTTTGGTTTCTCCTCCATCCTCTCCTATATATGTCTTTCCTTTCTCTTTCTAAGGATCCCTTTAGTTCCTTAGTTTCCCCTCTTCTTTGGTGCACGAAACCCCCTTCCTTTTCAAGCTTGGTGGCCGGTCCTTCTTGGAGTCTCCTTCTTCCTCTAGTGGTGGCCGAACCCTAGAGTGACTTGCTCTCCTTATTGTGGTGGTGCTTGTAGCTTGGAGCTTGCTTAAGGCAGATTACATAACTCCTAACCCTAACCATATTACCTCTTCTATGTTCTTGTATGCTTTCTTGTGATCATATCAGCTATATATGTTGTTAGTTGAGTTTTGCTTAGTTGCTCCTTGTTGGCCGAATCTTGTTCTAGGGTTTCTTGTTGAGCAACACCCCTTTCTCTCCTAGGTCTTGAGGAGTGAGCTTGAGTTCCAGTAATATGGGCAATACTCCTCTCTTGTTTAAGTTGAGAGGTGAGATGGTGTTCTAGTAGCTTAAGCAACACCCTCCTCTCACCATGGACTTGAAAGGTGAGCTATGTAGTGGTTGTGAACCTGGGATGTGGTTGTTCCTTGAGTTTCCTGACTGGTGTTAAGAAGCTTGGCAAGACCCCTCTCTCTTGTTAGTTGAGAGGTGAATCATCTTCTTGATCCATTAGGGTTTTGAGTGCGTTTGTGCTGGAGGTTGGTGACGACCTTGTTGGGTTGCTTTTTGGCCGATATGGCCTTGGGGTTGGTGATGCCTGATATCCTTCTTGGGCTAGAACCTTGGTGGACCTATTGTAGGTGTTGTGTCGGGCGTTGCACTCTGGATCTTGACCCTTGTGTGTCGGGCATCACACTATGCTGATTGCCCTTCCCGATACACTTTGCTCAAGTGGTGGCTTGGTGCTGTTACCCTTGGATGTTTGGGTGTTGTGGCCTGGTCTTGTGTCGGGTGTCACACCAAAGTCTTCGCCTTGATGCCTGACAGGTTCCTTTGTCGCCCGTTAGAGTTGCATCCTTTAGGCGTATCCCTAGTCGTTGCAGCGTTGCACGATACCACAGTGCACGACACATGTGGCTGCACGATATGCATGGGTGCACGGTAGGCTTGGTTCCCTGATGCACGATGTGCCGTTGCACGACATGGTGTTGCACATTAGACCTTGCTGCATGACACATGTAGTGTACGACACAGCGTTGCATGATATACCTAGGCGCACGATACATCCTGAGATGGTAGCCATTACCCTTGCTTAGTGCTTGGCCGATATGTGCTGGTCTATTTGACCGTTATGTGTTTGTAGTATTGGGCGATAGCGAAGAGTATCCTGCCCGATACCAACCTTTGGTAGGGATGCCCTACCTGTCACACCTTTGGTGAGGGTAGTAGGCACTTTTAGTGAGGGTCTTGTTCCTTCTGGAAAACCTATGTGCCAGATCTTGTTCTATGATGTCACGTTTGGTATATGACAATGACCCTTGATATGCTTGATGGTAATTGCTATAGTAAGTGCACATCTATGTATCTTGACATGATAGTACCTGTGTTTATAATCATCTTAAATCATCTATATAATGCTACAGAAATGGTAAGCATATAAGATGCTTTGCTTAATGATAAGACCTATATCTATGGTCACATGTTGAGGCAAGAATGATAAGACATATGATCGTCAATGTTTCCCTATGTTTGATAATACGATCTTTCTATATTAACCATGTAGGTGATGCATAGCCAGGTAAAGGGCTATGAAGTATATATATGATTACTCTTAATGATGAGATAATATGCATATGTGTTTTGGTCTGAGGACCTGAGTTTGGCTAAAGTGCTTTGTTGAGGTGTTATCCTCTGATGACGTGTTTGGGATTGCTATCCCATGATGATGATGTAAGCCTTGTGAGGCAGTGTCACTATGTGATGAGGGATTGAGATCCCATGGCAATGTGATGATCCTTGTGATGGATCTAGATGGTTGGCAATTGGCCAAATGGTAACATGTAATGTTGGATCCTTGTGATGGATCAAGATGATGTTGATGACAGTAAAAACATGATTTTGAGTTTCATGTTATTCATTCTTGTTCTTGTTTGCATGTTATACGACTTGGTTGAATCTTGCAATCCATAAAAAATATACTAACTAATCACAGTGGAACATATCATGTAGTTTGCCCTGGCCATAGATCCATCATCGTCAGGAGCTGGTGATGGTGAAACGGGTTCTCCTGTGGGTTAACCCGGAGCACATATTGTTGAATATGCGAGGTTTCTCGTAGCTGAAAATAATGAGGATTCGAGTGCAGCTATGGTTGCAGACTCAGGATATGTATAGAGAATGGTGAACAGGCCCATGGCTCAGGATATGTGATATGGGAGCATGAATGCGTACATGGCTCAGAGCGCGGTGAACAGGCCCGTGGCTCAGATATACTAGCGCCGAGACTTGTACCGAGGCGGGCTAGGCAGAGGGTAGCCTGCATGAGCTGACCCTATGGCTGAGGCCACTTAAGCATGAGACTGCGGTCCTACTTGTGTTGTACTCATGCACTGACCACGAGGTGGGAGGTCATGGAGTCCGGTTCTTCCATTGACCTTGTATGGCACCGGCTCCGTGTTTCACAGCCGTTAGTTGGATTTGAGCGGTACAACTCACTTCCTCAGGGCACAATAATACGTAATCCAACCGAATAATATTTACTGCTTAAGGAAAAACACGCAACATTGGTTGAGGCCTTGCTTGTATAGTTAATCTTGTTATACTTGCAGTTGATTATACTTCCTTATGATATATGGTAAGATCTTGTAAATCTTGTCTTGTTAATCATATTCCATAAAGAGATAATTGGTGGTATGCCTTACGTACATCTGGTAAGCTTGATGATATGAATAACTTTGCTATATAGACTGCTCTTGCTGTACCTTTTATCAGTCATCTACTGTTGTTGCTTTATCTTTCCTTGGTCTTGTGGTTTCAGCACAGAGTTATGTTTCTCGTTGGGACTGTGTGTCTCACCCCTCTAGTTTACAACCTTTTTAGGTGTTCGAGCTAGACGTGGTGGTGGTCGCGGAGTTGTGGCCGAGCAGCTAGAAGAGCAGTAGAAGGCAAGAGATGGACATGCTGTTGTTTTGGTTGTTTTGTAGTAGATTCTTAGAGTCATCCATGTACTCTCAGGTCCTTGGAGGCGTTTTGACGTTGTTTTACGATGTATAGCTGATGATGGTTTGTATATCCTGCTGCTGGCCGGATGTGGGCCGTTATGTATATATAACAGGTGATGAACTCATGTGATGGCTAGACAACTGATCTCCTAAGTTGTGGACATGTATCAAGATCTTGTAAATATTTATATAACATGTTTTCTTGAAGGATGAGGACTTGAATGTAATAATCTCCTAGTTTATCCTCTTTCCGAAATCGGTTTTAATTAACCCGTATTTTAGGTAAATTGTGGTTTATGGTGTTTTCCACATATTTTCGCGTAACACCTCACTATCTGTGTGATAGTGGGATGTGTTGCCACAAGTTTTGGTATCAGAGCCCTAGGTTCACTGAGTCTACAGGGATTTTGGACTAGGTTGTGTCTGTTCTTGTGAGTTTTCCAGATTTTTTTACAATCATCTTCTGCCCTCAGCGGAAGAAAAGCCTAGATTTCTAGAAACCATGAAGAACATGCTATCGAGAACAGCGACGATGCATCAGTTGATGGAGCTATTGGGCAGGAACATGAAGATCGGGTGCCTGGGGTCCCCCAACCTGACCCAACCATTCTTGAACACCCTGCCTATCAATAGCTTATGGGGCAGATGATGGCTACGATGAATCTCATAGTAGAAAGATTACCCGTGCCTCCGTCGAGAGCACAGGCTCCCCATGGTGAAACATCCAGTATTGGGAAGACCTTTGAGCGGCTTCGCCGAGTCAGAGCTTCGGATTATGCTGGGATGGCTGATCCAGCGGATGCAAATATGTGGCTGACAAGTCTTGAGAAGGCTTTTCGGATCCTCGACATCTCCGAAGCTGACAAAGTAAAGCAAGCTGTCTACCTTTTAAAAGGTTGTTCTGGTCACTGGTGGACCATCGAGGAGGAGAAGAGACCCGATGAGGTGATCGGTTGGGAAGTTTTTCGGCGCAAGTTTGTCAGTAGATACTTTCTGAAGACGTATCTGGATGAGAAGATCAGTCAGTTCGAGCGTCTGCGCCAAGGAACAATGAACATTACCGAGTACGAATCCTAGTTCATGGACTTGTTGAGGTTTTGTCCTCAAATGGAGGCAACAAATGATGAGCGAATCAGACGTTTTGAGAAGGGTCTGAGTGCCTAACTGACAACACCTGCTTCTGCGTTGGAAAATCGAGAGTGGTTTGCTACATTTGTGGAATCTGTCCGGAGAATCGAACGGTCAGTGAGGGAGAAAAGAGAATCCATGTCTAAGAAGAGGCCTGCTCAGTTCCAGGGACAGAGGTATGGTGGCTTCAAGAAGCTAAGGTTTTCAGCACCTTCTGTGATGAGAGGTTCCAGTGTACCGTCACAGTGGTCTCCGAGTAAGGGAAGAGGTTATGTTTCTTCACCATAAAAGGCACATAGTACAACTTTTGTGGCAGTGATAGGGCTAGCTAGGCCACGGTTTGAAGATAGGTCATGCTATCGTTGTGGTCAGATCAGGCATCAGAGGTCAAATTGTCCAAGTAAAGATGTTGAAGTAACATAGAAGCTGACGCAGAACCAACAAGGGTTAGATAGACAACAACCCAGTAGTAGCAGAGGGCGAGGACACGGTCAAGCGTCGCAAGCGAGATCATTTGCTCAAGGAAGTAGGGGGCTTGGACTGCAAGCAACGGCTCGATTCTATGCTATGAATCAGCCGGAGGTGATAGTCAATCCACGAGTGGTGGCAGGTCAGATGGAGTTGTTTCATTCTGATATGTCTTCTCCTTGCTTTATATCTGTTCTGGTTGACCCGGGTGCTACACACTCTTTTATCGCCTATAGTATGCTTGAAAACTGTCATTTACCTGTTAGTTGTAAGAAGGATAGCTTGTTGTTAGAAACCCCTCTTGATGGTTCCTCGATGCTTCGAGAAGAGTGTCCATCTTGTGTCTTATCTTTTTCGGGACACAGTATACAAGTGGATCTTATACCACTTGATATGCATGGTTTCGATGTGATCCTTGGAATGGATACCTTAGAGAAGTATAATGTTGTTTTGGACTGTGGTTCCAAGAAAGCTGTGTTTGATGACAGCGGTAAGAAGTGGATCTTCCAAGGAGATAGGAAGATTCTTATGACATATCCAGTGTCAACTATGGTGGCAGAGAAGTTGCTACGACAAGTATGTAAGGCGTTCTTAGCTCACGTGGTGGATACCAAGGAAAAAGGTCCTAGCCTTGAGGAGGTGTCGGTTGTCTGAGAGTTTGCGGAAGTGTTTCTTGACGAGTTCTCTGGTGTTCCTCCACCCCGAGAGATTGATTTCGAGATCAATCTGGTTCCAGGAACGCAACCAGTTGCACAGACACCGTATAGGATGGCTCCAGTAGAGATGGCAGAGCTGAAGAAACAGTTGCAAGAGTTGTTGGAGAAAGGCTTCATCTAACCGAGTACGTCGCCTTGGGGTGCTCCAGTATTATTTGTCAAGAAGGACAAATCGATGCGGCTATGTATAGATTACCAGCAGTAGAACAAAGTCACGATCAAGAACAAGTACCCATTGTCGAGGATAGATGATCTGTTTGATCAGCTGCGTGGTTTCCGTATTTTCAAAGATCGATCTACAGTCCGGATATCATCAGTTGAGGATTAAGGCGGATGACATACCAAAGTCATCTTTTAGGATGAGTTATGGTCACTACGAGTTTGTGGTTATGTCGTTTGGGCTAACCAATGCACCTACTGCTTTCATGGATTTGATGAATAGAGTGTTCCGTCCATTTCTAGATCAGTTTATTGTAGTCTTTATAGATGACATCTTGATCTATAGCCAGGACAGGCAAGAGCATGAGCGACATCTTCGGCTAGCGTTCACTCTTCTTCGCCAACATCAGTTGTATGCCAAGTTCAGTATGTGTGAGTTTTGGTTGGAAGAAGTAACTTTCTTGGGCTATGTAATATCTACAGAAGGAGTTAAGGTGGACCCTAAGAAGGTGGAGTCCGTTGCAGAGTGGGAGCAGCCAAAGATGCTGACATAAGTCCGTAGTTTCCTGGGTCTAGCAGGTTACTACAGGAGGTTTATCAAGGACTTCAGTACGATTGTGTTTCCGATGACAAAGTAGACTAGAAAGGATGTACCTTTTGTCTTGGATGATCGTTGCCAACAAGCTTTCCACAGTTTGAAGGAAAATCTAACTAGTTCTCCAGTGCTAGTGCTTCCAGAGCCTGGAAAGGGCTATGTTGTTTTCTATGATGCTTCTAAGAAAGGTTTAGGTTGTGTGCTGATGCAGGAAGATCATGTGGTTTCTTTTGCTTCACGACAGCTTAAGAAATACGAGGAGAACTATCTGACTCATGACTTGGAGTTGGCAGCGGTGGTTCATGCGTTAAAGATTTGAAGACACTATCTTTACGGAGAAGTGTGTCAGATCTTTACGGATCATAAGAATCTGAAGTACATCTTTTCGCAGAATGAGCTACACATGCGACAACGTCGATGGATGGAGCTAATCAATGATTGTGACTTCACCATCGAGTATCATCCTGGTAAGGCGAATGTGGTAGCTAATGCACTTAGCCGAAAGTATTCTTCTCTTTCTACAAAGAAGGCACAGTTGAGTTCCTTGGTATGCCATAGACGGGATATGTTTGTTTCCTTGCGGCAGATGAATGTGCAGATGGAAGTTTCCTTATTAGCTGGACTTTTAGCACAGATACAAGTCCAGCCTACGCTGAGACAACAGATCAAAGATGCACAACAAACAAATGATATAGTACAGTTGATTAGATCAGAGTTCAACAGTGAAAAGCATGATGGGTTCCATGAGTCTGAGGATGGACTAGTTTTCTATCATGATAGGATGGTGGTCCCCGATTCTGATGATCTGAGGAAGCTAGTGCTTGAAGAGGTGCACACGTCGATGTATGCTATGCATCTAGGAGTCATCAAAATGTATCATAGTCTAAAGGACTTGTATTGGTGGCCCAGTTTGAAGAAAGATGTAGCCGAGTTTGTGGCTAAGTGTGCAGTATGTCAGCAAGTCAAGGCTGAGCATCAAAAGCTGATAGGTACGTTGCAACCCCTGCCGATACCGTAGTGGAAATGGGATCATATAACCATGGATTTCGTAGTTGGTCTGCCCAGGACAACTAGGAATCATGATTCCATTTTGGTGATAGTGGACAGATTGACAAAGTCTGCCCATTTCATACCTGTGAAGACAACGTATACAGCTGAGAAGCTCACTCGGGTATATGTGGATGAGATATTACGTTTGCACGGTGTGCCAGCAACAATAGTCTCTGACAGAGGTCCTCAGTTCATGAGTCGTTTCTGGGAACAGTTGCACAAGGCGTTGGGAACACAGTTGAGGTTCAGTACTGCTTTCCATACGCAGACAGATGGACAGTTTGAAAGGACTATTCAGACTTTGGAGGATCTCCTTCGGGCTTGTGTTTTGCAGTTCCTAGGCAGTTGGGACATACATCTCAGTTTGATAGAGTTTGCTTACAACAACAGTTATCAACGGAGCATTGACATGGCTCCTTATGAGGCCTTATATGGAAGGAAGTGTAGATCTCCGTTGTGTTGGTATGAGTCTGGTGAATATCAACTTTTGGGTCCTGAGTTAGTACAACAAACAACAGAGAAGATCAGAGTGATACTACAACAGTTGAAAGCGGTACAGGACAGGCAGAAGTCTTATGCAGACAATTGCCGACGACCTTTGGAGTTCCAGGTAGGAGACAAAGTGTATCTTAAAGTCTCGCCATGGAAATGTGTGCTAAGGTTTGGCCGGAAGGGTAAGCTAGCACCCAGATATATGGGGCCATACCCGGTCATAGCACGAGTTGGGAAGGTAGCTTACGAGTTAGAGCTGCCGCCAGAGTTGCACATGTTACATCCAGTGTTCCATGTCAGTATGCTGAAGAAAAGTCATTTGGATACAGGAATAGTGATACAGCCAGTCGAAGTTGAGCTTGATGAAGATGTGACCTACGAGGAAGGTCCTGTGATGATCCTTGACAGAAGAGTTAAGAAGATGAAGAGGAAGGACTTGGTTCTTGTGAAGGTTCTTTGGCATCATCGTGGCATTGAGGAAGCCACGTGGGAGTTTGAGGAAGAGATGAGGAGGTAGTATCCCTCACTTTTCTCTTCGTATTTCGAGGACAAAATCCTTTTGTAGGAGGTTATCTTGTAAGGACCCTGACCTCCATTTAGGGCTTATCCAGTTTGCTTTGCTTAACCCTGGTGCTTAGTTGCTTGCTAATCACCTTTATTGGTGATTAGGGTTTGTTGGTGCTTTGTTGAGAGATAGAGGTGCTACTTGCAATAAACCCAAGTCTAGGGTTTGTGGGCAAGTTTGTCATCTTGTGAGGTGTTCCTCCCTCTCCTTGCTTCCTCTTGTGTTGAGAGGAAGGGTTGGTCTCGTTTCTTGAGTTCCTTGGGCTTGGTTGAGCCTTGTTGTGCCTTGTTGTGCCTTGCCTTTGCTTCTTTGGACCTTGTGTCGGGAAAGAGTGCCCTGTGTCAGCCATGGTGTGTCGGCCTGTGCTTGTGTCGGCCATGGTGTGGGTGTGTCGACCATGGTGTGGAGGTTATGTCGCCCATGGACCCTTTGACCCTCTTTGACCTCGTTTGTGTCAGCACTAGTGGACACTTGGTGCTTGATGCTTGCATGTGGAAATGGCCTTAGAAACGTGTTTAAGACATGCTAGAGTGGTGGCATTGCCCATGGACAAGTGTCCCTAGGTGGGAGACACCTTGCCTTGCCTTTCTTTGGTTTCTCCTCCATCCTCTCCTATATATGTGTTTCCTTTCTCTTGCTAAGGATCCCTTTAGTTCCTTAGTTTCCCCTCTTCTTTGGTGCACGACACCCCCCTTCCTTTGCAAGCTTGGGTGCCGATCCTTCTTGGAGTCTCCTTCTTCCTCTAGTGGTGGTCGAACCCTAGAGTGCCTCGCTCTCCTTCTTGTGGTGGTGCTTGGAGCTTGGAGCTTGCTTAAGGTGGGTTACATAACTCCTAACCCTAACCATATTACCTCTTCTATATTCTTGTATGCTTTCTTGTGATCATATCGGCTATATATGTTGTTAGTTGAGTTTCTTGCTTAGTTTCTCCTTGTTGGCCGAATCTTGTTCTAGGATTTCTTGTTGAGCAACACCCCTTTCTCTCCTAGGTCTTGAGGAGTGAGCTTGAGTTCTAGTAATATGGGCAATACTCCTCTCTCGTTTAAGTTGAGAGGTAAGATTGTGTTCTAGTGGCTTGAGCAACACCCTCCTCTCACCATGGACTTGAAAGGTGAGCTATGTAGTGGTTGTGGACCTTGGATGTGGTTGTTCCTTGAGTTTCCCGACTGGTGTTAAGAAGCTTGGCAAGACCCCTCTCTCTTGTTAGTTGAGAGGTGAGTCATGTTCTTGATCCGTGAGGATTTTGAGTGCCTTTGTGCTGAAGGTTGGTAAGGACCTTGTTGGGTTGCTTTTTGGTCGATATGGCCTTGGGGTTGGTGCTACCTGATATCCTTCTTGGGCTAGAACCTTGGTTGACCTGTTGTAGGTGTTGTGTCGGGCGTTGCACTCTGGATTTTGACCCTTGTGTGTCAGGCGTCACACTATTATGAATGCCCTAACTGATACACTTTGCTCAAGTGGTGGCTTGGTGTTGTTACCCTTGGATGTTTGGGAGTTGTGGCCTGGTCTTGTGTCGGGCGTCACACCAAAGTCTTTGCCTTGTTTCCAGACATGTTCCTTTGTCGCCCGTTAGAGTTGCATCCCTTAGGCGTATCCTAGTCGTTGCAGCGTTGCACAATACCACACTGCACGACACATGTGGCTGCACGATATGCATGGGTGCACGGTAGGCTTGGTTCCCTGATGCATGACGCACCGTTGCACGACATGGTGTTGCACGTTAGACCTTGTTGCACGACATATGTAGTGTACGACACAGCGTTGCACGATATACCTAGGTGCACGATACATCCTGAGATGGTAGTTGTTACCCTTGCTTAGTGCTTGGTCGATATCTGCTGGTATGTTTGACCGTTATGTGTTTGTAGTGTTGGGCGATAGGGAAGAGTAGCCTGCCAGATACCAACCTTTGGTAGGGATGCCCTACCCGTCACACCTTTAGTGAGGGTAGTAGGCACTTTTAGTGAGGGTCTTTTTCCTTCTGGAAAACTTATGTGCTAGATCTTGTTCTATGATGTCACGTTTGGTATATGACAATGACCCTTGATATGCTTGATGGTAATTGCTATAATAAGTGCACATCTATGTAGTTTGACATGATAGTACCTGTGTTTATAATCATCTTAAATCATCTGCATAATGCTACGGAAATGGTAAGCATATAAGATACTTTGCTTAATGATAAGACCTATATCTATGGTCACAGGTTGAGGCAAGAATGATAAGCCATATGATCGTCAATATTGCCCTATGTTTGATAATATGATCTTGCAGCACTAACCATGCAGGTGATGCATACCCAGGTAAAGGGCTATGAGGTATATATATATGATTACTCTTAATGATGAGATAATATGCATATGTGTTTTGGTCTGAGGACCTGAGTTTGGCTAAAGTACTTTGTTGAGGTGTTATCCTCTGATGATGTGTTTGGGATTGCTATCCTATGATGATGATGTAAGCCTTGTGAGGCAGTGGCACTATGTGATGAGGGATTGAGATCCCATGGCAATGTGATGATCCTTGTGATGGATCTAGATGGTTGGCAAGAGGCCAAGTGGTAACATTTAATGTTAGATCCTTGTGATGGATCAGGATGATGTTGATGACAGTAAAAACATGATGTTGAGTTTCATGTTATTCAATCTTGTTCTTGTTTGCATGTTATATGACTTGGTTGAATATTGCAATCCATAAAAAATATACTAACTAATCACAGTGGAACATATCATGTAGTTTTCCCTGGCCATAGATCCATCATCGTCAGGAGCTGGTGATGGTGAAACGGGTTCTCCTGCGGGTTAACTCGGAGCGCATATTGTTGAATATGTGAGGTTTCTCCTAGCCTAAAATAGTGAGGATTCGAGTGCATCTACAGTTGCAGACTCAGGATATGTATAGAGCATGGTGAACAGGCCCATGGCTAAGGATATGTGATATGGGAGCATGAATGTGTACATGGCTCCGAGCACGGTGAATAGGCCCGTGGCTCGGATATACTAGTGCCGAGACCTGTACCGAGGCGGGCTAGGCAGAGGGTAGCCTGCGGGAGCTGACCCTATGGCTGAGGCCACTTAAGCATGAGACTGCGGTCCTACTTGTGTTGTACTCGTGCACTGACCACGAGGTGGGAGGTCATGGAGTCCGACTCTTCCATTGACACGGTATGGCACCGGCTCCGGGTTTCGCAGCTGTCGGTTGGATTTGAGCAGTACGGCTCACTTCCTCAGGGCATAATAATACGTAATCCAGCCGAATAGTATTTACTGCTTAAGGAAAAACACGGAACATTGGTTGAGGCCTTTCTTGTGTAGTTAATCTTGTTATACTTGCAGTTGATTATACTTCCTTATGATATATGTTAAGATCTTATAAATCTTATCTTGTTAATCATGTTCCATAAAGAGATAATTGGTGGTATGCCTTACGTACATCTGGTAAGCTTGATGATATGAATAGCTTTGCTATATACACTGCTCTTATTGTACCTTTTTATCAGTCATCTGCTGCTGTTGCTTTATCTTTCTTTGGTCTTGTGGTTTTGACAGGGATTTATGTTTCTCGTTGGGACTGTGTGTCTCACCCCACTGGTTTACAACCTTTTTAGGTGTTCGAGCTAGACGTGGTGGTGGTTGCGGAGTTACGACCGAGCAGCAAGAAGAGCAGTAGAAGGTAAGAGATGGACATGCTGCTATTTTGGTTGTTTTGTAGTAGAGTCTTAGAGTCATCCCTGTACTCTCAAGTCCTTGGAGGCGTTTTGACGTTGTTTTACGATGTATAGCCGATGATGGTTTGTATATCCTGCTGCTGGCCGGATGTGGGCCATTATGTATATATAACAGGTGATGAACTCATGTGATGGCTAGACAGCTGATCTCCTAAGTTGTGGACACGTATCAAGATCTTGTAAATATTTATATAACATGTTTTCTTGCAGGATGAGGACTTGAATGCAATAATCTCCTAGTTTATCCTCTTTCCGAAATCGGTTTTAATTAACCCGTATTTTTGGTAAATTGTGGTTTATGGTGTTTTCCGCACATTTTCACATAACACCTCGCTGTCTTTGTGATAGTGGGATGTGTTGCCACAAAACAAGTCAAAAAATTCTTCCAACTAATATCTAATTTCTCCAAATGATGTACAAATTTCAACTAAATCCTAGTTGTATATAAAATGCTGAAAATCATTTAGTACACGACTATACTAATCAAATTTTGTATTCATATGTTACCAAAACCCTAATTTATGTCGATTAGGATTTTCAATTCTCAAACCCTAATTATGTGAATCAAATAATATTTGAATCTTCTCATTAGTTTTAAAACATAATGATTAGATTACCATAATTAATCAAGCTTTAAACATTGTAATAATGCATTCATCAACTTGATGAATCTACATATCAAAACGTTTGAGTGGTTGAAGTAGTGAAGATGTAGCTTAAAACTACCTAGAATTCTAAAACTTGAACCGAGAGAGGATAAGTAAATATAAAAGGTTATGCATAGATAAGCACATGAAGAACTAATAGTGCAATATCCCACCCCCAGATCCCCCACATTAACCCTGAATTGATATGTGAGTATGTTGTAAACATGAGTAATATTGTGTAGAACAAAATGCAGTTTGTCATAGAACAATTACAGAATATTGATGCATGTAAACCACTCATATAAAAAGAAAGCACACAACCACAACCATAGGATTATGGGCAAGAATAGGGGGGAAGGTCAGGGGAAAACCTGATAATGGGCGTGTAGGAGGGTTGGTCGTGCTTCAACCAGAGGCCCTTCTAGTAGCTCGAAGAGGCGGCCCTACTGGCTGCTTCAAGCGGCAACACTGCTGGCTGCTGCTCCGTGCAGGCGGTAGTACTGCTCCGTGCGGGCGGCGCTGCTGCTCCTTGTCGGCGACGCTCCTGCTCTTGCGGCAGAGAGCTCTGGTCAGGCGGTCGCCGGGCGGAGAACTATGGTCACCGACAGCAGCTAGCAGAAGTAGAGGCGGTGAGTGGTGGCGGTGTCGAAGGCGGAGGCAGAGCAGCAGTAGAATCGTCGGAGCAAAAACCCTGATTAGCGGAAATGAATGAAACAGAAGAGAAAGAGTCTGCCTCACGCTGTTAAATTAACTATAGGTGTCGGTTGCTAACAAAAACCGACAATAAAAACTTGAAGTGTGGGTTTGCAACCAAACACCGACACTAAAGGGAGGTGTAAATTTTCACGGTTATTCGCGCCAAAACACAATGGCATCAGTTATTATCACAAAACCGACGATAAAAAGTGAGCAAATTTCTGTCTCGCAGAAAACCTTTAGTTTTCGGTTTCTTTCTTAAAAACCGACGATGTATGCCAATTTTTGGAGGTAATTTTTTCGCTGGATATTTTGGTTTTGGCGGTTACTTTTAGGTGTCAGTTTCTTATTAAGGAACCGACACTGAATAAAAGCAATACCCGTGTCTGGTCGCCCTTCACAGATTGATGTCGGCATATTTTATACACCGATGCTGTATGGTTTACGTGTCAGTATATTATTACAACCGACACCATTAAAAGTGACATTATAAGTCATTTCTGTAATAGTGGCATCAATGTAAACAGATTTGGATTGCAACTTGTTACTTACTATATTAACAATATATAAAATATCATGCCAAATAATAATACCAAATAGAAACTCAAAACTCTCGATCGAGTAAACCAGACAGTTTGCTTCACTTTGTGTCTTAGCATCATAATGAGACTTGGATAATTTCAATAGAGCCAACCTGATTTGAGGAGCTTGAAATCTAATATATTTGATACTTTTAATACTACTCTCCCAATGAGTATTGGATAGTGATTTAACAATCAAACCTGAGACACTATCAAGCAAACTCTTCCACCTTTTCAGAGAACTTGCAAATAATGTATATATGCGTTGTATAATTAAAAAAAAATAGTCGGAACACAAGAATGAGCCATATCACTAATAGTGAGATTAATAGTATGACAAACATAAGGCATATATAACGCTCTGGGATTTACCTAGAGTGGCCATTTTTGCACACCTTGGTGTTTTCCCTTCATATTAGAATTGTTGTCATAACCTTGACCTCTCATTTCCTCCACATTAAGATCAAGAGACTCAAGAGCATTTACAACTTCATTAAAAAGACCCTTTCTAGTCGTATCATCAACTGTCAAAAACTCTAAAAAGAACTCCTTTATTTTTATTTTCTGACCAGACATGTTCACGCATCGTACAATGAGAGTCATTTGTTCTTGGTGGCTCACATCAGGAGTACAATCAAGAATTATGGAGAAATATTTAGCCCCTCTAATGATGTTCAATATAGAACTTTTAATATTGTGGTCTAAAAGAGATATCAACTCATTTTGAATTGAATGGCCAAGATAATGATGGTGAATCTCATGATCCTGAATGCGTCGAACATGATCTTGTATTACCAAATCAAATTCTGCAAGCATTTCAATTATCCCCAAAAAGTTTCTATTGCTATCTTGGAAAAGTTTGTCACTTGATCCTCAAAAAGCCAAATTACATTTAGCCAGACACTTAATGATAGACACTATTCTTAATAAAAATTGTCTCCAATGCTCTTTCTCCTTTGAAATTTCTTTCTGCAATTCTTTATCAACAATTTTTTCATTACTAAATCTTACTTTTAATTCATGCCAAGTGCTCATATTAGTGAAATGCTCAATGCTATTCTCATGCTCTTTGAGTCTCTCACTAATATGTTTCTAGTCTTTGAACCCATTATTAGCTAGTGTAATTTTATTGTTCTCAGACTTGAAAAACCTATAACAAAAACAACAAATTTTATCAACATGTTTTGAGTAAACTAGCCACTTCTTATCACGAGTCTCTCCATTGCTAAATTTTTTAGAATAATAAGCATATGAGAATTGACTCTTATCGTCATCTAAAAGAAACACAAGATTCAATTCTCTTTTAGGGCCTTTTAAAACTAAAATATCCCTAACTTTGTTGTCAATATTATCCCAATTTAAAGGATCATAAATATCAAAAGAAGGGAGAAGTTGTTCAACACCGTCTAAGTTGCCAACATTTAAATCAGTGACGTCAGTTTCATCCTCAATCTCATCAGCATTTTCATTTCCAATTACATTTTTGACTTCTTTAGTAACTTGATCATCATCATTCACTTTTTCATTAGATTGATCAGGATTATCAACATCTTCAGAAGTTTGAGGGATAGTGGAAATAAATTTATCAAGCGCACCTTTCTGAGTAGCTAGAAATTGCTCATCTTCCTTCTTTCTTCTTTTCTTACTTCTGGATAGATAATTTTCAGAGGCATGTTGAGTAAACCATACTGCCAAACATAGAAGACAACCAAAGTAAAAGATTAGTATTGAGTTTATTGTGTCATTTTAAAAATTCATGTAGTATCGTTGCAACATCATTGTTTTAAAAAACAAACACGTAATAAGAATAACAACTAAAATATACTTTTTAAGTTGGTTCGGATGTTTCCAAATACAAAATAGAAATATGTTAAAGTGAATATGAGAACAAAACCTTTATTTTCTAACAATAGCACATTCCGATTAATTAATTTCAATACACACGACGGCAAGAGATGGACTGGTAGAATGTGATATTTAAAATCAAATCACAACCTAGTGACTGAGTACGTTGCAATCATTAATCAATAATTTTGTATATTGTGGCTCCTATTGGTTTGTTGTAACTAGAGTTTTTAATGAAGTTATTTTTCTAGAACTGACCAGTTTAATTATTGAGTTTTTAACCAACATTGGACTATTTGGTTCAGTCTCCATGTTCTTGTTTCTTATATATATATTTCTATCTTATTTTCTAGAAGAAACACATTCAATGGAACAAAAGTAGAGTACTATTTTGCCTCTAGATCTTTGTATAGTCGTGTACAAATAGATGGCTCAATGTCAATAGATGTTTGATAACAGTCATATTAATTTAATCCATCTAACAACTACTCCCTGTCACCTAGATGCTTTAGAACTATGTAAGAATCTTTCTCAGTTATATAATGATAACAAATTATGAAAGACAATAGTAATCTGTCGCCGCGTAAGAACACATCCGAGGCGGCAACTAGGGTAAGAAAGATCAAAGAGATTTTCAATCCACTTACATCGAAATGATCGGGGCCATGGCCAGCAAAGTCTGCAGTGCAAGACATCAAGATCAAGCCAGAATTATATATAACACCTGAACCTCCGCTGCCAAATCTGGATTGTCCGGTATAGATGGTCTTTCAGGGAGAAGAGCAGGGATCCTTCTCGGTTCTCGCCCCTTGCCTGCGGTTGCCCGTGAAAAGTTTAACGACAGCTGCTCCAGTATGGCAGCAAAAGGCATTGTGGTCCTCGTGGATGTCTGTGGAGCAGGAGCAGTAGAGTCTGCGGACAAGGAGAACAGGAGGCGTCGAACGTGTACGATGGCAAGAGGCGTTGTGGACTTCTGCGGAGGAGCAGCGCTACCACTGCAGCAGAGTCCGCCGAACGTGAACAAGCAGAACGAACATGAACAAGGAGCGTAACTGTCGAAGGGTTAGCAGAAGTCGCACACCGCACAAATTGAGATTTTGGAACGACAAAAAATATTTAAAAAAATAAAATTATGGCCCCCCTCTTTGTTGGGCCCCTTGCTGGTGCAAAGCGTGTGGAGCTTTAGTTAGACGAAATGAGACGTCAGTCCAAACTAGTAGTATAAGACGCGTCTTATAGAAATTCTATAGGACAACCAATCACAATGCAGCGTTTCTTTCTCACTTCTTTATAAAATCCAACCCCCTAAAAAGAATAAGGAGAGAGAACGCAAAAGATGCACTATAACGAAATTCTATTGGATTCTACCATATTTCTAAAGGACCCGTCCTATATAAAACAGGCTTCGGACATCGGACAGAAATATGACGTAAATCAGTAACGTACCTGCAAAGTGGAGGTCGAAGACATCGCAATTAACTCAGGCGAGAGCTGAAAGCTGTCTGATGGCAAACCCAGTGTACATTCCACACAGCTGTCTGGTTGTGTAGCTGGAGAAAGCATGAAACAAGAGGTCAGGCTGAGCTGGATCCTTTCCCCCTTGTGGACTCCTTTGTCGTGGAAGCGCACCTTCATTATTTGGTGTGACGTCAAGCTATATGGTCACCGTTCATCCGACGTGTACCTGAGTAGTTACTAGTTAGTTGTTGGCATTTCACCATCTAACGCATTTCCCTCACCGCCTCTAGCCGTTCGGTAGTCAGACGGCGGCCGGCGAACGGAAGCGGCGCACAACACTGGTCTGGTACGCTTCAATACTAAACCACCGTCCACGTATAGTTTACATGTCCTCATTTGTTTTTTCAATATTATGTACCATGTTACACGTGTCAGCTAATGCTCCACACATGCCGTTGTCTGTGAAAAGTTTATCGACGGTTGGACCAACACGACAACAAAATACATTGTGGTCCTCGTGGGCGTCTGTGGAGCAGGAGCAGTAGAGTCTGCGGACAAGGAGAACAAGAGGCGCCGTGGACTCTACGGAGGAGCAGTGCTATCGCTGCAGCAGAGTCCGCCGACGTGAACAAGCAGAACGGACAGGAGCAAAGAGTGTATCTGCCGAAGGATTAGTTAAAGTCGCAAACGACACAAATTGAGATTTCGGAACAATAAGAGATATTTTAAAAAATAAAATTATGGGCCCCCTCTTTATTGAGCCCCTTGCCGTCACCCAGGTTGACAAACCAGGGCAAAGTGTGTGGAGCTTTAGTTAGGCCTAATTTGGTTGGACGTAGAATCAACACACACCATGAGTTGTAAAACAAGAATTCAAATGGTTTGAGTTGAAACGGAAAAGTATTTGTTTGGTTTCACCGAATTTGAGTTCATGCAGTTGTTTTGTTTACGTTTGTTTGCGTGAATTTTCGTAGCTGTGACCATACAGATGCTGATGTCGTATGCATAGATCAGGAAAAACGTGTTTAGCATGGTCAGGTATATACGGTTTGGTGTTGCGAACACTGGTGGAAAATGAACTGCGCCTAAAAACGGTGCAGTTCGTTTTCTACAATTTTCTGCAGAAAAGAGGTCAAAGTGTGGGTTCTTTTTTCCACTGTGGGTTGCTTTTATACGTAACCAAACACAAGGAGTCCAAAAACACTGTGGGTTCCAAGTGCACGGGTTGCATTTCGGTGCAACCAAACTAGCCGTTAGACCAAATGAGACGTCAGACCAAGCTAGTAGTATAAGACGCCCAGGTTGACAAACAAGTCCAAAGTGTCTCGTACGCTTCAACACTAAACCACCGTCCACGTATAGTTTACATGTCCTTCTTTGATTCTTCAATATTCATGTACCATGTTACACGTGTCAGCTAATGCAGTTGCCGTTTTGCTTGGGCTAGTCAGCCTGTCGTACCGTGGTACCGGGAAGCCTTGTTTCTGAACTGACCCACCGCCGGCGATGGGGAAATATCTTTACCACAAGCAACCATGGCCGTCCGTCTGTCTGTACCATGTTTTTGATTTGTGGCTCTAGTTGGATTGTGGATAAAGACCTTTACTACTGGTGGTTTGTCTTTTCTCACTAAAGATCGCAACAATAAAAATGTTTCCGCCCGCTGAATGCAGTCATTCGCGTCAAAAGCGCAACCGTCCATGGGACGCTGACTCGGATCCACGCTAGGGGGGCAGAAGAGTCCGGGGGCTTGTCGTAATCACGCACGCAGCTATATAGCCCACGGCGTCGTGTAGTGGGAGGATCATGCGCGCGGCGGCCCACATCGTGACGGCTGTTCCCGGCTGCCGCTAGACAAGCACGCCGTTACTAGCGACAAGGAGAACAGCGGGTTTGTCCCATACTTCGCGCATGTGATTGTGGAATCTGGATCATGTGAACTGCCAGCAGATTCATTTGTTTGGTATCATTTCCGAAACGATCTTGTTGGACGATAGTTGCGACCTTCCCGTGGTATTTCCTTGGTATCATGATTTCCCATGTTCGTATGCCCATCTAGATATGCACCCCATGTTCCTCTCATGGAGGAAACAAACTACACTTCTTCTTCTTCACTTGCCCTATTGCCACCGCATTATCGACATACTACTACACTTACACAGCTGGTGTCACACATTGTCATGATGATATGTTACACTCATTTAGCACCATTAAATCCATGTCACAGGGCTAAACATAACCAAAATACTGATAGCAACACTATTTTGGATCTTAACGACTGAAAATAACGACATGACATTTAATAACAAAATGTATTATGCACACAACCTTATATTAAACATCTATGATGCAGATCCTATGTTTTCATTATGCAGATGAGCAGGAAAACGAGGCTATCACGAAGGATACCAATAACAGACAACTTTGGCACAGAAGAGTACTTACACGCTGGAGTAGATCCTAGATGGAGATAGTGATGATTGATTGTACCATTTACTAGTTTATATGTCGTACAAAGGCCTACTGTAGGGGTATCTTCCCGTCGATAACTTATAGTATGTTTACATCTATTCGAATTCTACTTCTCAAATCACTGGAATTATGACACTTCTGGAATTTTGATGATCACATGATGCAATGAAAAATTATCAAAGAAATGATAAGTTCCCATACATTTCACCACTACATAAATGGCTTATAACGTCATATTTAGAGGCGTCGGTTGTATCTCAAAAACCGCCACCAAAACCCTAAAACGTCGGCTGAAAGCACAAACTGACATCTATATGTGAAGACCGGCCATACACAAGTATCACTTTTTATTTAGTGTCGGTTTCATAATAAGAAACCGACGCCTAAAATCACCCGTCAAATCTAATTTTTTTCAGTGCAAAAAAATTACCTCTAGAATTTCACATACGGCACCAAATAACTTACGACTAAAGATTTTTCATGAGACAGAAATCGGTCTCACTTTTGTCGTCGGTTTACATGCAAGAACCGACGCCGATGTGTTTTCGCGTGCTGTCCCGGCGAAAATTTTTAGGGTTTAAGTTGCCCAATTGGCGTCGGTTTTTTGTGACGACCGACGCTTTTGGATCTTAGGTGTCGCTTTCTGAAACAACCGACGACGATTGTTAACTTAATAGGACCCGCGAAACGAACTCTTCCCCACTATCGATCTGTTTCGTCGCGAAACAACTCTGGCGATTCTACTCGACATGTCGCTCGTCTGCCGCCGCCTACTCATGTGCTCAACGCCGCCGCCTGCTCGTGTGCTCAAGGCCGCCGCCTGCCCGTGTGCTCAACGCCGCCGCCGCCTTCCCATGTGCTCAATGCCTCCGCCGCTTGCTCAACGTCGCCGCCTGCCCGTGTGCTCAATGTCGCCGCCGCCTGCTTGATGCATGGGTTTTGAGTCACTTTTATAGGCTTATTTTATATCTATTTTATGCACGTATTTATCATTTTCTTGATTATATTTGCATAATTCACTATAATTGGCCTTTAAACTCAATTTGCATCAAATTATACTTATTTTATCATATTTATATGATTTTATATAATCCCCAGACTTATACACATGTTTTGGCACTTTTCAGGTACTTTCACACTGTCCAGAGTCGATACCGTCGACCCTGGTGTCGATAGTATCGACATTTCATCAGGAATTAACCCCGAAACTCGATTTTGGAAAGAAATATCAACATCATGGTCGATACCATCGACCTGGGTGTCGACAACGTCAGGATCTGGCGATTTTCTACACTAAAATGAAGCGTTTTAATCTGACGGTTGAGCTTTTTCGGTGTCGTAAATTGGTCCTATGACCTAAGAAGAGCACTGCCAGCCCTAAGGGAGATCGAATATCTTGCCGCACGACATCCAAGAAGGAGAGAGGGAGGAGACGAGAGTCAAAGATCGTAAAACGGGCGATTCGGGCACCTCCGACGGGCGATTTTGCTGTCGGAAGACTGCAAAATGCACATTTCTCGAGGAGGATCTCCAGGAACACCTTCATATGAGGGGTTATACGAGTTTTCTCCATGTTTCCCATATTTTTCTTCTCTACTCCTATGTATTCTCCATTTTCAACCATGCGGGGCTAATCACCTCTATCTTTCGGACTGGGAATAGCCTGGGTGATCGTTGTATGATATTTTTACCATAGTGTTTCATAATTTGTCTCTTAACTCCGTGGTATGATTTCGTTTTCTCCATTATATCATTATGATTGATCACCCTAATGATAATATAATACCTTTAATTACTTTGGAAGAAGAATTAATGGTTGAAAAGAGACGAAATTCACATTAACTAATAAATCCTTTGAACAAGGCGATGTACGGTTAATGGTGGAAACCCAGAGTATGGTCCTCATGCACCTAGTTTAGGGTATAGGTTACTACTACCGTAGAACTGACCTAGATTTAGGTAGTGAATTGTATCACGAAAGTGAGCAATTCTGAATACATGCCACTACCTAGAATGAGAGACAGATTAGGTTAACTATGTAGAGATTAATACAATGAGAACCTATGGTGAAACTATAATCCTAAAGATTCCCATTTGAATTGATTAAACCAAACATTTAATCGATTGCTCTATTTTCTTTCATTTTTCTTTTGTCTTTCAATCAAATCTCAAATCAATTTAATCGGTCTAGTTGATTGTAAGTAGTTAGTAGTAGTCTACCAATAATTATGTTTCCCTGAGTTCGACTTGGGCCTCACAAAGGCCTATATTACTCTGACGCGTGCACTTGCGTTCTACGCATGGTAAATTCATGTCAAGTTTTTGGCGCCGTTGCCGGGGAAACGGAATTTTAGCACTACGAGTGCCGCGAGCGGCCACACTAGGCCAATTTTAATTCCTGTAATTTTTCTTTTAATCTTTTGAGCTGAATTGCAAATCTTATTAATTGTTTTAATTATTAGTACCAGGTTATACACTACCATTTGAAATTTCAGGTACTAGTAAAGTAATAATGGGTGACAGAGTGGCAAATGAGGAGCAGACGATCTGGGAGAAGATCAATGCTTCTTCCTCCTCTGCATCTAAGGGGCCAATCAAGAGGATGGCCATCAACATTCCTAATTATAAAATTGATCTAGGATTAATTAATTTGGTCAAATCTAATGCATTCCATTGGCTGAAGAATGAAGATCTGGTGACCCACATCAGTACGTTCGTGGAATACTTGATATGCTAAAGATTGATAGGTTCCCACAAGAGACGCTCTACCTGAAACTTTTTCCCAGTTCTTTAGCAGGCAATGCTTGGGAATGGATGCACAATTTGGATGAAGAGTACGTTGAATATTGGGATCACATGGTTGAGGTGTTCTTTTCGCCTGAAAAGATGAACGATCTAGTGAGGAAGATACACAACTTCAGCCAGCGAGCCGGTGAAACTTATTCTGAAACTTGGGAGCGCTTCCAGATCATGCCGAGGAAGTGTCCACATCACAGCTTAGATAAGGAGAAGCAAGCTAAAATTTTCTACTTCGCCCTAAATGAACATGTCCAAAAAGCAGTCTTGGGGTGAAAGAGATGCACCCGAGCAGGTCGGCGTGACACATGAAGCAAAGGCCATCAAAGCGCTTAATGACAAGATGGATCTTATAGCCAAGAAGCTCCTAGAGAAAGAGGACAATGGGTCTGATGATGAAGCACATGCAAAGTATATGCATCAACAGGGATATAGAAATAACAATTATGATTGGAGGAAGGAACAAAATTTTCAGAAGACATAGCCTAGCCTAGAGGAAAAGAACAATGAATTTCTTGGTCAGGTGGTGAAGCAAAATCAGGAATTGATGGGCTCACTCGCCAAGACAGTACAGTCACACGGTGAGTACTTGAACCAGTTTGGGCAGCAGATATAGAGCCATGGTGCACAACTGAGGATGCTAGAGACGTCCATAACTCAAATCGACAATGAAGTTGCGTCCATGAAGCATGCAAATCAACAAAGACCAGCTGGTAATGTAGAGTCTGCTCAAACACATCATCAAGTGAAGTATATATCTGTGATTAAGGAACCAGAGCCCCAAGTGGTGGAGGTCCATGATAAGAAAAAAATGCATTTTGACACGGAGGCTAAAACCAGTGTACCATATCCCCGTAGCTTATATGGACTACCAAGAGGATATTTCCCATTCAGGAAATCCTATCAAGAACCCATCACAACCGTGCCCACATCTAGGCAAGAGGAGCAGGTGAAAGTGATATTACGCAGTGAAGCTACTACTGCTGAGAAGGATGAGCAGCCACGAGTCACACCAACCGTGAATGATGTGCTGAAGCCTATGTTAGAGGGTGACAACGAAGCAAGCTTAGGGGAGGAGACCCCAAATAGCCCATATGTGCCACCGCAAAAGCACATAAAAGAGCCAAGCATGCCAATTCAGGATGTTTAGAAGTTGAAGAAGGAGCATAGACACTACAAGAAGTTCTTGGAGATGTTTAGGAAGCTCCATATTAATATTCTGTTAGTGGAAATGATAGAACATATTCCTGCATACAAAAAATTATCAAGGACATCATCACTAAGAAAAGGGGGATAAAAGACACCGACGTTTGCTTTGTGAATGAGACGGTGAGCTCAATAATCACTGGAAGTGTACTAGAGAAGAAGAAAGATCACGAGAGTTTCTACATACCGTGTTCAATTGGCGGCCATCACTTTCCGTATGCAAAGTGCGATTCAACCGCTAGCATAAATCTTATGCCTTTATCCACGTTCCAAAAGCTTGTATTGAAGATATTAAAGAAATCTTCCATGACTATTGAGTTGGCGGATGGGTCTATTGTTAAGCCATATGGGGTCTGTGAGGATGTACTTGTCAAGGTTGACATATTCATCTTTCCTGTGGATTTTATTGTCATGGACATGCCACAGCTGAAGGGTTATGAGATGCTACTGGGAAGGCCGTTCCAAGCTATGACTGATGTAATCACTGCCATTGGGCGAGGTTACTTAACATTTGGGATTGGTGATGATAGAGTTAAATTCAAACTGCAAAATGAATCATTAGAGACATTCCTTGACAACCTAGGTTAAAGGTATCTTTATGTCAAGCCTAGGACATTAAACAAGGGCGCTTGTTGGGAGGCAACCCAACTTTAGGTTTATTTTATGTTTGTTTATGTTCTTTTATGTTTATGTACTTAGTTTTTGCTTAGGTTTTGATAATTTTTGTAAAAATGGTACCCGAACTCGTGTTTTGAAGTGTGCAGAATTTTAAGGTCGATACTATCAACACCCATGTCGATAGTATCAAGTTTGGATCAGTAAACGATGAAGAAATGTTGATACCATCGACCTTAGTGTCGATAGTATCGAGATTCCTGAAGATTTTCAAAAAAATTGGTGACAGTAATGTCGATTCCATCGACCCTAGTGTCGATAGTATCGACACTTTTGATTTCCCAGCCTTTTAGATGTGTCGGTACACCAAAATTATTGAGCCTGAGTCGATACCATCGACCTTGGTGTTGATGGTATCGACACCTGCAGGACAACTACATAAAATAGGCCGTAAAAGGTGTCGAAATGAGATTTTTTCGAACTATTTTTTGCAGAGAAAAGAAGGATGAAGCAAGTCACGTCTTAGAACCACTAAGACACAAAAATGGGACACCAAAAAGAGGGAGATAACAAGCATCACTAGGTCCACTTGAGCATCTAACGATCCTTCTTCACCACACTTCAAAGTGAATGGTACCGTTGTTCCACCTTTTAAGTGAGAATGATGACTATGAGGCCATAGTCATATTCAAGCTTGGGGGGGTGTTGGAACATCCCTCTATCTTAGTTTTTACTTACTTATTCATGTTGCTTTTATTTTTGAAATATTAGTTGTTTTTATTTCTAGGTTTACCGCTTTTGTAGGATCTACATCTATCTAGTATAATCTATGGAGCAATAAATGCATGGTTTCAATTGGGAGTATTACTCTTGGGTTGTGTGCACATGAAAAAATGAGCATATTGAAAACTTTTTGAGATTATTCTTGTGAGTAATTGAGTTTCATAACTAAGGAAGTGTTTGGGTGAGTCAGCTTTAGGACATGGGGACATGAATGACCATCTTTATTGTCCAAGGAAAAGTGATTGACAAGGATTTTTGAGCCCAAACTGACCAAACACTAACGTGACCTTAGACTAAAGTTTAAGAGAGAAATCCTTCAGTTGCCCTGTACACAAGTCTTTAGAGAGGAATATATGATATTTTCGGAAGGTTCTGTCAATTACTCGTGTGATCTGATCCACCGCATTTTCATTCACACTCCACCATAAGAAATGGGAGCACATTACTGTCTTTCACTTTTTGATTGCATCTCATGTAGATAGGTCTTGCATTACAACTATTTTCACATATTTTTTGCATGAAAATGAAAAAAATGATAGAGTAATTATACATGCACATTATCCTTAGGTGTGTGTCATTTAATTGCATAACTGTCATTTTGTAGCTGCATTCACAATTTTTTGAGCATATATTACATCATGCATCTTATGTCTTCTGAAACATTAAAGGTGGTGAGCTTGATCCATACCCTCCAAATAGAATGCTTCAAATGCACAAGTATGTAACAAGAAGTGAGCCCGACAAATAATTCATTGTCATCTATGAAAATAAGGGCTTGAATTTTTTTTGAAAAAAAAGATTAATAAAAAAAGAATTGAGAAGTAATAAAGAAGAAGAGGGAGAAAGGAACATGTTATAACCTGAGAATTAAGAAGAATAAGCACATGCTGTAGTTTTTTCAGATATTCCATCACACCTAGAGATGGGATGAAAGTGCATGCATCATTCCACCAAAAATGTAGCATTAGGACATTTTTACTTGCATTTTTCATCATGATAGGTCATTAATTTTTGTATTGCATGATTGACTGTTATGTGCTTCCATCTCTTCCACAACCACCTATCCCATCCACCTGTTGCTCTAATCAGTAGGCCACCCATGATATTCTCTTCATTCATTAATATCAGGAGATCTGCTTCCATTTAGATGGTAGTTAGGAAATGAGCAACATAGATAGGAGATCACAAGATGTATCAAGTATGGACCAAATGAGTTTATCATATTAACTGCTTTAATTGATAGTGTTTAACTGATTGGGGGACGGATATCTTTTACATAGGTCTTTGGTCGCCTGGATGGCAGTTAATATTCAGTGGTCAATGAGGGCCGGTTTGTGGAAAGAAAGTGGGGATGATGCAGATGCGTTTCATGTATTTATGTCCTGTTACTGACTTATCTCAGCCAGATCCAAATTTTTGTTGCTCAAGGATGAGAAAGGTTTAAGCTTAGGGGAGTTTGATGCATGGGTTTTGAGTCACTTTTATAAGCTTATTTTATATCTATTTTATGCACGTATTTGTCATTTTCTTGATTATATTTGTATAATTCACTATAATTTGCCTTTAAAATCTATTTGCATCAAATTACACTTATTTTATCATATTTATATGATTTATATAATCTCCATACTTATACACATATTTTGGCACTTTTTTCAGGTACTTTCACATTGTCCAGAGTCGATACCATCGACCCTGGTGTCGATAGTATCAACATTTCATCATGAATCAACCCCGAAACTCGATTTTAGAAAGAATTATCAACATCATGTTCGATACCATCGACCTGGGTGTCGATGGTATCGACAACGTCGGGATCTGGTGATTTTCTTCACTAAAACGAAGTATTTTAATCCGACGGTTGAGCTTTTTTGGTGCCGTAAAGTGGTCCTATGACCTAAGAAGAGCATGAAAATCCCTAAGGGAGATCGAATATGGTATCGCACAGCATCCAAGAAGGAGAGAGGGAGGAGACGAGAGCCAAAGGCCGTCAACTGGGCGATCCAGGCACCTCTGACGGGTGATTTTGCTGCCGGAAGATTGCAAAATGCACGTTTCTCGAGGAGGATCTCCAGGAACACCTTCGTATCAGGGGTTATACGAGTTTTCTCCATGTTTCCCATATTTTTCTTCTCTACTCCCTATGTATTCTCCATTTTCAACCATGCAGGGCTAATCACCTCTATCTTTAGGACTGGGAGTAGCCCGGGTGATCGTTGTATGACATTTTTACCATAGTATTTCATAATTTGTTTCTTAAATCCATGGTATGATTTCGTTTTCTCCATTATATCATTATGATTGATCACCCTAATGATAATCTAATACCTTTAATTACTTTGAAAGAAGAATTAATGGTTGAAAAGAGACAAAATTCACATTAACTAATAAATCCTTTGAACAAGGCGATGTACGATTAATGGTGGAAACCCAGAGTATGGTCCTCATGCACCTAGTTTAGGGTATAGGTTACTACTACCGTGGAACCGACCTAGATTTAGGTAGTGAATTATATCACGAAAGTGAGCAATTTTGAATACAATCCGCTACCCAGAATGAGAGACAAATTAGGTTAACTATGTAGAGATTAATACAATGAGAACCTATGGTGAAACTGTAATCCTAAAGATTCCCATTTGAATTGATTAAACCAAACATTTAATCGATTGCTCAATTTTCTTTCATTTTTCTTTTATCTTTCAATCAAATCTCAAATCCATTTAATCGGTCTAGCTGATTGCAAGTAGTTAGTAGTAGTCTACCAATAATTACATTTCCCTGAGTTCGACTCGGGCCTCAGAAAGGCTTATATTACTCTGATGTGTGCACTTGCATTCTATGCATGGTAAATTCATGTCACTGCTCAACACCACCGCCTGCCCGTATGCTCAATGCCGCCGCCTGCCCGTATGCTCAACGCCACCGCTTCCTGCTCAACTCCGCCGCCTGCCCGTGTTCTCAATGCCTCCGCCGCCTGCCAGTGTCCTCAACGCCACCTGAGGAGCTGCTGCATCATCGGAGCTCAAGCATGAGGTCACCGAAGCTAGCCTCTGCTTCCCCTAATGCTAGGTAGGTTACTGATTTCCATCAACTGATTAGTATTTACTTATCTACTGATTTATATTTACTGATCTACAGATTTGTATTTACTTATCTATTGATTTGTTCATCTAATGAATTTTTGATTCATCACATTATTTAAATTTAGGCCTTTGTATTTGTTCATCTACTTTTTCAATTTATTTAATCATCTACTAATTTTTCAAATTACTTATCTACTGATTAGTATTTACTTATCTACTAAGTATTTATTATCTATCTATTTTATTCATTTATCTACTGATTAGTATTAATGTACTGGTTTAACTTGTCTAATCCATCTTCTCCTACTGTGGAATTATATGCCATGTTGCTTTAGACTGTAACTAGGAAAAACCAAGATGCATATAGTAACACAGTAGGAAAGGATGAAGAAGTGGTGAGAGTGGTGTGGTTGAATGATGTGGAACGTTGGCAACCTTTCTATGGTCATAAGATCCATTCAAGACGTCCACACATGAAAACTATTAGATCAAGAATAAAGAATGTATCCCATGTTTAAATTGGCAATAGGTTTGACTCACTAAATTAAGCAAAAATTTGCCAAATGATGGATGATGTAGATAAATCAATGGAGATTGAAGATGTTGATGCCCTTCCCTCCACCAAACCAACTTAAAATGAGTTGGCCTCTACAAAGAAGGTATGGAAGAGAAAGAGAAAACTAGTCACATATATCAATGATCCAGTAACCAAGATAGTACAATATGAAATTGATCGTACGCCTCAACCTTTTTTGGAACCCTCTAAAGTGGAGGCTATCACCAACTCTACTGCTAATCAAAATCATATTATTGTTGACCCTGAGAGAGACGAGTTAATTTTCCATATTGATGATACTACAAATCAGAATTGTCATGTTATAGAAAAAAATTGTCAAATACACCATCAATTAGAGCCCTCAACTCCTCTTGTAACCCCACATGTGCAAACTCCTTCATCAGCCTTAATAAAGTTGCGTAGGGAGGTCTGATCCAGTAGTGGTAAGCTAATGATAGAACCCTATTTTACTTGAAGTCAAGACCAAAAATATGTATAAGAATAACTTGATGATGACGGGTTTGATTCTTCTACTGTTGACAATTTGTAAAGACATGAACTTTCTGCATCAAGGAGCTTCATTTCCCCTTCATTTCAATGTTGGGGAAGTTCATATCCAACTTGTTATGCTAGATAGGATTTGTTGAGGACAAAATTCTATAAGAGGTAAAGGATGTTATAACCCATATTTTTTACATGAATTTATAAATTTATTTGAATGCAAATAATTAATTGTTATAGACATAATTGAAACCTTAGTTTGCTTTAATTAAAAGTAAGCATTTAAAATGTAATTTCTCCTTGCAATAGATTTTGTAGTTACTGGTTTGAGTATTCCATTGACAATATTCGATAAAGGAAGAGAGGAAAGTCCAATAATAAAGTATTCATAAAAATAAAATCACAAAGGGTATTTTTAATATGGAATTGTGTGGAATTTTCTAGAAAAGAGAGTTTTTGGGAAAAAATAAAGAATAATGGTTTTATAGATTACTAAATAAATGAAATATTAAATAACATGCAAGTTTCCAGATGAAAATAAGACATTAGATTTTTAGATAATTAAAGGAGTAATTATCTAGCCATATGTGGCAACACCATGTTGAGGCTTCAAATAATATTATTTTGGATTTAGCGTTTGTTTACTTGAAAATAATAATGAAAATAAAGAGAATTCTAGAAGTTGGGAGGAAATGGTATTCCATGAGATAATGACATTGTTTCAATAATAGTTAAAAGAGAAATTTTTATATATAAATCATATCCTGATGAATTCCACAATGTTAGAGATATATTGGGATAACATTGATGTGTTCCTACATTTTGTTTGACAAATGTATCAAAGAGAGAGATAAAAGAACAATGTAGAGTTCATGATCAAATTAGGTGCCATATATTTATGTGCATTCCTTAATGACTTTTTAGTTACCAAAGTTGTCTTAACAACATTTTGGCATTCTCTTTTTGTGACTTTTGATTTCATTAAAATAAAAATCCAAGAGTTTTCTTATGAGGAAAAAGGTAAGGAAAGTATGAGAAAATAAAAAGGATGTATTCAATACTTCCAAAAAGTAATGCAATGTGTGCATGCTTGGAACCAATCCACCATCCCACACCCTAGTTCTATGCATATGAAGGGGTTGTATACCCCCATACCTTGAAGGGGTGTGTGCTTCATTCCTCAACCAAGATAAGTGCTCGCTTGCATAGTAGTTTATGGTTCCTGATAGAGAACCCACCCCAACCATACATTTGGATGGAAGGGATCAACTTTGGAAACAACACTTCTCTTAGGACTCTATTCCTATCTCCGATGCTGCTAGTACCTTTCTTGAGAAATCCCCTTGGTGGCCCGGAACCATATCATCTTCTTCTCCACTTTCCCGTTCCACGCTGGGTTTACAGAGGGAACTCAACCACTAGTTAGGAGTCAGGTAGATTGGTACCTCTACTCACTGTTCATCACAATAATCACATGAGAAGTTAAGGAAGGGGTCAGACATGCAACGACCTGTAGTGGCGAAGGAAGAAGACATTTGCTAATCGAGATTTCTGGGCACCGGGGGAAGCTTGTTGGTAGAGCAACGCAATTGTGTAATGTGTAAGAATTGTATAACACTGAGCGGTGGTTGTTGCGATGGAAGATTGGGCAAAGGGCTTGGCAGCATGCATGGATGGGTCGTTAACTTGCTTCCCCAGTTTTGACTGTGATGCCTGCCCTGTACGCACATAGAGGCATGTTTGCAAGAAAGGAGAAGGTAATGAGTCAAATGACCCAATTACCCCTGTAGCGGAAGCTTTTATCACGAGGGTATGGGCATCAATTACCTAACCCAAGTCAGCCCAGGTTAAAAATAAAAGAAATGAAGTAAGTGTTGATGTGTTTGTTTTTCATTGGCCCAAATAAGATTAATCTTGAATTAATCATAGGAAATGATTGGTAACTCAGATTGAGATGCATTATATATGAAAATTGATGGGAATAATGAGGGGAATGCAAATAAAATATGATTGAGACTTGATGATACTTCTTTTCAAAAAGTACATAAAGATGCAATCTTTAATGTAAAATGTGCATAACAACCCTAGTTTCACGATTTTAATGGCTATTACTTGTTTTAATGATATCAATAGATAAATCTTCATTTTTTTTGATAAAAAGAGCATCTTGGACCTAGTTTGGGTTAAATTTTATATTTTACTAAAATTAGGTTTTCTAAAATGGATAATTAGTGTTATGTGATAAAGTGATGATTAAAGGTACATAAACCCTAGATTTGTATCCTAATCATGTTAAATGTGTTCATTGAGATATAATCTGACAATGTTGAACCTAATGATAGTTTAACATGATCATGATCATAATGATGATAATTCAAGTTCCTAAATGTGGATAATCATGCATATGAGGTAATTAAGGTTCTGAAGTTGAAGATGATAACTTTAATGAACTCGAACTAATCCAAGTGATCATAATGAAAGGGATATGTTGAATATAATAATTAGGGTTTCACTTAATGTTAAATATGTGACAAAAATAGGGTTAGCACCCTTATTCCTTGTCTAAACCCTTAACCCTGGAGTAGGACCGAGTAGGGTTTAATGTAATTTAAGTGATGGTAACAATTTAGGATTTATATACATTTTTACTAAATTTGATTGATTGGTTTTCTTGCTTGATTGGATAATTTGCTTGAAGTATATTCTGCATGATAATTTGTATGGATTACCATTGAGGTATGTGGTATGCTTATGACTGCCCACATTAGTTTGTCAGTGTTTTTTGAGGTTCGTCGGATTGATTGCAAATTAAATAGTTGGATATTTATTTAATTTCCTGCAATCTATAAAGCCACAATGAATATCACATGATATATGAATAACTTGCTCAAACCCCTCACACCAACTCTGGAAGTTTGAGAAATGAATATTAGAGATAAAGTCATTGAGATTACTAGGACCAATCCCCATATTGGGATGGTCATATGAGAACCAATCCCTAGATTGGGATGGTCATTATGAGGTGAGGCCCCAGATTGGGAAGACCAATAAGGCACCTAGCTCTAGATTGAGAAGGTGGCCTAACGCCCACTATAGGGACAATACCTTGAGAAAGGGTACTCCAGAGGTTGAGTAAAAATTGATTCAGAAGTTCTGATGAAAATGTTATTTTTGATTCTGTAACAATACTTGTTGTGAATATATTTTTACACTTAGATGCAAATATTTTGTTCCCCCATGTACGCAATATAACTTGTTATACTGATCCATACATTTGGTTTCACGGTGTTTTAGGTACTTGCTAGATAAGATGATATCGAGATATGATGGACAAACAAAATTACTTGAAGACATTAAAGTTAACTCATAAGGAGGATTCGATTGATAGTTCTTTTGATATAGTTCTCATATTATAATTTGGATGCTAGAAAGTTATGTAATTTTTAGAGGAACAACTTGTAAATAATGTTATTGAATTAATAGAAATTATTCACTATTTATTATTATTTGTTTAAATATGGATTCTTGGGAAAATTTTAGGTAATGGATCTCATCTTTTTGGCCTTCCATAATTGGGGGTTGCTAAAAAGTGAGGTTGTTACATGATGTATTTTCCTTGTAAGGATTAATAAATGAGAAAAAGATTAGGAAAAAATGATTTATCTAGACAATGGAAGCCTTCAACCAAGGTAGATTCTTATATCTAACCACATCACTCATTCCTTGTAGTTCTAATAACCTTTAAGAGGCTTTCGGCCACAAAAGCGACTCTCATCAATGTTTTAGTTTTTAAACCAATCCACTCTTGATTCTCCCACTAACTCATGTCTTAGAAAACGTTGAGTGTGAAACAACTAATGTATGTTTGTGGTTTGTTAAAGATATTAAGATAGGATTCGGTGATCATTGAAAAATAGTGGCAACTTCTCTACTTGGAAATAGATCTTTGACTCAATAATAGTAATCACCCTTCTTCCTATGCAAATTAGTTATTATTTTATTATTTGTGTGGGAAACTTTAGAGTCGGGACCAGAACTATTTAAAGGTGCAATATGAGGATTTTGCCTAACGAGATAGGTCTTGGTTCATTGAGATTGGCAATTGAGTATTTAGAACATCTTTTTTTATTTTAGAGTGACATTTTGGTTAGTGATTGTATTGGTTAGATGTCTATTTAATTAAGGAGTCTGAGATTGAACATTTAGGGTATAATACAGTAAAAGTTAGACTTTGTGACATGTTCCTCCATTGGTTCATCTAGTGCGTTGATGATGGATTATCCTTGGCTCTTAAGTTTCCAGGTTTGGGTGTGAAGATTTGAACCATAACTCAGGGTCATGAAGAGGCAAAGTTGGAAACTCAGTTCATTTTTTATTCATGCTCTAAGATTGTTGAATGATGTGGGCATGAAAGCAAAGATGAAAACCCTATTTAGGACATGGGATTCTCAAAAGGGTTTGAAATGGAAGGAGATCTGGTCATAGGTCATGGGTAGGGTGTTGGAAATTTGGGGCGACATATAAGGTAGCGGAAATAATAATTTTAACGTGTGATTCCCAAACCAGCAAATCTCATAAAAAAATAATGTATCTAGGTAAGAGGGTAAAAAGAGCTATACCTGGTCCTCGAGCAAGTCCAACTACAACTCTTGATGTAGTGCACTTCTTTCCAAGCAATGTTGGAGCAGTCGTCAGCAACAACCTCCTAGTGTGACACCACAGATGGCAGTTGACGGTGTCTTCCTCACAGGTGGAAACAACCTCCTTGCCTCTAGGGTAGTCCATGTGGACAATCGGAAACTCCATGTTGTACTACTAGAGATAATAGGAAGCAGTTGTCCCTTCGAATGTTAGGGTGCTAGTGCTGACTTACTAACCCAATTGTCGCTCCCTTACTATCCCTCCCTTTTACCGATAGGACCTGCTTGGGTTCTCTTGGTTACCACAACCAGAGAGGACAACAATTGTCAGACTTTATTGTTGTATCTTTGAATCCCCCAATATCCATCTATTTATAGGAGGATAAGGGTTTCCAATCGATCTAGGAGTCGAAGAAAAAAAATTCATGAATATTCAAGAAGCTATGAATTGTAAACCAGTCGGTTCATTATTGAACTGGTCAGTTCAAGCCTTAAACTAATTTTTCACTAGTTGTCCTATCTTTAATCACAATGGAATTCAATATTTGATTAATGTAAAACATGATGTCAACATAAATCCTTGATCTAATTAAATTGATTATTGAACTAGGCAATTCAACACTTGAACTGGTCGTTTCAGACCATGAGCCAATGGGTTCACTACATGAGCCGGTCAGTTCATGCCCTGGTTCAACCAATTTTTATCCAATGGAATTTCCAATTGATCTGATACTTGAATCTATCGGTTCAACACTTGAACCGATCAGTTCATAGTCTAGTTAGTCAATTTCCAAGCATTGTTGTTTAAATTGAATAGATAATCACTTTAGTATTAAAATAGACAGCATTAATGAATAAACTCCAATTCCAAGTGCATCATATGTGTGTGACCCTATAGGTCCCAATTTACTTTGGAAGTGAATGTCCAAACCAATTTATGACATCACAAGAAATGAGTGGTATCTAGAAACACATCATTGCTACCCAAGTAAATTGGAAAGTTGGAGAAAAATTGCAACCTACAATCCGTGATTAGTGTTACGATGATCGTATAATTCCTTTGTATATGATATATGAATTGAACATGGGGCATGAAATCATCATCCTCTCATTGTTCAATCCATGTTCCTTGAACTAGAGAAGAGTGTTTGAGACACATGTGATCTCACTATAAAATATTGAGTCAAATGAGTATGGACATACATTTCTCAATCTCACTTATCAAGTGGCCTAGATATCAATCTCCTGTTGGAGGGACAAATCAAATCTACATCAATCACACTCAATCCCCATGTGTCAAAGAGTACCTGAGCATCACCTTTATAACAATCGTTATCAAAGGTCAAGTTAGATGATGTCAAAGTGCAATGAATGACATGTGATGAGTGTAGTGACGTTAGGTCTAAGAACTACAACCTCCACTATTACTATGAGAGATGATTCTGACTACTATTCCATGGTATCCATGCATCACTCTCAAGGTGTCTGCTTGATATACTATTCTATAGCATGTACCTGTGTGCTTGACTTGATATCACATATCATGACTAATGAAGCTCTTTCATCGGTCAACACACACTAAAGTCTTATGTATTATTGTCGTTTATTTTGCCTCTATAGTAACATCTGACATAAATAAGAATGTGTATACTCTTATCATACATATGATCTCATTGTTCAAGTCCTCATTCTGAAGACATATCTCATTGAGTAACATCATCCCTTAGACATCTACTATGTTCGTGACATCATATAATGATTGAGACAAACATAATAGATAGAATTACTTTTAAAATTATCAAATTAGGTATGTAATGCCTCATTGCAATCATCATATGATTGTCACTCTCGGCATACATACCAACAGACTCCTAGTTGCACTTTGAGTCAATCGCCCATGAATATTATTCCAAGTGATCTCAACATGTCCATCATGTTTCTATTGTTGGTGCTTTTAGAGTGGGTTACTCACATTTGCTTCCAGTTGGTATTTTGCAAGTTTTTACATCTCCTTTCTATAAGAATTTTTATCTGAGACAGAAGTGTTGTAGTATGCTATCTGAGATTCCTTTCCTATCCAGTAGCTCCATTGTTGTCACAATATTTCTACTGTGTCAATAATGGTCGGAACCTCCCACAAGTTCATCTATATGAACTTATTGATCCTTACAACATCCTTTATTGTTCTCATAAAATCAAAATATTTTTCTTCTTTTATAGAATTAAAATTGTCTATTTCTTGGAACTCTTCTAGCTAACAATTCTATATTAAGGTCAAACAAAAATTTAGATTGTGATCATCAATTTTCTTTGCCATTTTGGAATCTTACGTCGGTGTAACACTTTACACCAAACTCTTACTTTTTACCATAACCAAGGAACCGATTCTTTTAGTTATTCTCAAGTACTTAAGGATGTTCTTTATGGCAGTTGAATGATGTCAACTAGATTCTGATTGATATCCACTCGTCATGTCTAATATATATGAGACAATAGGAGGAGTACATAACATTGCATGATAGATCCAATTGCGAATGCACATGGCATTTATCCATGTGTTGTTGTTCTTCACAAGAACTGGGACACTAGGCTCCTGAGAGACTAACCCCATGGAACATGGACAAGTTTTCTCACAATGAGTCTTGCATGCTAGTGCCCTTCAACATATTTCCAATGTATGTGCTCTTAATTAGGTTAATAAGCCTTCTAGATCTATCTTTATAGATCTTGATTCTTATCATATAGGATGGCCGAAACCCTTCATTTAGAAGGTGCTTCCCAACCTGGTTTTTATATTTGCAGCATAAGAATGGTATTACACATCATCATGTGGAATATTAATATGCTCCCACTATATTCTTGTAATCATAAATTCGTCTTTATTTTAACTAAAGTCAAACTCTTTGACTATCTTGTCAAATTGAAGATTCCAGTTCTGAGACACTTACTTCAATCCACAAATTGAACTTTGTAGCTTTTAGACTTTATTTGTAATAACTAGATTTATATAAACTTTTAGGTTGTGTCACATATACATTATCTACATTATTCATGTTAAGGAATGTGGTTTTTAACATCCATTTTTTCTTAAATCTCATAGTTAGAATAAGCTGTAATAGCAAGCATGATCTTGATGGATCTAACCATGGGAATTGGTGAAGATTTGGTTATGTTCAATATCTTGAACTTGTTTGAAATCTTTGCAACCAATATTCTCTTATAGAATTGCATTCTACCATCCATGTCGGTCTTTCTCAAAGGCCCAAATTCACCCTATGGGTCTTACCCCTTTGGGTGGACCCGCTAAGGTCTCCTTGTTGGTTTACCTAGACTCCATCTTGGATCTCATGGCCTCAAGCCATTTCTCAGATTCTAGTTCCTCAATATCTTCTAGATAAGTTGTTGGCTCATCATCTTATGAGAAACAATGCGCATTCTACATAAGAAACTTGAGATTCCACAACAATGTTAGGTTCTCCTTATTTCTACTGTACCTCTTTAGGTCCAATGTTTTCTTAATGGTGTTGAACTTTTCAAGTACTACCTTTTCTCCCACTGAATCCTTTAGAACTAAGTTTCCCTTCAGGAATGCAGCCATCCTGGGCAACAAATAACTTTGTTGTCGGATTGGGATATAAACGTAGTATTCAATAATATAACATTTATGTGATATGTGGATAAAGTATTTTAAGAAACTATTTGCCTTTCCAAGAAACTTTTTTCTTACACAAGCTTTCAAACCTAATCCATATAAAATCATATCGCAACACTTTTCATATCATATCTTGTATGGTGTCTTTTGAACCATTTTAAATGGTACATTGTTTAGTGTAAACCATGTGCCCAAAAGAAAATTGGAAGATTAACTAAATTTTATTGATAATTGTACCATGACTAACATGGTGTAATTCCTTCTTTTTGATAGATCATTATGTTTCTGGTGGGGTTTATTATACACTATCACAATCTCCTAGAAGGTCCTCTACTCTTGGTTAAAATATTTCAACATCGGTCATGTAACATCCCTGACCTGGATTATGAGTTAACCCTAGGTTTTTTGCCTAATTATGTAATTAAGATATTGTTGATTATCTTTTGGCATGTAATTAAACTCTTGAGGAGCACATATTTCCATTTCTGCCCTAATTTAACAATGTTTTAGTATTGTTTTGTAATATAGGGACCTATGTGCAATTTACCCAGTTAGAAGGGTTAACTTGCAATTTGCACATGTTGAGATGTTCCTCTGGTGTTGAGGCATCATAAGAATGATTATGGTAAAGTTTGAAGGATTTCCCAAGTTTGAGCACCAAGGTGCAGCTGTGGAAGCAATCTCTGTGCTTGAAACCCTAGTTTTGGGGTAAAATGCAATTTACCCAAAATTTGAAGTGCAACTTGTAAATTTCATCTTCTAAAATATCTTTTATAACTTTTTTCATCATTTAGAGTAGAAATGATGAAGAGGGCACTTCATTTGAATAATCATATAATAAAGAACACCTTTGTGATTAAATAATCAAGGAATAAGTATAATAGCTCTTTTATATGTATACTTTAGTAATGGGTTGATCTTCTTTGCCTTCAATTCTTGACCTTAGAAGGAGATTGTCCTTAGAAATAAGGGGTAGGGACGAGCAAAGAAGAAAGGAAGGACTTAGATGAGAAATGGGATAAAGTACAAGCTTTATGGAGAAATTTCACCCAAAATATATATACCACTTTCTTTGCAAGCAAAGGAACGTTTCTTTCATTCCCTCACTTATCCCCCTTGCTCAAACCAACTAAAGCAGAGCTCTGGAGCATAGGAGAACGACCAGGGAGTTCAAGGTAAGTTTGGATCATCCCTTTTGCTTGAATTCATGGAGGAAACTCGATTTCAAGGTTGAATTCATGGCTAGCTCACCTAGCTTTATCTTTCTAGCCATTCCTTTTCAACTTTTCCTTGGAGAATTCACCTTGGACGACCTATGGAGCTCAAAGACGCCATTAAAGACCTGAAGCTTGGAAGCTTGGAGCTCAAGGAACAACCTTTAGGCGGGTTTTATAACTCTAAACCTTATGCTTTGATTATACATCTTTTTCTATGCATATAGTTGCTAGTTCTTCTTCTTCCCTATCTTCCCTTTCATCCTTGCAAGCAAAATCGTGAAGAACTTCTACTATTCTTGAGGTAGAATATAAGGGCATTAATTCCTATGCTTATCCATGGATTTCCACTTTACCAAACGACCTCCACCAATTGCCCATACGGTTTACACAACTGTTTGGTGGGAAAACGGTTTCAGGGTCGTATGAAGGCAAACAGCCTTCAAGACCATTTGGTCACATTGACCAAGCGACGACCGTATGGGAATCTTGTTTATAATTATGTAGGTTAATCACCCACAAAGTTTGAGGGGTTAACTCCAAAGGAATCGTGAGCTATAAGCAAATCAATTAGCAAATCCAATTGAATTAAGTTCTGATTTTCAATCTGTTTAATTTGCCCTTTTTGGGCAAACGGTCTCAAGACCGTTTAAGATGGTTGACCAAGTGTTGACCGTTTGGGATTACTGTTCATAATGATCTTGATTAATGACTCACCAAATTTGATGGATTAATTCCAAACGAGTTATGAGTTGAAGGTTGATTAATAGGGCAAATCCTAATTGAAATCAGTGCTGAAATTCCAATGAGTTAATTAGTGATTTTGGGTTGATTAGCCCAAACGGTCTCAAGACCGTTTGGGGAATCATCCAAACGGTCTCAAGACAATTTGGGGATCACCCAAGACCATTTAGAGGTCTGGGGTCAAGTATAGTTGACCAATTGAAGGTCCAAAGGTACCAAATCATATTGCAATTAAGTATTGATGTGATGATCAACTCAATAGATCAAACCTTGATGAATTTTCACTAGAGTCCAAAGGATGGATGGGCAAACGGTATCAAGACCGTTTGGAACTCATCCAAACGGTCTCAAGACCGTTTGGTGTCAACCCAAGACTGTTTGGAGGTCTAGGGTTAAGGTAATTTGATCAATTGAGGGCCCAATTACAGTGGGTTATTGAAATAATCAAATTGCTGATTTGTGACTTAATTAAGGTTCAACCCCTATCAAATCAACATAGATTTTGATGAGTTCTTGGGAAAACGGTCTCAAGACCATTTGGAGGTTATCCAAATGATCCCAAGACCGTTTGGGCCAAGTTTGAGCCCGATTGGAGGTCAATTGATGGGATCAACTTCGATTTGATTCACATTGTTGAGTGTTGATGGTTGAATGTTTATAGACCTTAATTGAACCAACTCCAACCCTAATTGGATATCAATTGAGGATCAATTGAGTGACCAATTGGTTAAGGCTAACCCTAATTGTCTCAATTGATAAGTGGTTAGCAAGCTTGAGACCAATTGAAGGCTTCAACATAGGAAACCCTAATCGAGTTTACCCTTTGAATCACCTTGGAGGTCCATGCGATCTTGATCTTTTAGGACCATACGACTTCAGGACCGAATGAGTTCATATGACTTCAGGACCGAATGAGTTCATACGACTTCAGGACCGAATGAGTTCATACGACTTCGGGACCGAATGAGTTCAAACGACTTCAGGTCCGAATGAGCTCAAACGACTTCAGAAGTCAAACTATGACTAAACGGTCTTCACCCCATCTTGGGCAAACGACCTCAAGATCGTTTAAGGGTAAACGGTCTTGAGTGTCATGCGGTCTTGAAGTCAACCAAAGCTAAATGGTCTACAACCTTAAACGATCTCAGGATCGTTTGAAGGTTGAAGGTGTGAAACCTATTGGGGACTTTTAAGGATAAGTTTGCCTAATGCCTTGAAGGCTTAGATGGTTTGATGGTTGTTCAACCTAAACCCTAATGATACCTAGGGACATTAAGGGTCAAGTGGTTAGTATATTAACCCATGTTATGATCAATGGTGAACTTTACCAAAATATCCTTTATGGATTCAAGTAGGTAACCCCTTTTTATCATGCAAACCCCAATGGTTACAATGGTGATGACTTGGCTAGGCTTATCAATGTTGATTAGACCTAACCCAATCTAGAGGGATGTAATCATCACCTATGAGCAAGAGGAGAGAGAAAATCCCAATTATGGTTGAAATCCAAGTAAAATACCTTCAATATATATGAATGTACATGATTAGGGTATGATCCACCTATGTGAGATCATGAAAACCCTATTTATGATAATTGATGAATCTTAATCTTATCTGAGGACTTTAATGATGATGTTTCTCATACATGGTGATGTTATGAGATCAATTCACCAATAGGTGAATAGTAAACCCTAATTCTAGTATGATGACATGTATTGTGAATAGTAAACCCTAATTGATGAAAATCAGGGAAACCTAGCTCTTGTATGAGTAGGGAGATACAACTTCTTTAAATGAGTTATTTATTGTTATCAGTTGATTTAACCATGCAGGTTCCTATATGAGGATGAACATATCCAGGTATGGATGATGATACTATATTCATTGAAAGCATGTTGTTAGCTTTATGAATAAGTGATTTATCCTGATGCCTTGTTAATAGCATCTTATGAGATTGATAGGCTGTGAGAGCCCTGAATACCATCAAGGTCATGCTTTAAGAGATGACTTGTGATGAGAGTACTGAGAAATGATGATTATGTGAGTTAGACTTGATACATTTAGTATTCTACTTTCATAACTGCTGTTCTAATGATTAATGTTTGAAAACATGTATGATGTTAAAAGAATACTAAAATGTACCTAACTAATCAAGTATAATCATACCATGTAGAGCCCTGATCATAGATCCATCATTGTCAGGAGTTAAATGATGGTGAAACAGGTTTTCCTAAGGGAACTCCTGGATCACATACTTTTGAGTATGTGGGGAAAATGGATGTGAATGTCCTTACATCCTAGTGTAGGAATTGATGTAGATGTATCTTAATCTATCAATCCTTCACTATGGGTTATGCCGGGGTGATGTAACACTAATCTCACGAGGAAGTCTTTTATACCGCAATCGATGAGAGATAAACAAGAAATCTTTCGATGGCGAAGAGAGTACAGAATGCCACTGTGACTCTAATAGCGAAGTACCAGAATACCCTGGTAAGCTATAGTAGCAGAGACATTAGATGTCCTGCATGTTGATCCTCACACTGACTGAGGAAGATGAGGTCATAAGAATCCGGCTCTTTTGATGACCTATGTATGATACCGATGCGACTTAATAGTGATCGGTTGGAGTATGAGCGATATACCTCATCTCTGCAGGGCATAATGATGTTTGTAAAACATAATCAACTACGTAGCATATCTGCTTAGGTTGATCCACGAGATACATTGATTGAAGATACATTACTTTGTATACATGTTCTTCATATTCCTTAAATGTTGTTGTTCTAATTGATAACAATATGCTGTTATTTACCTTAAAGCTTTTATTGCCTATGTTGTTCTTGAATTGTTATAATAAAGCTTCTGGCGAAGAGTTATAACTCTCGCTGGGACAATTATTTAAAATTGTCTCACCACGTAGATTTCAACCTTTTTAGGTGGTCGTCGAGGACGAAGGAATCAGTCTGCAGGTGGACAGTATCAGCAACAGCAGCACCAGGAGCAGCAGTAAATCTCAGGTAGAGATTCAGACTGCTGAGTTGTGTAGTTAGATAGTCAGTCCTATGTGTTCTCTGTACTCTCAGGTCCTTGGAGTCTTTTGGTCTGAGATTTTGATTCTGAGTTCTTGAGATTTTGTATCATGCTGTATATAATTACTCAAGAAGTAATTATCAAAGATGTAAATAGTTTATCTCCTTTTATGAAAGAAGTTTTTATGGATTCAAGCTCTTATCTCAAAAAGTTTTAATTTTCCGTGATTTTTGTCTTCCGCTGTTAATCGAACCGTTTCCGCTACATTTAAATCGTGTTTATATCGTGGTTTGGAGATCAGAGCCCACAATTAGTGGTATCAGAGCTCTAGGTTCACTGAGTCTACAGAGACATAGGAATTAGGATGTCGAGTCTATCCTTAGTATTTCTTTCTTATCTAATAGAGTCTTCTGCTCCTCAGGAGAAGAAGATAATTAAGAATGTCTGAACCACACGAGGAGTTCGTGGCAGAAAGTAGTGTTGCTGCACCCCAAGGAGGTGCAAGGAACCTGGAGATAGAACAACCTGTACTTGAGCCACCCAGAGAGCCACCTCAGTTTCACCCAGCTGACATGGAAAACCCAACTGTTCAAACTATGTTCGGGCAATTTATGACTGACATGACACACATCACCGACAGGATGCCCATGCCTGCACCTAGGGCACCTGCCCAGCCTGAAGGACAAGGTATCGGTAAGACGTTCGAGCGACTTCATCGTGTCGGAGCAACCAAATACTTTGGAACAGCTGATCCTGCATATGCCGATCTGTGGTTGACCGAATCGGAAAAAGCTTTTAGAATCCTCAACATCCCAGAAGCTCAGAAGGTTAGACACGCTGTCTATCTTCTCAAGGGAAGTGCTGGTCACTGGTGGACCATGGAAGAGTAGAAGAGGCCTGGAGTGGAGATCTCGTGGGAAGATTTCCGTCGAGAATTTATCAATAGATATTTTCCAAAGACCTTCCTAGATGAGAAGATCTCTCAGTTTGAGAGACTGAGGCAGGGCATGATGAACATTAGTGAGTATGAAGCTAAGTTCATGGAGTTATTGTGGTTTTGTCCGCACATGACTGCCACAGAAGAAGAAAGAATCAGAAGGTTCGAGAAGGGTTTAAATGCCGACTTGACTACTCCCGTGTCTGCCCTAGAGAATCAGGAGATGTTTGCTACCTTCGTTGAGTCAATCAGAAGGATAGAGAAATCCGTAGTCGAGAAGAGACAAACCCATAAAAGATATCCGCAGTTCCAGAGTTCTTAATTTAGAGACTTTAAGAAGCCTAGATTCTCTGCACCTACACCTCCACCACCCAGAACGAGTGCTCAGACACAGTGGTCACCGAGTAGAGGTAGGGGATGAAGCCTACCTCGACAAGAGACTCATAGTTCAGCATCGATGTCAGTCACAGGACCACCTAGACCACAACAACTGGAGAGGAGCTGTTACAACTGTGGGAAGGTGGGGCATTTAATGAAGGACTGCCGATCTAGGCCTGTCAGTGTGACACAACCTCAGAGGCAGAGTCAACAGGGATCTCAGAGAAGGCAATCTCAAGGAGCAGCTCGAGGATGTGGACAAGCGTCTCAAGCTGGATCATTAGCACCACCTCAACACCAGGCGACAACAAGGTTCTATGCTATGAACCCACTTGATGCAGTGGTCAATCCACGGGTAGTGGCAGGTCAGATGGAACTTTTATATTCGTATATGTCTAAATCCTGTGTGGTATCTGTTCTGATTGACCCGGGTGCTACGCACTCCTTTGTCACTCGGAGAGTGATTCGTAACTGCAATATGACAGTCAGTCATAGTGCAGATAGCTTGTTTTTGGAGACTCCGTTGAGTGGGTCTGCCGTGTTGCAAGAAGTATGCTCTCCCTGCATTCTCTTCTTTTTTGATCATCACATTCAAGTGGACCTTATACCACTTGATATGCAAGGATTTGATATAATCCTCAGGATGGATATCTTGGAAAAGTATCGAGTTGTCTTGGATTTTGAATCCAAGCTTGTTGTGTTTGCTGATAAAAACAACACGTGGATCTTTCAAGGAGAAAGGAAGATTCTGCCCACCTGTCTTGTGTCAGCTATGGTTGCTGATAAGCTGATGAGGCAAGGATGTTATGCATTCTTGGCCCATGTGGTAGATGTTACCAAAGAAGGTCTCAACCCTGCTGAAGTTCCTATAGTCAGGGAATTCAAGGACGTGTTTCCTGAAGAACTTCCAGGTATACCACAGCCTCGGGAAATTGATTTTGAAATCAATTTGATCCCAGACACGAAACCTATAACCCAGACACCGTATAGGATGGCGCCTGTTGAGATGGCAGAACTCAAGAAACAGCTTCAAGAGTTACTTGAGAAAGGTTTTATCTGACCGAGCACTTCACCTTGGGGTGCTCCGGTTTTGTTTGTTAGAAAGAAAGATGGGTCAATGCGGTTGTGCATTGATTATAGACAACTCAATAAAGTAACGATAAAGAATAAGTACCCTCTGCCGAGGATTGATGATCTCTTTGACCAGTTGTGTGGTGAAACCGTCTTCTCAAAGATAGACCTGAGGTCTGGATATCATCAACTCCGTATTAAGGATAGTGACATATCCAAGTCTGCCTTTAGGACAAGATATGGTCACTATGAGTTCACGGTTATGTCGTTTGGACTAACCAATGCACCAGCTGCATTCATGGAACTCATGAATAGAGTTTTTCAACCTTTCCTCGATCAGTGTGTTGTCGTCTTCATAGATGACATTCTGATTTTTAGCAAGGATGCTCTGCAGCATGAGCAGCATCTTCGCCAAGCTTTGACCTTGCTAAGAGAACACAAGCTGTATGCTAAGTTTAGCAAGTGTGAGTTCTGGCTGTCGGAGGTATCTTTTCTTGGACATGTGATATCTGCATCGGGAATTCGTGTTGACCCTACAAAGGTAGAATCTGTTCTACAGTGGGAACAACCGAAGACGCCGATGGAGATTCAAAGTTTCCTAGGGTTAGCAGGCTATTATCGAAGGTTCATTAAGAATTTCAGTTCCATAGCCTTACCCTTGACTAAGTTGACCCGGAAAGATGTTCCTTTTGTTTGGAGTGATAAGTGTCAGCAATCTTTCCAGCTGTTGAAGGAGAAGTTGACAAGTGCACCCATACTTGTGCTACCTGAGCAAGGCAAAGGATATATAGTTTTTTGTGATGCTTCTAAGAATGGACTAGGGTGTGTGTTGATGCAGGATAAACAAGTAATTTCTTTTGCTTCTCGACAGCTTAAGAAACACGAAGAGAATTATCCGACACACGATCTGGAGTTAGCTGTTGTAGTTCATGCCCTGAAGATCTGGAGACATTATCTTTATGGAGAGATGTTTCAAATTTTCACTTACCATAAGAACCTTAAGTACATCTTCTCTCAGCATGAGCTTAATATGAGACAACACCGCTGGATGGAATTAATCAAGGACTACGATTGTACGATTGATTACCATCCGGGGAAGGCTAATGTGGTTGCTGATGCCTTGAGTAGGAAATCAGCAACATCAACCATGGAAAGGGCACAAATAAACTCTTTAGTATGCTCTAGAAGGGATATGCTTATCTCTTTGAGACAAGACAATGTGCAGTTGAAGGTGTCATTGTTAGCCGGGTTGTTAGCTGAGATGCATATTAAACCTACCCTTAGATAGAAGATTAAGGAAGCACATCAAGGTGATACTGTAGTTCAGCATATTAGATCGGAGTATGGTAGTGGGAAACGAGATGGTTTCCATGACTCAGATGATCAAATAGCCTGTTATCATGGGAGGATGATAGTGCCAGATGTGGACAACTTGAGGAAGTTAGTCCTGGAAGAAGCTCATTCTTCGATGTATGCCATGCATCCAGGGAGCACCAAGATGTATCGAAACTTGAAAGACATGTATTGGTGGCCTGGAATGAAGAAGGATGTTGCAGAGTTTGTTCTGAGATATCCTGTGTGTCAGCAAGTTAAAGCTGAACACCAGAAGCCTGCAGGAACAATGCAACCTTTACCCATACCACAGTGGAAGTGGGACCATGTTACCATGGACTTTGTTGTTAGCCTACCTAGGACAAGCAAAGGACATGATTCCATTTGGGTAGTTGTTGATAGGTTGACTAAGACAGCGCATTTCATACCTGTCAAGACAACCTACACTGATGAGAGGCTCGCACAGATTTACATAAATGAGATAGTGCGTTTGCATGGGGTTCCAGCTACTATCATATCTGATAGAGGTCCCCAGTTCACTAGTCATTTTTGGGAATGACTTCATAATGCTTTAGGCACCCAGTTAAGGTTTAGTACGGCCTTTCATCCACAGACTGATGGACAGTCGGAAAGGACCATACAGACCTTAGAAGACCTGTTGAGAACATGTGTTCTCCAGTTTATCGGAAGTTGGGATCTACAGGTCATATCAAAGTGTCTTAATACTTTTACCAAGATGTTATGTACTTCATTCATGATTTCCTTGAACATTTCAAGATATTCATAATTTCATAAAATACAAAATATCATATCTACTGAGAAAACTAGTAAATATTTTGAGGTACTAGTAACTACATGTAGCATTTGTTCTAAAAGTTTTACGTAGATAAATGTGTATGACCCCTAATAGAATACTAACTCTCTCATTACATCTAGTGAAAAGTGCATTTGTCATATTTTTCAACAAGTAAGACTTGCAAGTCTCTATTAGTTAATAACCAAAAGAGTCTAGACTGCCATCATTATGGATCCAAGAATTGCATATACTGCTTTTGTTCTCTAGATGACAATGCCATAGGTGTCATCATATCATTCAGTACACATAACTATCTCTAGAACTCAACAACAAATATCACTTTAATCGACATTATAAGTCGATATTTTATTAAATAAACTCACATATGGTAGGTGTGCAGGTACTAACCCAGCCCATTAATGGCAAGCTAATGATAATTGTCGTAAAAGTGGTTAAGAAAACAAAATCCCTCTACCAGCATCTAGTCTAATGATAAGTTTCTGAAAAAATAGAGAACCCATCTCAGTGCACAATTACCCCAGTACTACCCATGCACTGGGGAAAGGAGAACTCGCCAACCGCTTCCCCAATTTCCACACGACCTAGGAAAACATAGATCTTTGGTGCACACAACAACTCTTTTTGGTGCGCTTCTTCACAGTCTGCTCCATGTGCAGTGTCGACGATTCCATGGCTTCCTCTTTTCTTCAGCTCGGCTCCTGAAGATCTCCACAACTGAGCGGCGGTAAACTTCTGCCCAATTTACTCTATGCATTGCCATCCAACATCAAATTCGACACTGAAGATTTTCTCATCAATCTCAGAGCGGTCGTACGTAGACCTAGTCGTTGAAGAGTCCTCCTGGGGTTGACTACTGTGCATAAGATCAGCTAGGATCCAGTTCAGCACGCGGTACCACATCTTTATTTGTTTTCTTTTGATGATGACTCTCTCTCTCCATACTCCTAATATCTCATTTAATGAGTTTGATCCTAAAGTTTTTTATAGAGGGTCCTCATCCTTATTATTGATTGCTAATTATGATCTAAAAGTTATTTACTTTTGTAAAGATGAAACCATCACTATGTTTTCTTCCTCACTCTCCTCTATGCGTTCTGGGGCTATTTTTGAAGCCTAGATATATGAACATGTGGATTTTAGATTCAAGAGGGCATTTATATGCAATAATATCTACCTACACGACTACTATAAATGATCAAATAGAAATTATGTATTAATATACCCATATGAGTCTCCTGTTATACTCTTCTTTTGCCTCTGGAGGACCTTCTAGTTCACCTAACTTTATATGCCTTTTACATCTATCAGAAATAGTTCTGTCCCAACAAATAGGCCTTATCTATTGTGATCATTCGATTCACTAGTTACATTCAATGTGTGGCATTTTCGTCAGCCATATTAGTAGTGATACATTTATAAACAACACCAACCAACAGGAGATTGTATTGTGCGTGAAGCTTCCAAGGCGCCTCCCTAATCTATTTTCCTATTTAATTATCCAATGTTACTACATGGCATATTTTATTATGGAAAAATTTCTACCGTTATTTAAACTATTGCTAGTCCTCTTGTATACATTTTACAAAAACAGAAATTTATATTTGGATTCATCTGATTAGGTGGATAGACACGATCATTTTTTTGGTAATTTACTTGATATGTTTATTTTTATACTTTTTATTGTCAGATATGCAGCAGATTTATGCACAAACTCTGCATGTTATTATTATTATTTGTTCTAGTAGAGTAGCCCCATATATTACATTTTGAATTCAGATTATGCATATTAAACATTCATTCTTTTCATCTCAATAGATATTCAGTACATATTGACTTATATAATGTTATTTTATTTGCACTAGAACAAAATTCTAAAACCAACCATCCGAACTCAATATTAAATAATTCAAGTTAGGTTTTCATAAAAGGAGAGTTCCATAAAAGCTCCACTTACAATGAACAAATCAGAGTCTATAAGTAAAACTTGTAAGGAAGTGATTATAGTCTCATCCTCTCCTCTTATTTCTACTATTGATCTTTCATTAATAAGATAAAATTTTGAATAGCTTATCAGATATATGATGACATACTGCTACATAGTTGCAGTATCATAAAAAATGATATTCCCCACAAAGACCATATAGTGTAGACTCACTTAGTAACCTTTTGAAGGACAATTTGCTATTTTTAAATATTCAATTTAGCATATATATATATATATATATATATATATATATATATATATATATATATATATATAACTATAAAATTGTTTGTGTAAAGATTGAAAGACCTACGATATACTTTTTCATTAACATTATAGTTTTCAACATCTACTATATAATACATCTTTGATTTTGTCAACATAGTTGTTTTCTTGGTTCATTTTTTTCTATTGTAACTAATTGCATATTTCAAACACAGTTTATATCTATATATTGTCGAATATGATCTTGATGGGTCAAATTCATTTATCAAAGATAAATTTATAAATTCAAATTCACCATAAGGTCAAAATCTCATAACTATTTTTCACACAACATTTAAATTATACTCATAACATAACTCATCTCTTGATGGTACTATGCCCTTGCTCTAAATCCAGAAAGAAAGGTTTCATTGAGTCATTTGAGATTTTTTTTTTCTATCAAGGCTCAACTAGGATATATTAGACTAATTTTTCTCAATATAGCTAATATTAGATAAAAGTAAGATAAGTTAGATCTAAATAGGTCTATGTGAGTTACAATAGGGTATTATAGATCTCATTTAGGTCGTATTAGTTCTGACTATGACAAATATGTCAAAAGTTATTCTTGGTGGTTGTGATTGTGATGAAATTAGGATTGATTGAGGCCATAAGAATCCCAACATATTCTTGCATAAAGTGTGCTTATATATGTATTGGTGGGGACCTCCTATCTATAAACAATTATACAACCACTAGAGCCAATTATTCAAATACTAAAAATGCAATGTTGTTTGTATGCCTTTTGTATTGAGTCAAATTTTGTAAGCCTGATTGATAAAATCATGTCTGATTTTTCTATGTTTAGGCCATAGTATAAAGTACCATGCCTAAGAACCTAGTATCTTGATGAGGTGTCCAAGTCTAGACGCAAAGCCTTCCAATGGTATTTTGGTCACATTCAGAGTCATTTTTGGTATATTTAACAATAATTGAGTTTAAGAAATATAGAATACACATATAGATCTATTTAAAATATATGTAATGATATGAATAACTAAAAATCAGAATATATGCAATGATATGAATAACTAAAAATCAGACCTTTTTCCAAAATTGTGATATTTTCCCCCGATTAAGACATAGTTTAGCATAAATAAACTGTAGTTTCTCATACCGTGACCTAAGCTTATTGACTTCCCATAACTTACCCTACATTTACCTAAATGAGACTCAAATTTTCCAAATCATACCATGTCCCCAATTTCACACATTTCCCTCAATTCACACTCGTTATCACTAAATTAAACCTTATGAACCAAAGTGCGACCTAGTTTGGCCTGAATAGGACTTATTGCAACTATAAGTAGCTTAATTTGGGCCTAAAAGGCCTTATGCACCCACTTAGGTGCCCTCAAAAATTCTTTATAGGTATCAAAGAACCACTTTGACAAATCCACCTTTTCATGTCACTTTTGTTTAGCATTTTGTAAAACAATGCCTGAAATAATATTTATAATATTTCCCACACATTATCCAAATGAGTAAGCACTAAAAAAATCTAGTTTGAATTAAAAAATTTGACATGATCTCATGTGCCTCTCTTTTAAGTTCAATATATGAAACCCAATCCATCCTATAGTGAGGAAAAATAGGTAGGTATATGGCATATTGGATGCTTCTTAAGTTGTTAATACATTTTCAATCTCTGAAAATCCCCAACCTTAGGTGTGTATAGAGTGAACCTCTAGATATAAAATGAAGTGCATGTCACAATAAACCCCATTATCACATTCAAACTCTAAAATATCATTATATGTTGGATTTCATTACCCATATCAATAATATCATTATTCTCTAAATCTTGAACATGTTTGTATGTAGACATTATATAGGCATTGATAAACAAGTGACCCTTAACTTTACATTGATAGCATCTATTGATTCTATCACTTTCTGGATGAATTGACTACTATTGACTTGGCCTTTTGATCTTTGGGTTCTTCTATAGATGCTTGATCACTAAATGTAAAGACATACATTTTTCAGTCGCAACAATGATACAAAATTAGTAATATTCGTCTCCTCATTTTAAGAACTTTATTAACTCAAATAAAATATTTTCTTTTCCTTATTCTCCTTTGAGAAGCAATTTAGGAATTTTATTTTATTTTAAATGCATATCCATTAGAATTTGAAAATTGTCATTTTTTTTAATGATTAGATAAGTTATATTGAATCCAATGCTCTTTGACATCAAAAAGGGCTCTCTTCAACTGGGAATAGTAAGTGAGTGTACTTTGAAATTTGCCATTGCATTTTACATTTTATACAAATGACTGATTTGATAAAAACCATCCAATTGAACAACATCATAAGTTTGCTTTCCTTAGATACTTGTTTTCTAAATTGTCCATTGTGTAAAACTATTGTTTGCATATTTGTAACTCCTAATTTAAAGTTATTCTATCCACATTGGTTGTTATTATTTCATAAGAAATTATCAAGTAAATAAACTATGATGACCAATTTTTCATTAGTACATTTTCTAAAATAGCTTTCATCTTCGTAGGATTCAATGGTTGGAATAGACAAAGTTGGATGTAAAATAAAAATAGATTATCTGAGGAATACATCAATAGTGTGAATCAATTTATTCAGTTTGCTATTCAATGGAATGATTCCTTGTCCATGTGTGAAATGCATTAACACAAGCCACAAAACTACAGAGGAAGTCAAAACCGATGTGATAGTCCATGGTATAACGGATTGGTATGAGTGATGGTTGATGCATGGTTAATCTATTCAATTGAGTAGTTTTCATGATGGAGATGATTTTGAAAATGAGGTTGATGACATAGGGGGAATGATCAAGAATGGACTAGGAATGCCTCATTGTTTTGTCCATGAATATGATCAACTGGATGAGACATACGAGGCTAATCTAGATGATGAAGTTTCTAATTTTTATAAGATATACCAAGGAACCACTATATGAAGGCAGTATAGGATTCTCAAAGTTATCATTCACAATGAAATTGTTGCATATGAAGGGCTTTCATGGGATGAGTAATAGTTGTTTTGATAGCTTGATCACATTATTATCTAAGGTATTCAAGGGTTGTCGAATTCCTTGTTCATTTTATGAAGTAGAAAGTATCTAACTGATCTTGGCCTACACTATGTGAAGATAGATGTAAGTTCCAAACATTGCATACTATTTGGAAGTATCAAAAGAATGATGATATTTGTTCATATTGTGGCACCTCTAGGTGGAAAATCACATCAATAGACAACACTACTACAGACAAGTCCATCAGAAAGAGTAGCAAGAAGTTTAAGTTGGGGAAAAAGGTTCCTTATAAGACTTTATGGTACTTTCCATTGATACCAAGGCTGAAACAACTGTACATGTGCTAAAAAATAGCTATAGCGATGAGATGGAACCATGAAAAATGTAATGATGATGGTAAGTTGAGACACCCAATTGATGCTGAAGAGTGGAAAAGATTTGATGAGATGCATCCATTTTTTTGTAGAAACCCTCATAATGTTAGACTTGGTTTGTCTTCTAATGCTTTCAATCCATTTGGCAACATGAATCTTTCTTATAGCATATGGCATGTTGTCCTTATACTGTATAACTTACCACCATGGATGTGTATGAAACAAGATTATCTAATTTTATCTATGATAATTCCTAGAGAAAAATCTCCTACTTATAAGATTGATATATATTTGTAGCCATTAATAGAGGGTGAAAAGAGTTATGGGATGTAGGTGTCAAAGCATATGATGTTGTTTCAAAGAAGTATTTTCAACTGCATTCTGCATTATTATGGACAATAAATGATTTTCCAGCTTATGGGTACATCTATGGATGGTGTACCCAAGGTGAATTAGCATGCCCTTGTTGTCACAAGGATACATGGTCATTGTGATTGAAATATGGTGGGAAGTTATGTTACATGGGACATCGTAGATTTCTACCAATAGATCATAGATGGAGGTAAAATGAGCATGCATTTGATAGAAAAAAGGAACTTCTCCCTCCTCACAAACTCTCTGGAGAAGATGCTTTGAAACAAGTACATGAGTTGTTTGTGACAAACCTTGGCAAGCGAAATAGAAAATCTTTAAAAGTGAAGCCCCATCATGCTTGGAAGAAAAAGAGTATCTTTTTTTATCTTCCTTATTGGAAGGGACTTCTTTTGTGCCACAATCTTGACTTTATGCACATTGAGAAGAATATCTGTGATAGTTTAATTGGAACAATGATGGACATTGATGAGAAAACAAAAGATAATTCAAAAGCCTGAAAAGATTTGAATCTATGAAAATAAGACCAGAATTTTTTCCAAGAATTGTTAATGGAAAGCTAGAAGTTCCAATTGCATACTTTACATAATCTCAAGAGGAGAAAAGTAGACTTTGTAAATTCTTAAAATAAATCAAGTTTCTAGATGGATTTTGTTCAAATATGTCTAGATGTGTGAATGTGAAAGATCAAAAAAATTTTGGCATGAAGTCTCATGATTTACATCTGCTCTGTTAGAAAGTCCTACCTCTTACAGTTCGTGGGTTATTGCCAAAACCTATATCAGAGGCATTAATCAAACTTAGTATATATTTCAAGAAGTTGTATTCTAAAACTCTAAGGGTAGAAGATCTACAAAGGTTGGAAAAACATAGAGCCATATCACTGTGTAAGTTGGAGAAAATATATGTACCATCATTCTTTGATGTAATGGTACATTTACCAATTCACCTAGATAAACAAGTAATTCTTAGAGGTCCAATCCAATATAGATGGATGTACCCAATCGAGAGGTAAATATCTAAGTGAAGATATAAGAGATATTTGCCTCTCTATTGGGTACATACATCTATATTGGATTGGACCTCCAAATATTTCTTATTTATCTAGGTGAATAGACAAATGTACCATTACATCAAAGAACGATGTTACGAATATTTGCACCAACATACACAATGTTATGGCTATATGTTTCTCCATCCTCTGTATATCTTCTACCCTTAGAATTTTAGAACACATCTCCTTAAAATATATACTAAATTTGATTCATGCATGTGGTATAGGTTTTGATAATAACCCATGAACTGTAAGAGGTACTTTCTGAAAGCACACATGTAAATTATGAAACTTCATGCCAAAAGAATTTTGATCTTTCACATTTACACATCTAGACATAATTGAACAAAATCAATCTAGAAACTTGATTTCGTTTAATAATTTACAAAGTCTACTTTCCTCCTCTTCAGATAATGTAAAGCATGCAATTGGAACTTCTAGCTTTCCATTAACAATTCTTGGAAGATTTTCTTGTCTTATTTTCATAGATTTCAAATCCTTTCAGGATTTTGAATTATCATTTGTTTTCTCATCAATATCCATCATTGTTTCAATTAAACTATCACATATATTCTTCTCAATGTGCATAAAGTCAAGATTGTGGCACAAAAGAAGTCACTTCCAATAAGGAAGATCAAAGAAGATTCTCTTTTTCTTCCAAGCATGTTGGGGCTTCACTTTTGAAGATTTTCTATTTTACTTTCCAATGTTTGTCACAAACAACTCATGTACTTGTTTCAAAGAACCTTCTCCAGAGAGTTCATGATGAGGAGGGCAGAGTTCCTTTTTTCTGTCAAATGCATGCTCATTTTGCCTCCATCTGTGATCTAGTGGTAGAAATCTATGATGTCCCATGTAATAGAACTTCCCACCATGTTTCAATCGCAGCGACCATGTATCCCTGTGACAACAAGGGCATGCTAATTCACCTTGGGTACACCATCCAGATAGGTACCCATAAGCTGGAAAATCATTTATTGTCCATAATAATGCAACATGTAATTGAAAATACTGCTTAGAAACAACATCATATGCTTTGATACCTACATCCCATAACTCTTTTAACTCCTCTATTAATGGCTGCAAGTATACCTCGATCTTATAAGTAGGAGATTTTTTCCAGGAATTATCATAGATAAAAATAGATAATCTTATTACATGCACATCCATGGTGGTAAGTTATACGGTATAAAGACAACATGACATATGCTATAAGAAAGATTCATGTTCCCAAATGGATTGAAACCATCAGAAGCCAAACCAAGTCTAACATTACGAGGGTCGCTACAAAAAAATGGATGCATCTCATCAAATCTTTTCCACTCTTCAGCATCACTTGGTTGTCTCCACTTACCATCATTATTACGTTTTTCGTGGTGCCATCTCATCGCTATAGTTGTTTTGTAGCACATTGATCGGACCGAATCATGCATCTGGAATAGGTAGGCGGATTTAAAAGGAATCTAACCTTTAAATTTATAACTCAAAACCTTCAAGGACCCCTGCAACTTTTATTACGGGGTCAAAGTAGATATACGGGGTTGAACACATGGATGTGGTGACATTTAGGATGCTTGATATTTCGTTCTTGAGTCAGATAAGCCAAGATGATAGTCGATAAAAGTAAGGAGTTAGAACTAGTCTAGCGGGTTGTTACGAATTAAAACAAAACAAAGAAAAGAAAACAGAGTTCCTAGGATTCTACTAATAAAAAAGAAGGAGTTCATGGCTATGTAATCACAAATTGGGAAGTCTATGCACCTATTCTCGGGCGTTGACAACCCTCAAACACCTCAGCAAGCAAACTACATTCAAACATAGCATGCACCGTGATATCTGTTCCTGTGGGGTCATCCCACTCGCTCTCGCGTAGCGTGACTAAAACCCATCGATGGTATAAAACCTCTCTCGAGAATGACAAACCAACATCCTAGAATATTCTAGATACCCTCTCAGGTCTAGAATATTCTAGGATGTTAGGAACTGAGGACCTTAAACCATCCTCTTTTCATAATTCAATCCAAACTATCTTCTCTTGTCTATTTCTACAACAAATCTCTCGATATAGGTAGAAATAGCAGTTCAAACCAAAAAGAGATCAACCAAACTAGAAATCATAACCAGAAAGAGGAGATAGAACGTAAAACGTGCTAGATCTGAAATAAAAATACTTATTCAAGGTAAAGTACATAAACATGCCCAAAACGGGGTACATAGCCAAGAAGGAGCTCAACTAGCCATGGACAAGCATAGTTGGCACCGAACAAAGATGGAAGAACATCATTTGTACAAAAACAAAGGAGAACAGTTAAAGAAAGGAGAAGAAGAAGAAGAGATTTATCCCGTAGAGGAGAGGTGGCTCTCACTCTCTATACTCAGTAAAGGCCAGATCTCATCCTTGGGTCATCCTCCTTGATCTTGTAGACTCATCGGCCTCCTTTCTCTCTAGATTCGTCCCGAACAACATCTTGGTTGATGGATGGAGGTGAAGGATGATGGTGTGGGTGTTCTCCTTCTCTCTCAAAGATGGGTCCTCAAACTTCTCTCTCCTCAGCTTCTGCCTTTGGAGATCTAAGACCAGAGGTAGAAGATGGTGGGCGATGGAAGCATGCTGAAGAGAGGGGTGTAGAATGAGCACTTCAGTCTTCTCAAACCTTCGGACTCTCCCACAGGGTTCTGGGAACCTCATCGGGTCGGAACCAACAGCTAGAAAACTCCCCAGATCCAAACCCTTCTTCAGGTTGAGAGGGGTGTGTATTTATAGGCAAAATGGTCAAGGTCTGCACCGACTTAACTTCACGGTCGCGGTCAAGATTGTGGTCATGGTCGAGATCACGGACGCGGTCAAGGTCACTTCTTCTTGGCCACAATTGTGATCTTGGAAGATATACCTCGATCGCAGTCGAGATCGCGGTCGCGGTCGAGGTCACTTCTTCTTGGCCGTAGTTGCAGTCCAGAAAGATGTACTTCGATCGCAGTCGAGGTCGGTGTGGATACCGCGATTGTGGTCCAGGAGGATGTACCTCGGTCGCGGTTAGTCTTAGTTCATCAGTGGCGGCAGTGGCTTGGATAGCGGTCGAGGTGTATATCCATACCATGGTCGTGGTTGGGGTGAGCGTGAGTACCGCGGTCACGGTCGGGACCCCGAGGACCACGGTCGCGGTTTAGACTTAGCTACTGTAAAAACATATGGATTTGGAGAGAAAACTTGGAGAATAGATGTCTTTTCAGGTTCGATGCCAACAAGTCCCAAAATTGACTAGTTGAGCAATCTTTATCTAGGAAAGGGCATAAATTACTAGAAGATAAGAAACATGGGTTATTTTAGATAAATTAAGACTATAGTGACACAAAACCATAAATGAATACTGAGCATAAGTGCATAAATTTGGGTGTTATCAACCACCCCAAGCTTAAACCTTTGCTTGTCCTCAAGCAAGACTATGCTCAAAGAGTAAAAAGATAACATCCAAATTAAGCTTGGTGAAAAATGCTAAGGCTAAGAAAAATAGTTTAAAACATCAATTCTCTTGATCCATGTCATTTCAGAACAAACCCCCACCAATCGAGCACAATCCTGCCAAAGTAAGATCAAAAAGCAACCAAGCAAGATTAAGCTAGTCCACTGTAACCTGTCGATACTCATGAGGGTTTGAATCATAATTATACAGCATAAAAGCATTGTCACATAGATGATCATGTGGGTAATGAGCAATGAGCAAACATCATGTATCCATGTAGACCAATCAGGGACAATGCGCCTCTCACTTATTTAGGTCCTAAGAAGAAAGGTAAAAAGACTCTAATGACTTCTAACGATCCCGATCTATGTCAAGATGGTCCATGTAACGAGAAACAATCCCTGCAGTCCGAGCCAATTGGCCCAGAGTAGTGACACGAATTACTCATATTGCGCTCGAACCAACCCTACTACTGAGATGATCTCATAGGGCTCCTAGGGGTTCCTAATGACTCTCTAATCAGCTTTTGGAGTGATACTACCAAGCATGACATACCTGCATTCATGAGCACAGTCATACACCAGTTGGGCATCATCCTCAACTCTCCTGAAAGAGGAAATAAGGGCTCATTTATTCACACTCATGCTTTTATTTTCTGCATTCGAATTTATAGGCCTGGGTGAGAACTATTTTGATATTTTTGGGATTTTATGGGTGGCCAATCCTCTTTTGCAAATTTTTAATTTTTCATATTTTTGACTCAATCTAAGTTGAGATGGCATGTAGTCTATCAAGGAAAACATGTCAACATGATTATGGCTCAAAACTCATCATGATCTGTTTGACACGTGTGAAAAGTAGCAAATTTGATTCAAGGATCCTTAGAATAGAGGCAAGCTTGTGAAACCGCAGCGAGGAGTCTATGATCGTCCTTTAGCTCATTCCAACTGTCTTATACCTTGGATTTACCATTCACACATAGATCAAGGGAATAATGTTTTAAACTAAGAAAAAGGTGCATAACCTTAGATTTATTACCAAACTTAAGGAAAGATTCAATGAGCAAGTCAAGTAAAAGATCAAGAAGTTTAAGATGAAAAAAAATTTAGGCATAAAGATAAGCATTTAGCTATAAGATTTGCATTGCATAGACTTAATTGCAAAGCTACAAATTATGAAACAAAGTCTTATAAAGCTGAAAATTTATGCTAAATGTAGGGAGTAAACATGCATGCATGAAGAATAAAGAGATAGAATGGTGAATAGCCTACCACCCCAAGCTTAAAAATTTTCTCGTCCTTGAGCAAGACCTAAGCTTAGTATAGTAGGGTGGGAATGCATGGAAGTTAGGGTGGCCAATCTTATTAAAGTCCTAAAATGTTGCATGTATGCAAGGAAATATTTAAGCAACTAGATAAGAAAAAAGAACTCATTTTGACAAAACAAAAAGAAAAGAAAGGGGTAAGAGAAAGGGGATTGTTGCTCCACGATACCCACATTGGGATCCCAAATCCTAAGTTTTGGGACAAGTGTCACCCGTGTCTTGTCGATGGGGTCCACCATGTAGGTAAACAAGGAGTGGAGATCTGGTCCCTTCTGAGTTTGAAGTAGAGGAATAGAATATGATGACTCATAGAACTCATCCTTGTATTGGAATTGTCTTGAACTGCACTGAGATGAATGCTTGGACAAATTATCCTCAAGGCACCTTTCAATGTACGAATATGAATGGGAAGGCCCTAGGATGTCGACACAGGTAGGGATGAGCATCGGGTCGGGCCGGCCCGATCCGACCCGCGACCCAGCCCGCATAACCCGATCCAGACCCGAACCCGATTTATAATATGGGTGGGCTGGGCCTAAAATTTAAACCCATATTTTATTTGGGCCGGGTATGGACGGAGGTAAACCCAGGCCCGAAAACCCGAATACCCAGATTAGATTTTATGTACATTATAGATGCATACATCTATCTTTGTCTTGAAAGAAAAACATACAGATTTCTTAATGCAATATGTAGTATGTATCCAACCAATGGCAACATAGAAAATTTGTAATCAATCAACATGATTAGTGAATTGATACTAGTAAGATAACTATCATTGACATAGATAGACATACTTGATTTCATTGTTTTGATCTCACTCTGTCCACGTGTAGGGGACAAATGATCTTTTGCTCAATGCATAGTAGATTATGCTCATTTTTTTCTCATATGCCCACATGTAGGGGACAAATGATCTGTTACCCTTCCAAAACCCATTTCGTTGTATATACATATAGGATGAGAAGCAAAAAACCACAACATCATAGATTCCATGTATGAGAAAATGATTTGTTGCTCTTTCAATATCCATTCATTGTTGTAGGGGATCATACAACTAAGGTGCACATATTCCGACTACATTTATCACAAAAAATATATATATTGTTTTGAAGGTTGATCACAAAATACATATCATACTAGTTTAGTTTCCATGTTAGCAAGTTGGATCTAGCAAAATTTGATATGCTCATTCGATGTTATATGGGCAAACCCGAATCCGGCCCGAAACCCAGCATTTTTATATGGGTCGGGTATGGGCTGACATTTTCCATTTTTATCTGGGCCCGAACCCGACCCGTGGCCTACTTTAAAATGTGGGTTTGGGTTTGGGACAGGCAAAACCCGGTATAACCCGGCCCGATGCTCATCCCTAGACACAGGGTGAGATGGAGAGGAGAGGCTGAAAGTTTTCTAGAGGACTCATCTCTTTTTTCTCCACCTCTACACTTGAGGTTGGATTCTCAGATAAGTTTTCATGTATAGTCTGAGTCATCCAATCATTTTCTGAGAAAGAAGTATCCTCGAGTGAGTTTATTTGCAGTTCTACCACCCCAATCTTGTCACACTCTATGGGGTCTAGGGTATCTTCATGCTCAGTAGCCATGTTGTGGTGGATTTTCCATCCTACGCCTTCTATGTCCACCAAGCCTTGTAAAGGGATGGTGCTGAATGATGGCTCGTGCTTCTCCAACTCATCCTCGTCAGTATACTCACTGCTCCAATTCGAACAACTATCATCGTCCTCCTCCTCAAACAAGTTATTCCATACCATAGTAGGTGTGTAGTTGGTGGCTAAGTGACAAGTCTCAATGTGAGAGTTATCACCTTGGTCTGGATCAATTTTTGATTCAGTTTCTTCAAACTGACCCCCCTGGTGTGTGGTCGTCTGACATTCCTAGTGAGGATAGGAGTCATCGTCATCATCATTTAACCATTCATGCTGGCTACTAGTATATTCCATTGGTTGATCAGCTGGATCATCTAGATAAAATGAAGAGTTCCCCCAAGTTGGCGGTTCTTCACAGAAAAATCTCGGTGAACTCAGTTATTGGTCTGAATAGGATGGTAGGACAAGTTCCACTTCAGTCCCAATGGAATGGTTTTGATGACTGTAATCTTCATGATCTTGTGATCGCTTTTGTAACAAATTGTAACCAAATCGATGAGCTCTTGGAGCCTCCTGCCTTGTTCAACATATTTATCATGAAGCTGTTGTACTTGAGCAGCACTGGTTTCGAGGCCCGTCAATTCTGCCATACACATCTTATGGGAATCTATTGTATCAAACTGATGTTTCTGGATGAATCACTGTTCAATAGTTCGAAGTATACTTCTATTGTGGTCTACAATCTCTGTTGCTAGTTGGAGTTGACACTCCTACTTATCTAATAGTTGCTGGAGAGGATCAAATTATTCTTGGAGATGAGAAGCTGAGAAGGTGAGTGCGTAAATACTTTCCCCAACGAACTCCAAAGACTTAATCAGTTCTTGATCCCATGATAGCACAGAAGTCAAGGTCTGACTGGCAGTCTCCATTGTTGGAATTTCAACATACGACGACGGTGGAGGTGAGTATAACTTGACTAGCTATAGAGCACGATCTTCAATTATTTGCCAACAGTCAGAACTGTGGAAAAATTTGGGAGGACAAGTGGACAATATAACCTATCTTGCTGAACCAAGATCCATGGTTGAAATGGTATAAGAAAAAGGAAAACTATTTAGTATATATGGACAAGTATGTTTAAAACAAAAGAAAAACTATGCATATATAAACATGATTACAAGTGACAAAACAAAATCTTCTAGGCATGTAAGCATGGAAAACCACTTCCCGGCAACGACATCAAGAAGTTGATTGGCCTGAATCACGTATCTGGAATACGGAGGCAGATTCAGAAGGAATCAAACCCTTAAATTTATAACTTGAAACCTTCAAGGACCCCCGCAACTTTTATTATGGGGTCAAAGTAGATATACGAGGTCGAACACAGGGACATGGTGATGTTTAGCATGCTTGAGATTTTGTTTTTGAGTCAGATAAGCCAAGACGATAGTCGATAAAAGTAAGGAGCTAGAACTAGTCTAGCAGGTTGTCACAAATTAAAACAAAATAAAGAAAAGAAAAAGAAAACATAGTTCGTAGGATTCTACTAATCAGAGAGAAGGAGTTCACGGCTATGTACTCATTCTCAGGTGTAGACAACCCTCGAACACATCAGCAAGCAACCTACATTCAAACATAGCACGCATTGTGATATCTATTCATGTGGGGTCATCCCACTTGCTCTCGCGTAGCATGACTAAAACCCATCGATGGAGTGAAACCTCTCTCGAGAATGACAAACCAACATCCTAGAATATTCTAGATACCCTCCCAGGTCTAGAATATTCTAAGATGTTAGGAACAAATGACCTTGAACCGTCCTCCTTTCAGAATTCGATCCAAACTATATTCTCTTGTCTATTTCTACAAAGAATCTCTCGATATAGGCAGAAATAGCAGTTCAAATAAGAAAGAGATCAACCAAACTAGCAATCATAACTAGAAAGAGGAGATAGAACGTAAAACGTGCTAGATCTAAAATAAAACTACTTACTCAAGGTAAAAGTACATAAATATGCCCAAAATGGGGTACATAGCCAAGAGGAGCTCAACTAGACATGGACAAGCATAGTTGGCACCGAACAAAGATGGAAGAACATCATTTGTACTGAAACAAAGGAGAAAAATTGAAGAAAGGAGAAGAAGAAGAGATTTAGCTCATAGAGGAGAGGTGGCTCTTTCTCCCTAGCCTCCGTATAGGCCGGATATCATCCTTGGGTCATCCTCCTGGATCTTCTGGACTCCTCAGCCTCCTTTCTCTCTAGATCCACCCCGAACAGTAGCTTGGTTGATGGATGGGGGTGGAAGATGATGGTGTGGGTGTTCTCCTTCCCTCGAAGAAGATGACTCCTCAGTCTTCTCTCTCCTCAGTTTCTGCCTTTGGAGACTAAGACTGGAGGTGGAAAATGGTGGGGGATGGAAGCACGCTGAAGAGACGGGCGTAGAATGGGCACTTCGGCCTTCTCAGACCTTCGGACTCTCCCACGGGGTTCTAGGAACCTCACTAGGTCAGAACCAACAGCTGGAAAACTCCCCAGATCCAAACCCTTCTTCAAGTGGAGAGGGGTGTGTATTTATAGGCGCAATGGTCGAGGTCTGCACCGACTTAACTTTGCAGTCACAGTCGAGATCGCGGTCGCGATCGAGGTCACTTCTTCTTGGCCGTGATCGCGGTCCATGAAAATATACCTCAATCACGGTCGTGGTCGAGGTCACTTCTTCTTGGCCACGATCACGGTCCAAGAAGATGTAACTCGGTCACGGTCGAGGTCAATGTAGATACCGTGGTCGCGGTCTAGGAGGATGTACCTTGGTCGCGGTTAGTGTTAGTTCATCAGTGGCGGCAGTGGCTTGGATTGCGGTCGAGGTGTATATCCAGACCGCGGTCACGGTTGTGGTAAGCATGAGTATCGTGGTCGCGGTTGGGTCCCCGAGGACCGCGGTCGCGGTGTAGACTTAGCTGCTGCAAAAACATATGGATTTGGGGAGAAATCATGGAGAATAGATGCCTTTTAAGGTTTGGTGCCTGCAAGTCCCAAAATTGGCTAGTTAAGCAATCTTTATCTAGGAAAGGGCATAAATTACTAGAAGATAAGAAACATGGGTTATTTTGGGTAAATTAAGACTATAGCGACACAAAACCATAAATAAATGCTTAGCATAAATGCATAAATTTGGATGTTATCACAGATGTACAGTAGTGTCAGCCTTGGTATCAATGGAAAGTACCATAAAGTCTTATAACGAACCTTTTTCCCCAACATAAACTTCTTGCTACTCTTTCTAACAGACTTGTCTTTAGTAGTGTTGCCTATTGATGTGATTTTCCACCTAGAGGTGCTACAATATGAACAAATATCATCATTCTTGTGATCCTTCCAAAATAGCATGCAATGTTTGAAACATACATCTATCTTCACATAGTCTAGGCTAAGATCAGTTAGATACTTTCTAGCTTCATAAAAAGAACAAGGAATAGGTCAACCCTTCAATGCCTTTGATAATAATGTGATCAAGCTATCAAAACACCTATTGCTCATCCCATGAAAGTCCTTCATCTACAACAATTTCATTGTGAAGGATAACTTTGAGAATCCTATACCGCCTTCATATAGTGGTTGTTTTGCATCTTTCATTAGCCTATAAAAATTAGAAACTTCATCACTGAGATTAGCCTCGTATGTCTCATCCATTTAATCATATTCAGGGACAAAACTATGAGGCATTCCTAGCCCATCCCTGATCATTCGCCCTATGTCATCTACCTCATTTTCAAAATCATCTCCATCATCAAAACTACTCAATCGAATAGATTCACCATGCATCAACCAACACTCATACCAATCAGTTATACCATGGACTATCAAATTAGTTTTGACTTCCTCTACAGTTTTGTGGCTTGTGTTAATGCATTTCACATAGGGACAAGGAATCCTTCCATTATTCTCTACATTTTTTGTAGCAAACTAAATAAATGCATTCACACCATTGATGTATTCCTTAGATAATCTATTTTTATTTTGCATCCAACTCTTGTCTATTTCAGCCATTGAATCCTACGAAGATGAAAGCCATTTTAGAAAATGTACTAATGAAATATTGGTTATCATAGTTTATTTATTTGGTGATTTCTTATGAAATAATAACAATCATGTGGATAGCATAACTTTAAATAAGGAGTTACAAAATTCAAAAAATAGTTCTACACAATGGACAATTTAGACAATAAGTATTTAAGGAAAGAAAAGTTATGAAGTTGTCCAATTTGATGGCTTTTATCAAATCAATCATATGTATAAAATGTAAAATGCAATGTCAAATTTTGAAGTACATTCACTTACTAGTCCCAGTTGAAGAGAGCCCTTTTTGGTGTCAAAGAGCAGTGGATTCATTATAGCTTATCTGATCACTAAAAAATATGACAATTTTCAAATTTAATGGATATGCATTTAAAATAAAATAAAATTCCGAAATTTCTTCTCAAAGAAAAATAAGGAAAAGAAAATATTTTAGGTTAGTTAATAAAGTTCTTAATATGAGGAGACCAATATTACTAATTTTGTATCATTGTTGCGACTGAAAAATGTTTACTTTACATATAGTGATCAAGCATAGAAGAACCCAAAGATCAAAAGGCAAAGTCAATAGTAGTCAAGTCATCCAGAAAGTGATAGAATCAATAGATGCTATCAACATAAAGTTAAGGGTCACTTGTTTATCAATGCCTATATAATGTCTACATACAAACGTGCTCAAGATTTAGATAATAATGATACTATTGATATTAGTAATGAAATCCAACATCTAACGATATTTTAGAGTTTGAATGTGATGATGGGGTTTATTCAGACATGTACTAGGTGCACTTCATTTTGTATCTAGAGGTTCATTCTATACACACCAAAGGTTGGGGAGTTTTAAAGATCAAAAATTTATTAACAACTTAAGAAGCATCCAATATGCCATATACCTACCTATTTTTCCTCACTATAGGATGGATTGGGTTTCATATATTAAGCTTAAAAGAGAGACGCATGAGATAATGTCTAATTAAATATAGATTGTTTTGGCACCTACTCGTTTGGATAGTGTGCTGGAAATTTTTACAAAATGCTAAACAAAAGTGACGTAAAAGTTGGATTTGTCATAGTGGTTATTTGATACCTATTAAGAATTTTTTGAGGGTGCCAAAGTGGGTGCATAAGGCCTTTTAGGCCCGAATTAAGCTACTTATAGTTGCAATAAGTTCGATTCAGGACAAACCAGGTCACACTTTGGTTCATAAGGTTTAATTTAGTAATAATGGGTGTGATTTGAGGAAAATGTGTGAAATTGGGGAAATGGTATGATTTGGAAAATTGGAGTCTCATTTAGGTAAATGTAGGGTAAGGTATGGGAAGTCAGTATGCTTAGGTCACGATATGAGAAACTAAAATTTATTTATGCCAAACTAAGTCTTAATTGGGGGGAAATATCACAATTGTGGAAAAAGGGTTGATTTGTAGTTATTCATATCATTACATATATTTTAGATAGATCTATATGTGCATTCTATATTTCTTAAACTCAATTATTGTTAAATTTACCTAAAATGACTTTGATTGTGACCAAAATCACCATTGGGGGGCTTTGTGTCTAGACTTGGACACCTCATCAAGATACTAGGTTCCTAGGCATGGTAATTTATACTATGGCCTAAACATAGAAAAATCATACCTAATTTTATCAATTAGGCTTACAAAATTTGACTCAATACAAAAGGCATAGAAACAACATTGCATTTTCTACTATTTGAATAATTGGCTCTAGTGGTTGTATAATTTTTATAGCCAGGAGGTCCCCACCAATGCATATATAAGCACACTTTATGCAAGAATATGTTGGGATTCTTATCCCCTCAATCAATCATAATTTCATCACAACCACAACCACCAAGAACAACTTTTGACATATTTGTCATAGTTGGACCTAATATGACCTAAATGAGATCTATCATACCCTATTGTAACTCACATAGACCTCTTTAGATATAACATATCTTACTTTTATCTAATATTAGCTATATTGAGCAAAAAGGAGTCTAATATAACTTAGTTGAGCCTTGATACAAAAAAAATCTCAAATGACTCAATGAAACCTTTCTTTTAGGTATTTAGAGCATCGACATAGTACCATCAAGAGATGATTTATGTTATGAGTATAATACAAATGTTGTGCGAAAAATAGTTGTGAGGTTTTGACCTTATGGTGAATTTGAATTTATAAATTTAACTTTGATAAATGAATTTGACCCATCAAGATCATATTCGACACTATACAGATCTAAAATGGGTTTGAAATATGCAATTAGTTACAATAGAAAAAAATGAACCAAGAAAACAACTATGTTGACAAATTCAAAGTTGTATTATATAGTAGATGTTGAAAACTATAATGTTAATGAAAAAGTATGTCGTAGGACTTTCAATCTTTACACAGACAATTTTATATTTTTTTATATATATGCTAAAATGAATATTTAAAAATAGCAAATTGACCTTTAAAGATTACTAAGTGAGTCTACACTATAGAGGACTATCATTTTTTTATGATACTGCAACTATCGAACACTATGTCATAATATATCTGATAAGCTACTCAAAATTTTATCTTATTAATAAAAGATCAATAATAGAAACAAGAGCAGAGGAGGAGACTATAATCACTTCCCTACGAGTTTTACTTATAGAATCTGATTTATTCATTGTAAGTGGAGCTTTTATGGAACTCCTTTTACGGAAACCTGAGTTCAATTTTTTAAATATTGAGTTCGGATGGTTGGTTTTGGAATTTTGTTCTAGTGCAAAGAAAGTAATATGATATAAGTAAATATGTACCAAATACCTATTGAGATGAAAAGAATGAATGTTTAATATGCAGAGTCTGATTTCAAAATGTAATATATTAGGCTACTCTGTTAGAACAAACAATAATAAAAACATACATAGTTTGTGCATAAATCTACTGCATATCTGACAAGAAAAGTCTAAAAATTAAGCATATCGAGTAGATTACCAAAACAAGGATTATGTCTATCCACCTAATCAGATGAATCCAAATATAAATTTCTATTCTTGTAAAATATATACTAGAGGAGTAGCAATAGCTTAAATGAAGGGCAGAATAAAATGTATCATGCAGTAACATTGGATAATGAAATAGAAAAATAGATTAGGGAGGCGCCTAGGAAGCTTCACGCACAATACAAACTTCAACTGGTTGGTGTTTGTTTATGAATGCATATGACTGAGAAAAACGGCACACATTGAATGTAACTAGGGAATCGAATTATCACAGTAGATGAGGCCTACTTGTTGGGACTGAACCGTTTCTGACAGATGCAAAAGGCATATAAAGTTAGGGGTCCTTCGAAGGCAAAAGACGAGTAAACACGAGACTCATTTGGGTATATTAATACATAATTTTTATTCGATCATTGATAGTACTCCTGTAGGTAGATGTTATTGCATATAAATGCCCATCGTTGGGCGTGATACTTCTTGAATTAATCCAAGATCCACATGTTCATATATGTAGGCTTCAGAAACAGCCCTAGAACGCATAGAGAAGGAGAGTGAGGAAGAAAACAGAGCGATGGTTTAGCCTTTAAAAAAGTAAACTTTTAAATCATAATTAGCAATCAATAAGAAGGATGAGGACCCGCTATAAAAACTTTAGGATCAAACTCATTATATGAGCTGTTGGTAGTATGGCGAGGACTCTTCGACGACTAGGTCTACGTACGACCGCTCTGAGATTGATGAGAAAATTTTCTGTATCGAATTCGATGCTGGACGACCGTGCATAGAGTAAATTGGGAAAAAGTTTACCGGTGCTTGGTTGTGGAGATCTTGAGTAGCCGAGTCAAAGAAAAGAGCAAGCCATGGAATCGACGACATGGCACACGGAGCAGACTGAAGAAGCGCGCCAAGAAGAGTTGTCGCACGCGCCGAAGATCTAGGTCTACCTAGGTCATGCAGAAATTGGGGAAGCGGTTGGCGAGTTCTCCTTTCACCAGTGCGCGGGTAGTACTGGGGTAATTGTGCCCAGAGATGGGTTCTCTATTTTTTGGGAAACTTATCATTAGATTAGATGCCGGTAGAGGGACTTTGCTTTCTTATTTTTACCCCTTTTATGACAATTATCATTAGCTTGCCGTTAATGGGCTGGGTTAGCGCCCGCACACCTACCTTATGTGATATTATTTAATAAAATGCTGGCTTATAGTGCGGATTAAAGTGATATTTGTTGTTGTTATATTGTTGTTACAAATATTCCCATTTGAAATAGAAGTGGTAAACATATTTTAGATGGCAAAAAGGACATGGACATTCATGATGACATTTGAATTCTTCGAAGCACTACAAAAAGAGTTTCAAGGCTTTTATGACTCTTTATGAACATCTCAATAATGATCGGGGAGATGTTATTGAGCATGTTTGGATGAAAATAGGGTTATTATAAAATTTGACCATTTAATCGACCATTGGAACCATCGTAGACACATGTACAAATATATAGAAATATCTGACATTGATGGGTGGAGATGGTGCAGTGGTTGTTAACTCCAATTGTAGATTCCTCTCAAGCAAGACAAAATTATGTTGAAAATTATCATGAACTAGAGGAGATGGTGTACCATAAGTGGATATTTTATTGCGCAATGCAAATTCTAATCAATGATGTAATGCAACGACAGTTAACATTTAGATATGTATGATTTTATCAGGAAAGTCATTTTGAAATAAAAATTGTAGTGTCCGCATTGAATGAACTTTTTCTGTAATATAAAAACATTCGACCAAAATTAAAATCCGTATTTACAAAATAAATGCCTATTACAATTGTAGTATAAGCACAACAATGTTGTAACATAAGTATAAGAATACATTTATTCATTTATATAACGTTCCTTGTAATACATCTATTTATTTTTTTATTTTATACAACCACCAACGATCACTTCCATTTCTGAAAGTTACAATGGCAAGTCAGTTTTAATGTAGAGAACAAAACAAAATTAATCCATAAAAATATTTTATATTTAAAAATATTTTTGGTTGAATTCTAGATACAACATGTGAATCCATATTTTTAATATGTAAACGGGAGGATTGCGGTGAATTTTTATCTACTAGTTAACACACATGTGCACATGCACGTGCCCCATTGAACGTGTTTATTTTACATTAAATATTTGACAAATAAAATTTCCAAAAGGATAATGGTAATTCTCGTAACTATTTTGTAGAAAATTTGAAAATATTTTATTTATTGACTCTGAAACGTACGTTTGAAGGAACGAATGTGACAGAGAAGTTGAGAGATTTGTGTCAACTAATTTTATCATGAAAGAAAAAAAAATATAATAAATAGAAAAAAAAGTTGAAAAAATGTTAGAATAGAGAGAATCAAGGAGAGTGTAGCATGAACTCGCTCTTTTTACAGTAGTATAGATATGACATTTAGTTAAACCAAACACACCTCCTACTATATATACTTTTTGATTGAATTCTAGATACAACTTGATACTTTTAGTTAAACGAAGTCACCGCTGCATCATGGTTGGTAGGCTCTTAACGTGGATCCATATTTTTAATACGTAAATGGGAGGATTGCGGTGAGTGATGTTATTAGTTTAAGGAAAATGCTATGCAGCCCCAATCTCAAACTAGAAACGGAACCCAAATTAGCTGCTAGCGACATGGGCCCAGCTACTGGCTGGCGCACTACCCAACGAGGGATAGGACTATTGCACAAAAGGACGGGATGTTGTCCGCAGACGAGGACTGTTGTACGTTGACAATGAGACTGTTACATAAAAGGATGGGTTCTTGCCTTCTGACGAGGATGACGATGGGACCACTGGCTGGTTGAGAGAGAGAGAGAGAGAGAGAGAGCGGGAGAGAGAGGACTGGAGTAGGGCTGTCAATGGGTAAGGGTAAACATGTTTATCCTTTACCCATACCCTGTAGGGGAAGGGTAAGGGTAAAGGATTTTCTTACCCTTTACCCGCCTACCCGCTACCTTAGTGGGTAAGGGTAAGGGTAAGCCATTACCCATACCCTCTAACCCGCTACCCACTAATATTTATGTATAATATATTGAATGTATGGTCATATGTTATTTGAATCTATGTAATATTTAATTTTATTGGGTCATCATTTTAAATAATACATGATATTTTTTCTACTTCTTATATAGTTAACTTGGTTGTGTATGCAACACAGTTTTGGAGGTGCAAGACACATGTATATATGTAGTCTATGTTTCATTAAATTATTTGGCGTGTAAGGCAAACATGTATATAATAACAAGATTTAATCTTTAATGTATCATTTAATACATATGTGAGGAAGTGTTATCTATTTTATTTGTGCTTTATTTTTTTGGATACTACAACATTTTAGAGGGTATAAGATATGCATGTTTCTAAGAATAACTCTCTATGACATATTGTCCTTTAATATCATTTTAACGTAGAAGTCTTAATCTACTAGGAATAATTTATTTTTTCACACACCAATGTTAGGGTACTACTATTTGTACATGCAAGGGTAGAACCAAGGGGGGGAGGGGCAGGGGCCATGCCCCCCCCCCAAAAAAAAACATACATATACATATATACGTATATTTGTAACTTATATTTATAATATATATCATGTATGACGCATAAAAGGTATGAATGTGAAAGTAGTGTATTGGTTTGCAACTGCACTTGTGTACCGAAGCTCTTGAGTTCAATTCTTGGTGTGGGCATTATACATTTTTTTGGCAATAAATGTAGAATACAGTTACTATTAATACAATGTTTCAGATATAAAGACACAAAATTGAACATGGTGTAGTGGTTGACATGCTATTTGATGTACTAAAGGTCTTGGGTTCAAACCTTACGATGAACATTTAGTTTTTGCCCCCCCCCCCAACCTATGGGTCCTGGTTCCGCCACTGTGTACATGCATTCAATACAACAATTGTAGAATATTACTTAGAAACATTTTGGATATTTAAAATCTATTATGGAACATCTTGATATTTCACTCAAATAAATGAATGTACTAGGTAGACCATTATTGTTAATATTACCACAAATTTGAAGATGACATATAAATTCTCCACTTAACCCTTACCCTCCCCATTTAACCTGTGGGTAAGAGGGTAAGGGTAAGGGGAGGGTAAGGATATTGGTGGAGTGGAGAATCACCCATACTCTTACCCACCAGACTTGGTGGGTAAGGATAAGGGTAAGACCTTACCCTCCCCATGCCCTCCCCATTGACAGCCCTAGACTGGAGAGAGAATGAGTGAGTGTAATGAGAGAAAAAAATCAAAAGAAATATATTTGTTTTGATAATAACTTTCAAACAATTATATATTTTTTAACGAAATAAATTTCGTTAGATTCCTGATGAAAAATGCATTCTAATAAGACTAATGTCAATATATTTTTGAAAAATGTAAAGAAAAAGAAAAATCAAGAGAGATATATTTATTTTGCATATAACTTTCAAACCGTTATATTTTTTAACGAAATAAATTCTGCTAGATTTCTGATGAAAAATGCATTTTAATAAGACTAATGTTGACATCTTTTTGAAAAATTGAAGGAGAGAAAAATCAAGAGAGATATTTGTTTTGCAAATAACTTTCAAATCGTTATATATTTTTTAATGAAATAAATTTTGTTAGATTCCTAATAAAAAATGCATTCTAATAAGACTAATGATTACATATTTTTGAAAAATGAAAGGAGAGAGAAAAATCAAGAGAGATATATTTACTTTGCTAATAAATTTCAAACCGTTATATATTTTTTAACGAAATAAATTCAGTTAGATTCCTGATGAAAAATGCATTCTAATAAGACTAATGTTGACATATTTTTGAAAAATGAAAGGAGAGAGAAAAATCAAGAGAGATATATTTGTTTTGGTAATAACTTTCAAACCGTTATATATATTTTAACGAAATAAATTCCATTAGATTCCTGATGAAAAATGCATTCTAATAAGACTAATGTCAACATATTTTTAAAAAATGTAAGGAGAGATAAAAATCAAGATTAGAGGTAATAAGAAACTAAATTGGATATAACAACGATTGGTTTAAGGATAACAACTAATGTTAAAACATTAGTTGCACTACTTCTCTCCTATTCTCTAGACGAAATAACTATTTTTTTAAATACTACTTGGACAAAAACATTGACTAGAGATAACAACAAAATTACTAGAGATAACAAGAAAACTTGTTAAGCATAACACACATTTAAATAATTAAGTACATCACTTCTCTCCTATGATAACAAGTTCAACTAAAATATAATAATAAATTGGATTAAAGGTAATAACAAATCAAATTAAAAATAACAACGATTGGACCAATGATAACAACTAATTTTAAAAAATTAATTACACTACTTTTCTCCTATTCTCTAGACAAAATAACTAATTTTCAAAAAAAAATACTACTTGGACAAAACAAAAATTGACTAGAGATAACAAAAAAAATTGACTAGAGATAATAAGAAAATTTGTTAAGGATAACACAAAACATTCTCTACAGATAACAACTAATTTTTAAGAAAAATACTACTTGGATAATAAAAAAATTTGACTACATATAACAAAACATTTACTAAGGTAACACGAAAACTTTCTAGGGATAACAAAAATAAATTCTATAGATAACAACTAATTTAAAAAAAAATGTACTACTTGGATAACAAAAGGTTTGTCTAGAGATAACAAAATATTAACCAAAGATAACAAGAACATTTTCTGGGGATAACATAATATTTTCTAGTGATAACAAAACATTTATTAGGGATAACAAAAAAATTACTTGTGATAATAAAAAAAAATCCTATAGATAACAACTATTTTCAGAAGAAAAAAATATTTTGTCTAGACATAGCAAAACATTAACCATGGATAACAAGAACATTTGTTAGGGATAACAAAACATTAATCATTGATACCAAGAATATTTGCTAGGGGTAATGAAACATTTACCAGGGATAACAAGAAACATCGCTAGGGATAACAAAATCATTCTCTATAGATAATAACTAATTGTCAAAAAAAATATACTACTTGGATAAAAAAATGTTTGCCAAACGATAACAAAACGTTGACTATGGATAATAATAAAAATTTGCTAGGGATAACAAATAATTCTCTTGAGATAAAAACTAATTTTTTAAATACTACTTAAACAAAAAATATCAATCTTAAAAAAATTAGACCAAATATAATAATTATTTTTGTATTTTTTTAGAGTGCATATTAAATTTCTCAAAACTACATTGACATTTATCTTGTTGGAAAGTATTAATGATAAGGAATGTAACGCTTTTTATTTTGTCAAAAAATACATCACGGATTGAAAGTTATTAACAAAATAAAATTCTCTCTCTTCTTTTCTCTCTCTCCTCTGGCCACTCCTCACTCCTCACTCCCTCCCCCCTCCTCTCTCTTTCTCTCTTTTCCCTCTCTCTTTCCAGCCACTTCTCTCTTTCCAAGGCTATTGTCTCATCACAGCAGCTCATGTACGCGATTCTCTAATTTAGGAGTTGTACGTGATTCTGACGCGACAGCAGCAAATGAGGACAAAATAGGTCTGGAATCTGGTGTGATATATGGGTTGTATAGCAAAGCTCTTAGTTTAATCTATTGTCAAGATGAGATGAATGAGAGTATGAGAACGATACAATAGCAGTTGTCACGTCAAACTTTGAGTGTAGCAATATGTCAGGTTGGTAGGTTATTTATACTTTTTCTCCCACACTTGATTAAAGCAGTGGTGGAGAATCAGTCATCTCATTTTCACATGTAAGATGTTTCCATATAGGATCATCAACATATATATATATATATATATATATATATATAGAGAGAGAGAGAGAGAGAGAGAGAAAGAGTGAGAGAGTCAGGCTAGAATACACTCGAGTGTGTTTGCATATCAAGACTATTATTTGTAAAATGTAAACCATTGATCTTCACCTCCATATTATAACTATGATACATACAAATTTTGAGCCCATTTGGATGAGTGTAAGTCACTCATCCAACGGCAACAAAATCGACGCGCGAAACTAATTTGAAATGCGTAATTTTTGCAATCTTTATAACATGACCTATAAATGTCCAAATGTGCTCAAATTTTGCGTACGAGCTATTTACAACATGTTTAAGAAGATCAACAGATTAGATTTTTGAAAAAAAAATATTACATCATGAAAAACCACTTGAGTGTATTCTTCTCTGAATACACTCAAGTGTACTCTAGCCTGACTATATATATATATATATATATATATATTTATATATATATATATATATTTATATATATATAATCCAATCACATCAATTTAAATCTAGATAAATCATAATTTGATGTGACTCTGACACCTCTGTTGAGAAATCGTCGTGACATATAAGACAATGGAAACAAAAATGTTAATGTGCGATTCTCAAACCATAAGATTGTGTCAACAACAAAGTATCTAGGAAAGAGGATAATAAGAGTTAAATCTAGTTCTAAAACAAATTTAATGACAACTCTTGTTACAACGTGCTTCTTCTTTAAGCAACACTCGAGCATTTGTCAGCAATGGCCTCTTGATGCAACACCACATATGGCTTTTGATGGTGTCCTCCTAGAAGGTGGCAACAACCTCCTCGTCTCTAGATTAGTCTACGCAGACCATTGGGAACTCCATGTTGTGCTACCAAATCCACCAGGAAGGAGTTGTCCCTTTCAACGTCAGGATGCTAGCACTGACTTGCTCTCCCAATTTTCTCTTCCTTGTTATCCCTCACTTTTATGGGTAGGACTTGCTCTGACTCTTTTCCTTACCATAACAAGAGAGGAAAACAATTATTGTTGTGACTGGGAATCCCCCAGTATCCCTCTATTTATAGTAGAGGTAGCTTTAGGATTTTCAGTTGATCTGGGAGTCGATTAGATGGAATTCATGAATTTTCTAGAAACTATGAGCAGTGAACTAGTTGGTTCATAGGTGAACTGATCATCTCACAAGATTTCCTATTTTGAATCACATTGAAATTCAATATTTGATTAAAGAAAAACATGATGTCAACATCAATCCTGGATCCAACTGAATTTATCATTGAACTGGGAAGTTTAACACTTGAACTAGTTGTTTCAGACCAAGAGTGATCGGTTCACTAAATGAATTGGTCCACTCATGCCCTATTTCAACCAGTATTCAGCTAATGCAGTTTCCAATTCACTTGACACTTAAATCAATTGGTTCAACCTTGAACTGATATGTTCATAGTCTAGTCAGTCAATTTCCAACAATTGTTGTTTAAATCAAATACTACATACTTTAGTAATCAAATTAATTATCATTCATGAATAAACTCCATTTCCATGTGCATCCTATGTGTGTGACCCGATAGGTCCAAATGTACATTGGCAGTGAATGTCAGTAACCAATTGATGATATTACAAGCAATGAGTGGTATCTAGAATCACATGATTGCTACCAAGTAATTTGAAAATTTGGAGAACAACTTTAACCTACAGTCTGTGATCAGTGTTATCATGACCGTATAGTTCCTTTGTCTATGATATCTGGATTAAACTCGAGACATGGAATCTTCATCCTCTCAATGGCCAATCAATGTTCCTTTGAATAGAGTAGATTGTTTGAGATGCATGTGATCTCACTTATCACATATTGAGTCACATGCATATGACCATACATTTCTCAACCTCTCTTATCAAGTGTCCTAGATATCAGTCTCTTGTAGGATGGGCGTGTCCCATCTACATCACTCACACTCAATCCCCATGTGTCATAGAGTACTCGAGCATCACCTTTATATCAACCCTTATTCAAGGTCACATTGGATAATGTCAAAGTACAATAAATGACATGTGATGAGTGAAGTGACTTTAGGCCTAAGAACCACAATCACCTCTATCACTATGAGAGTTGATTCTGATTTCCATTCCATGGTATCCACATATCACTCTCACGATGGGTTTGTCTGACACACTATTCTCTAACACGTACATGTGTGCTTGACTTGATATCACATATCAAGAATAATGAGACTATGTCATAAGTCAACACACACTCTAGTCTTATGTATTACTGTCGTCTATTTTTCTTCCACAGTAATATCTGACTAGGGACATAAATAAGAATGTGTGTACTCTAATTATACATTTGATCTCATTATTTAGGTCCTCAACCTAAAGACATATGTCATTGAGTAACATCATTCTTTGGACATCTACTATGTTTGTGTCATAATCTCATGATTGAGACAAACATAATATATGGAATTACATTTAATCATGTATGTAATGCATCATTGCAATTATCGTATGATTGGCTCTCTGGGCATACATACAACCATGGGGGACTCCATAAAGATTTGCAAATGATGAGCGTGATGGTCATAATCTAGGACCATATGTATGATAAAAATGAAGCTTCTAGTTGGTTCAACTTTAGGTCATGAACTAGTATTCTTGAAAGATTGAAGGATAGAGATTTGGATTGGTCTAATTTTAGGTCATAGTCCATGACCCAAAAAAGATATGGAAAGATATAATGATGATAGTCCAATTTTGGGTCGTAGTCTAGGATCCAGAAAGATATAAATAAAGAGAATGACAGCCTAGTTTTAGGTTTTATTCCAATTTTAGGTCATATTCCAAGATCTAAAAAGATGTGAAAAATAAAGAGAATGACAGTCCAATCTTCGATCATAATCCATGATCCGAAAAGGTATGAAAACATACAGAGAATTTTTTTTAAATACAGTGTTTCAACATTTTGAGGCAAGAATTTTCTTTATCAAATCTTTACAAATTTTATTTCCATTTTTTCTATTTTTAGGGATTTTTTCAATTATTTGTATGGTTGTAGATATTCTACTAACAATCTATGGATATGTTTGTATTTTTGACATGAATTTTTGTCTTTAAAAGAGGTGAAAAGGAGGAGGGTGAGTCATCCTTCCCATTTCTTTTCATTTTAGTGCAATAGCGGTGGAGACCGGCTCTAAAGGTGATTTGGATGATAGTGATAGTAAGAAGAGAGAGAGAGAGAGAGAGAGAGAGAGAAAGAGACAACAAATTGAGAGGATATACTAGCCTTAGAAAGTTGTATTGCTGCATTCAGCCAACCTTCCCTGACATTGTTGCGGGCAGTGATGTTGTGGCGGTGGAGGAGCTCCAGATTATCCTTTCCAGCAATGCTTTTGTATGAATCTTGGCACATCCATCTCAAGGAAGATATAGCTTTCATTGTTACACATTAGATTGGCCATTTTGGTATGTGATGGAGAAAATTAAATTGTTGGTTTTCCAATGTTCTTTGTGGTCTGGAGGATGAAGACATCATGGATGTCATTCTAATTTGTGATATGACTGGTTTTTTTTCTTAATCGTTTGTTATCGGATTGAGCTGATTTTGGTTTCTATGGCAATCTTGTGATGTTGTCGTCCTTCTTTTATAGAAGGTAGATTGGGACTGACATGAGGAATATCACATTGCATATGAGCACAATGTGGGAAATGATGTAGGAACTCAAGTGTACCCCCAATATGTATGATGACCTCCTTACTTGAGTCATTGTTTGATGTATGTGTATACTGATAGAAGTCTTTCTTTGATTATGCATAACAGTGGTGCTAATAGGATTGTGGGAGAACTGCTCTCAGCTAAGAAATTTATCAATCATCCTTGAATGTTTTGGATTAACTTGCATCACTGAGTTCGTCGAGTGATCATTGAGGTATAACTTGGAAACATAGCTCCATATCATTTCCTTTCTATTTTGTTGAGCTTAAATTTGGATTTTTTTGACATGTTGTGATAATTTTGACCTTTTTTTACACCTATTCCCCTTTTTAGTCTCTCATTTTTTTGAATGTATACTAGAGGACTCGTTGGAACGAGATAGGACTATTGCATGGTAGTTTGGTTGTCGAGGATGTGAAACTGCTTGAGGATAGTGGTTTTGGTAGAATTAGTTAGTGCAAGATCATAGATGGACCTTATCTCCTTTCTCTAAGAGACCAATCTCACCCAAAGACCAGTACATTCTACTTTTCTTTTGGCAAGCTATCCATTACCCCGAGTGAGTTTGTCGGGATTACTAGGTTAGGGTTTGGTGGGATCCCCGTCAGTTCTCTGCCTAACCGACATGAGTGGAATCGTGATCACCTGGATGGGATTCTAGGAGTGAACCTTGATGCACTGTTTAGTTGCCATTTTCACAGGCTATTTAATATTTATTTTAGACACTTATTGTTCATTTTCATATTAATTTGTGCATGATTTATTAATATCAGCATGTGCTACTCAATTTCATCAAATAAATGTAATTTCATTATTTCTGAATGATTTAATATTTGGAGAGCTTATGTTTGGATTTTGTGAATTTCAGGTAATTTTACAACAATCTATACAGTTCAGTACTATCAACTTCATTGTCGGTGGTACCAACAACATCACAGGGATGAACCAGAATTGATCGAGAAATCTCGGTAGTACCGACTCTTGGTTCGGTAGTATCGACATAGTCAAAGGCAGCCACAATTTATTGAAGGAGTCGGTAGTACCGACTCGGAGGAAATAGGAAGATCCGAAAATCATGTTTAATCCAACAGTCAACAATTAATTTTGGTCTAAGTCCCTTCTATGACTTCGTGAGAGTTTGACAAGACCTAATTATCACACTCTATTCCATTGGACGACGGCTAAGGCATGGGAGAGGAGAATGAGGAGGAGAACTACATGTTCGGGAGGTTCCAGACATGTTCGGTGGGATGAATTGACGGCTTGCATATCCATTTGTCAGTGTGGAGCATCCTAATCACGTTGCTCCAGGGAGTTCATCAGTTTTTCTATGTTCTCCACATTTTACTTCTTCCTAGCATATTTTCTCCATGAAAACCATGAGGTGCTAATCCCTATATTCTTTAGGACATGGTAGTAGCCTGATTGTATACTATATATGGATCTTTTACATTAGTATATTGTTATCTCCTTATTTTTGGGCATGTTTCTATGAAATGGTGTTAAATTATCTATGCTACATATCATAGATGATTAATCAAATCCTTAATATGTTTTAGAGGAGGATTAAGGATTGGAAATCCATAGTAACACACATTTTATAGCACTTTTTGAGAGAGCCTATGAGCGTGAAAGGAATAACCCAGAGTAGTTTATTAAAGCACCTATCTAATAACACAATCAATAAGAAAGTAGGATTGGTATTAGGATAGGTAGTGAATTATTCCATGAGAGTGGATAATTCTAGCTATGTGTCTCTTTATCCAAAATTTGGATAAAAATATATTAATCTTAGGGTAAAAATTGTAGTGTCAATCGTGGTGACCATAGTCCTAGAGAATTTCTTCTCATTGTGATCACAAACCAATAAATTAGTTTTCTTTTATTACAATTAGATTAATAAGTCTCAAATCAAATATTTTTTTGTCCTAGTTGAACGAAAGCAGTTAGTAGTAGTTTCTTGAATTACATTTCCCCGTGTTCGATATTTGAACCTCATTGGATTGTATTACTCTGATGTGTATGCTTACATTTTACATGTACAATTTAGTTATGTCAACTTTTTGGTGTCATTGTTGGGGAAACGAATATTCAATCACTACAAGTGTTGTAATTGGCCACTCTAGGCCACCCTCTTTATTTTTCTTTTTATTCTTTCCAAAGCTGAATTGCAAATATCTTTTGATTCAATCACTGCTATCTCATTCTCACATTGAACTTGCAAATTTTAGGTACTAGTGCATGGTTCAAATGTGAACCACTGATTACGATCCCAAAAAAAATTTACATCCGAAAGGTATGGGTGATACAATGGAAGAACATACCATCTAGGAAAAGATAAATTTGTCATCTACAATAGCTCAGTTGGGCCAAATAAAAAGATAGGCAATCAATGTGGGTAGTTTTAAGATAGACCCTGGCTTGATGGCATTGGTCAAGGGACAAGATTTTCATGGTCACAGTATTGAGGACCCGATGATGTATATCAGCAATTTTGTGGAAAGTTGTGACATGGTAAAAATTGATAGAGTGTTGGCGATAGTAATTTATATAAAGCTTTTCCCATCATCATTGGAAGACAATGTTAAGTCTTGGTTCTACAACCTCAAGCCTGAGTCAATAGAAACTTGGGAACAAATGATAGACTCTTTCATCGAGCATTACTTTCTGCCCCAAAAGACAAACGAGTTGACCAAGAGGATAATCAACTTCAAGCAACAAGTAGAAGAGTCATACACGAAAGCATGGGAGAGGTTTTAAAACATGCTGAGGAAGGTCCCTTATCATGGGATCAACTTGTATGGGTAGGAGAAAATCTTCTATTATAGGTTGCATCAGGGAAAAAGGACCACTCTGAATAATGATGTGATATGCTTCTTCATCAATAATAAGCCGTATAAGTGTCATGAGATCCTGAAGAACATGATGAAGAATCAGTCTTGGGGTGAAGAGAGAGCACACAATATCAATTGATAGCATCAGAAGTACATAATTCTTGTAGAGTTGAATGAGAAGATGGATATTCTTGTGAGGAAGCTTGAGTACAAATCCTACACTTCATCAGGAGGTGAAGAAGAAGATTTCATGTTTGTGTGACAACAGTAACAGTAGGACAGGGGCCCTAGTAGGATAGACCGCATAGAAGACATGCTAGGCTAGTTGGTCAGTCAAAAGGAATCCATTATTTTCCATACTAAGAGGGAGTTACAAAACCAAGGGGCACAGATCTGTAGTATTGAATATTAAATTTCGCAACTGGCGGTAGAGGTGGCTTCCTTGAAGAAGCCTAGTCAGCATGAGGTCCCATCAAATACAAAGACGTCGCATCATCAAGTAAAATATGTCTCTATTGTCAAGAAGGCAGAACATGCTTCGGTTGAGTTACCAAAGTAGCATACTCCAGAGGCTAAGCAGGCATATGTGCCTAAAGTTCCATATCCCAATAGTTTATATGGATGGCAAGGGGGCACAAATTTCCAGTGCATTGTACTCGTACATGCACCTCAGCAAACCCCATTCCAAAAAAGGTGCCCATGAAATAAGAGAAAGTGAAGGTTCTACTCTATAATGGGACATTCATAGTTAATAAAGAAGCACCTACACCCCAAAGAGAGTAGCCATCGGTCATTCCACCTATAGTAGATAAGCCAATTTCTACTCCAGGTGGAAGTGCTGAAGCAAACTTAGGGGAGGAAGTTCATAAAGTGCCATATGTTCCCCAACATAAGCGAGTAGAGAAGTCTGAGGTGCCATCCCCAAATAGTCTGAAGTTGAGGAAAAAGAAAACACAGTTCAAAAAGTTCATGGACATCTTCTGGAAGCTCTGCATCAATTTTCCATTGGTGGAGGGGATGGAGAAACTTCCTACTTATTGGAGATTTTTGAAAGATATCATCAACAAAAAGTGGTAGATTAAAGACACAAATATTGTACATGTTGATGAGGTGATGAGTGCACTGATCAAGGGGAAGCTTCCAAGGAAGAGGAAGGATCCACAATGTTTCTAAATCGCATATTCTATATGTGGCAAACATTTTCAGTAGGCACTATGTGATTCAGGAGAGAGCATTAATCTTATGCATCTTACCACCTTTTGAAATTGAGGATTGAAGGAATTAACAAGAACAACCATGACAATCAAGTTGGCAGAGGGTTCTATTGTGAGGCCATACGGGATATGCGAGGACATGTTATGTTAATTTTGACAAGTTCATGTATCTGATTAACTTTGTGGTGATTGATATGAAGGAAATGAAAGGATCTGAGATATTGTTATCAAGGTCATTCCAAGATACAAATGATGTGATCACTGGCATTTGCAGAGACTATGACACTCAGGATAGATGATGATAGAGTGAAGTTTAGACTATTGGATGAATCTGTACCACATCCCATGTCAACCCGGGTTGAGGAGGATCATTCATGTTGAGCCTAGGACATTAAATGAGGGCACTTATGGGAGGCAACCAAAAAAATTTTTTGTGACTTGATTTTTGTTTAGGTCAATTTCGTAGTCAAATTTCATATTTTTCATATTAGATTTTATTTGATGCAAAACGTTACCTTGATTCTCTTGTTTGGTGTACAAACAGGGTCAGAGTCAGTACCAACGACACCCAAGTCGGTACTACTGACTTCTTATTAGTTACAATTCTATAGAAAGTTGGTACTACCAACATGAAAGTTGGTACTACCAAATTTTCTTATTAAAAATCACAAACTCCTGCATCAAAGTCAGTTCTACTAATTCCAAAGTTGGTACTATCAACTTTTTCAACAAAAAGTGATAGAGCTACAAGAAATAGCTATCACTACCACTGACACACATGCCACTGGGTATTGATTTTCAAAGCTCAAAAAGGAGATAGAATGTCATATCTTGATTCCAAAAAGTCATAAACTAGTGACACCAACAAGAGGGATATGTGCTTGCACAACTTGATACAAAGAACCACCAATCATCCATCGCCACCATCATACAAAGCAACTGGTACCCCCATTCCACTTCTAGGTTTGGATTTTGACTATGAGGACATAGTCAATTTCAAGCTTAAGGGGTGTTGGAAGGAGTTTATCTGTATTTTATTTCCTTTTTTTAGTTTTTTTAAGATCTACATCTATCTAGTGTAACAGTGGATCTTAATGCATGATTTATGTCATTTTTATCTCTTACAATGGAAATTAAAATGAACAAAATTTTTGGGTTAGTTGCAAAATTCTTGAGTTTGACCACATAGAGGAAGTGTATGGACAAGTCAACTTAAGGACATTTAATATGAATGGGCATCTTAATTATTTATGAAATGTGGAGCCTAAGTTGATAAAATAGTTAATAAGATCTTAAATGGAAATTTAAGAAAGAAACCCTAAGGTTACCCTGTAAATAGGTCATTAGAGAGGGACATATCATAAATTCATGAAAGGCTTTGTCTCTTAATTATGTGATTCCACCCATCCTCCTTCATTATTGACTCACCACCTTAAGATGAAGAAGTACTCTGAATTCTTTCCTCTTGTTTGCATTGCATGGCATAGCAGGTGACATAATAGTTAGTTTGTTTTTATTGCATTCATTACAAAATGAAAAAATACATATACATTCATGCGCACAAACAATTTTTGTGTATATCATTTTTGTTGCATAAACAATTACATGTGGATAACATGAATTCTATATCATTCCATTCCATATCATGCAGGTATCATTTTCCTTCAAACTTTGAGTACAAGTATATACATTCATACCCTCATAAAAAAGGAGAGTGAATGTTAGTAAAGCCCAAGAATAATGTTCCATCATGCTAAAATAATGGACCAATGAAAAAAGGTAGAAAAACAAGTTTGTTAATGTTTTAAAGTTAAGAGGGAGAAAGGATGCCCTAAACTCTTCACAAAAAGAGGGACTTATTGGCATGATGCATTTTTTTCATGTTCATCAAATTGATGAAATTTTTTGATTCATGCATCATTTCACCCAATAATATTAGGCATTAGGATTCATGCATTTTTCATTTTCTTCACCATATAGGTTCATCATGTTTTATTTTGCATAAATAATTTACATGTATGTGTGATTCTCACATCCACCTATTTCATTCTATCCATTGCTCTTATCGGTGGGCCACTTAAATGATTATTCTCCTCATCAATTCTTATAAGGAGAACTGGTTCCAAGTAGTTGGTAGTTAGGAAAGAGCAATGTAGAATAGGGGATCACACAATGCACCAAGTGAATGCCTGATTGATTATGAATTTAACTTCTCTCTTCATAGTGTTCATTGGTCTAAGGGTGGAGAGATTTTATGGGAATCGTTGGTCGCTTAAGAGTAGTGGATTGTTCAGTGGTCAATGAAAGTCAGTTTGGGACCACCTGGAGGGAGTAGCTGAGAAATGAAGTTCATGTTCCTTGTCCTTCTGCTGACTTGTCTCAAACACATCCCAGAGTGTGTTACTCAAGGACGAGCAACATTTAAGCTTAGGGGTGTTTGATGCATTGTTTAGTTGTCATTTTCATAGGCTATTTATTATTTATTTTTGGCACTTATTGTTGATTTTCATATTAATTTGTGCATGATTTATTAATATTATAATGTGCTACTCAGTTGCATCAAATAAATGTAATTTTAATGTTTTCACATGATTTAATATATTTTGAGAGCTTATGTTTGGATTTTTTGAATTTTAGGTAATTTTACAATTATCTATACAACTCAGTACTACCGACTTCATTGTCGGTGGCACTGACAACATCACAAGGATGAACCAGAATTAATCGAGAAATCTGGATACTATCAACTCTCCATTCGATAGTGCCAACAAAGTCAAAGGCGAACCAAATTTATCAAAGGAGTCAGTTGTACCGACATACTATCGGTAGTACCAACACAATAAAAATAGGCATATCCAAAAATCATGTTTAATCCTACGCTTGACAATTGATTTCACCCTAAGTCTCTTCTATGACCGAGGGGGAGTTTGAGTGGACCTAATGATCACACTCTATTCCATTGCACGACGGACAAGGCATAGGAGAGGAACACTAGGAGGAGAATTGTGTGTTCAGGAGGTTTTAGGCACGTTAGGTGGGTAGAATTCACGACTTGCAGATCCATTCATCGGCTTGGAACATCTTAATCACGTTTCTCCAGAGGGTTCATCAGTTTTTCTATGTTCTCCATATTTTTCCTTCTTCCCAGCATGTTTTTGTCCATGAAAACTATGAGGGGCTAATCCTCGTATTCTCTAAGACCCGAGAGTAGCCTGGTTGTACACTGTATATGGATCTTTTGCATTAGTATATTGTTTTCTCCTTATTTTTGAGTTTTTTCTATGAAATAGTATTAAATTATCTATGTTGTGCACCATATGTGATTAATTAGATCCTTGATAGCTTCGAAAGGAGTATTAGGGATAGGAAATCCATAGTAACACACGTTTTATACCACTTTTCTAGATAAATCCTATGAGCGTGAAGGGAATAGCCCAGAGTAGTTTGTTAAAGAACCTATCTAATACACAATCGATACAAAAGTGGGATTGATATTAGGTAGTGGATTATGTCGTGAGAGTGTGTAATTCTAGCTACAGGTCTCTTTGTCCAGAATCAGGAGGATCATATATTAATCTTAAGGTAAAAATTGCAGTGTCAATCATGGTGAAACCATAGTCCTAGGGAATTTCTTCTCAATGTTATAAAAAACTATTAAATTATTTTCTTATCTTGAAATTAGTTTAACAACTCTCAAATCAATGTTTTCTTTGGCCTAGCTAATTTAAAGTAGTTAGTAGTAGTTTCTTAAATTATATTTCCCCGTGTTTGATATCCAGGAATCAGGCATGTATTACCCCGATGTGTAATCTTGTGTTTTACATGCATAATTAGTTGTGTCAAACTTTAGAGATATTGGGATGGCCTCTCGATCTGAGGTCAAGTTTACTTGTTTGAGAGAACCTTCTTTTCTGAGGGTGAGCGACAAGGTGCCAGTGATACTTTATATGCATATCCACAATCCTAGGTGTTCGTATTTGTCTTGATCATTGGTTGCTTGTTTAGCAACAACATGCTAAATAAAGGAGATATCTATTGGTTCTCCTTTCTTCTAGATCTGGACATAGTTTCCTCCTTTTATTTGGGTGGTGGTGGCTATACCCATTTGCTGACACATTTGTGGTGATGTGTTGTGGGAAACTTCAAAGGGGAGATGGTCCATGATATGAAAGGTTGTGGATGTCACATAGGTTCGATCGTGGTAATGGTTTACATGTCGTTGCTTGTATTTTCAACTTTGAAGTATCTGTGGTGGATGATTTTAGTTAACATTTCCTTTGTGTCTATGGAATATGAACACTTCCAGCTTCATAGACCTATCACTTTGTATGGTCCTTAGGGCTATCTATATGCTTCTCTCCCTTCCGTCCACCATTGGGCTTGTTGTAATAACATGGTGATGTTGTAGTAGTGGAGGGGTGAACTGGAGACAACAATCATAGCTGAGGTATGGGCAATACTCTATTATTGTATTATTTTGTGTATATATAATTTAGATAAATCCAATTCTTCATCTTTCTCAAGTATGACTCAATATCTTCTCCACGGTCTAGTGTGGTGAGGAAACCACATCTTGTGCAACCTTCTTTGAGGCATCTTCTTGGGATGCTTGTAGGATCTAGTTCAAGTTTCCATCTGGGAGCGTATTATACGTGGGGGAGCATGATACTCATAAATAGGCTGGTGGTTGGTACAACCCTTTTTACCCTTTAGAGGGTTGGTACCACATGGTTTGGGGATCCGCAAGACTTCTTTGGAGATGTATGATCAGGTGACACATGATGAGTACTTGTAGTGGTACTATGCTCATGGCCTATCAACTATCCATTTTGGAGAGGCATATTATCAGCTTCGACATCCTCCCTTAGTTAGTATCTGATTCTGATGTTATCTCTATTTACTTGCATCATCTTTAACAAGTATTTTTAGGTTATTGACTATAACTCAGTTGAGGAGTATGATGATTAGGGGTATAAGTTTCATCATTCACCCCCTCCTAAGGTGGTTCCTTCTCCTGAGGTTCCACTGTCTCCTCCTATTGATGTTCCTTGGTTTGATGGTCTCATCAAGATTTAAGTGTGGGAGCTCATGTCACTTCTCAGGTGATTTGGTTGGACCTCTGCCTTTCAGGAGGCTGATGATGCTTCAGACGTGGCAGGTGGACTCTATGGCTCAAAAATTCAACCGGGTCACAAGCATAGTGAGCACTTGGGGGATATTCTAGAGTGGGGGGCTTCTCTATGGACGTCCCAGCTCAGAATATAGATCTGTCATTGGATGGAGTAGAGATCATGTATCCTTCCTTAGTTTTGGTGGTTCCTTCTAGTAGCTTCTCTTCTAGCCACCAATGGTATTTCCTCTGATGTGGCAGAGGATGTCATTCTTTGGGGTTGTCTTCCATGAATCATTGTCCTTTAGCTAAGAACTTGATGATTTCACTGAAGAAGAAGATGAGGAATCATCATTTGTCTTTAGAATTTTCATTTCATGATGTATTTTCCTTTCATGCAAGAAACATCATGTATTAGCAATGCTGGTATTTGTTGGACTCTTTTAAATTTAAATAAAAGTTTGAATTAGAGTTTCAATAAAATTTTGAGGTGTTGTGATCTTTGATTCAAAACTTAATTTCTAGAGTTTGAGATTGGGAAGATGTCTAGTAGATTAGTGGACTACCACAATTCGTGGACCTACTGAATGTGACATATAGGAAAAATCCATCGGTCTAGTTGAACATAGAGTCCTTGTTTTGGGATGTGTGTACACATTGACTATTGATGTATGTGTATGTGGTGGATTATTTCATTCCACTAGGGAAAATGATACATAGTCCATTTATTCCTAGGAGACGAGTTTTCTCTACATGATACCTATAGAAAGGGTTGTATCCCTCACATTTTCTATGCATCTTAGTTCTCATTACCCACAATCACAAGAGAGAAAGTGATAATGGAATCCCACTTTTGAGGTGTCCTCCCATTAATTGATCCTTGATACATTGATGTTCATTAATCTATTTGAGACTGAAGAAGTTGAATTGTCATGTTTTTGCATGACTCGTCATCTTCTTCATCTAGCATATGTCCCTATTGAGAGGGATTTGATGTTGGCCGTGATCCCTTTCTGGGGGTTCCTTTGAGTCACTCCTTTTGATTAGGGGACGTCGTTTTGACTCCCGTCATAGAAGATGTGGATAAGGTTACTTGGCTTCCTTTCCATGATCGATGGTCAATGATATAAAAGAAGTCAAGTTGGGCTCCTAAGTTGGGGAATATTCTTGACTTGAAGAAATCATGTGTTATTCAATGGATGACTGCTGATGGTCATTTTATTCAGATGGCTTCCCTATGGGAGTGATTCAAGAGCAAAGCATGTTGTGGTGGTGAACCTTATGATATGCCCCGTCTTTGAGCATATACTTTGATTATTCTAGAAGAGGTGTTATTTTGATAAATTGTTGAGCGAGTGACATCTACTGCTTCTATATTTGTGTCCACCTTATGGAGTAATAAAATGGTTATTAATTTAGTACCGATTGAGTTATATGAATGTTTGGATGAAGCACAACTGACTAGAAAGATGAGTGGACCTTTCAAGGCCTTGAAGATTCATCTAGGAAAGTGTAGTCCCTCCATATTGACAAATTCTTCAAATCCACATTATAGTGTGGTGAAGGAGTTTCTATCAAAGAATATACAGGTATGTGAGCCTCTTCAGCTATGTGGAGATCTGGCCCAATGGCTTGCCAGTCAGAAGGATACAAACATACATTGGGTATGTATGGAATTCAATTTTGATAACTCAACCACTAGCATGGCCATGCCCGATTTCTAGTGGTTGATCATCTTACCACATTTGGAGGGTTATATCACATTTTACCATGTGTTAGTGTAGAAGAAATTTAATCGTCAACAAAGTATGTACCAATTTGAAACCCCTTCCGTATTTGTTTACTAGAAGTTGATGATAGATTCCTAAAATGTTCATAGGAAGATATCATAGACGTGATAAGTCTGGAATAGGCTGACTCAGGATTCCTTCAGTGTGGTTTGAAATTTCTCTCTTGAGTACCTAGAATGGCTTGCATCAGGTACTTCAATTGTAGTGACTAGTGATTCTTCGAAAATATTGCAATAATATGTATTTTTTGGTTTAGTTCATTTGTTGGTTTATATGTTGAAACAAGAATCTAGGTGTCACAGAACTATTTGCTACCCTAATTCCACACTCGTAATGGATACAAAGCCAAAGGCGAGTGGACTCGGGCTCCCATCCGTAGAATGGTACAAATATTTTACACAAGCAGTGTATATGTAAAAGCAGTAAAAGCAAGATATAACAAGATACTAAAACTGGAGATAATAGATATGTACCTCTTTCTACTTCTAGCATCCCATTGGTGTCTCATGTCATAGAATAGAGCTTTGAGTGTAGCAGATCTTCATTTGACAACTAAAACTTTGATAAACAAAACATATTAATGCTAAGGCATTAAGTACGATATGAAAAGGCATGTAAACAGTTTAAGAGTAATACAAAACTTTCTTAACTTGAAACATGATCATAGTCAAAAATAAGAAATAAAGTGAGAACACTTAACAATATCGTTCTATACAAAGCATGCTTTAGATTCCTTTATCCATTATATTAAAATGGATTTCTTTGTATGATGTTCAAGGTTTGTCAACATATGATATCCAAACATGAAAGTAGTATTCATAGGAACAATAGCTCAACCAAGTAAGTAAATATCCAAGCATTAATATGAGAATACATACAAACAAGCCTATAACATAGTAGGGTTAAGAGAAAAATGTACCTTGAGTAGAGCACAAGATTAACAACTTGATTTGAAAACCCTTAAATAACAAACTTGACAAGATCATGACAATAGAGTCAACCAAGTGATCCTAGGATAAGAAATGAGTGTAACTAGATTAACATCAGCAAGATTACATCTTACTAATCATTAGCATGGTAGTTGCATGTGTCACCTAAGTCTAGGTATCATATCATTCATCATCGATTTCAATATCTTAACTTGGTCATGCATAGGAATCGTAAAGCAACATAGTACATCATGGGTTCATTAGCACTTAGGATGACACATCACCACTAGATCAGGGATATAATATTAAAGTTATAAGATCCTATATATAGCAATCATACGATTTGAGCAAGTTTAGTCAACATAAGCCTCAACATTTGCATAACTTGTCATGTTGAGTTATAATCATGCAAGATTGCCACCATTAGAGTACAAATGGGGTCTACTTGATTTTGGTATCATAAACATAACCAAGGTACTGATTTGAAGATCATGATATAACATGGATGTTCATTATGGCAAGATTCATAAGATTGGAAACTAGTTATCATCATGCATACTAGATAGCATTTCAACACAAGATTAGGGAATTAATCATCTTAGGACATATTCATGATTCACAAGGTATTTTCATGCACATAGAATGATAAATTACTGATTTAGGCCAAGCATGAGGATTTGAATAACATTAAATAAAGGTAAGCATTAAGGAATTAGTCTTTAGCATTAAAAGACAATTTTAGGTCATATATGCAACATTAGCCCATTCTAAGGTACAAGGATGGAACATGTTCAAATATTTATGCATAAGGATGTACAAGGTACTGATATTAGGATATAATCATGCCTTGGGGAATAAAAGATCAAGATCATGCATTAAATTTATATCATCATCTTAAAAAGACTTCAAAACATATATTTTGGATATTAGGAAAACACAAAGAACAACTAGATTCTAAAATGTGCCATCGAAAATATCCCATCCAGAAGATCAAAAATCATATATTATATGCCATATTTATACAAAGGATGTACAAGATAGGATTTTTTAGAAGATGTACATTAGAACTAAAGGGAAACAAAGTTTAGGAAGTTACATCACTATCTCATTGATGTAACAACAGATCTGGGCCGCTTGATGAGGATCCAACGGTCTGTCAGTGGCTCCCTCCCACACCCCACTAAGTGGGTCCCCTTCAAGGTTGCTCACGCTAATAGGTTCAGCATTTATCAACCTTTGTTGGGCACTCCCACCTCCCGATCACGGTGGGGTGTGATCCACAACAACATCGGCCCGCCCTTCACCGCTAGCATGCTCCCGAGTGAACTGGCATTGTTGCAGCAGCCTGTCTCATCAGTGCCTCCATGTGAGGGGTGCAAGGCAGCTCGTCTAGTCCTCAAAATCACTCACCCATCCTCACCAATCATGTATGAAGAGAAGGAAGTTTAGAAAATGGCCGAAATATGGCTGGGAAGTGGGCTCTAAATCTTAGATTTCATGGTCAGGTCTAGGGCTCCAAGGTAGAAGACGAAGTTAGAACTAGAGCTTGGAGGCACGTAACGTAATGAAAAGAGAGGGAATGGGTTAGGGAAGTTTTTTCATAGGAAAAACTGGGGTTAGATGTTGTAAAGGAGGCTCAGGTGGTAGTATTAGTGGAGCACATCCATGGTAGGTGGCAGTCGGTGCCCATTGCACTGGTGGCATGTACGGAGGTAGAGGGAGACATGTTGGCCATTGGATCATAGGGATGGGTCTGAGGGAGGCAATCCAAGGGTCATGATTAAATGGAGCACACCCAAACACACAACTTGATTACTTGGAAAAGTAGGAGGGGCGCCTCCCTTAATTGAGTTGCTCATTCTATTTGGGCCCAATTAGGGTGAAAAAGTAAGATAAAATCCGTGTAAACCAGAGATCAAAATTGCAACTTCCAAAGACCATATCTTGGGCTATGGTGGTCCAATCGAGGCAATTTTTGCACTATTGGAAAGATAATTGAATTCTCTACAACATGACATACATATCTAAGTAATAAGAGATATTTAAAAAGATTCAATTTTTATTGTAAGAGGATGACACATAATAAGCCTCTCACTTAGCTCAAAACTCAAATTAGAGTCGCATATAGGTACAACATAATATTTAATCAAAATCAATTCACCCATTGAACATAAAGTGTCTTAAGGTCATCAAAGTAAGGGTGAGTGAGGTTGTTGAGTATAATATGGAATTTAATGAATGATAGAGAAAATCTAGGCTATCACACTAGGGTTCTAAAATGAATTTATGTTTATGAAAACAAATATTTGTGTTCATGATGTGTGACATTTATTACAGATACTCCCTCCTTTATATTTTGAAATATGTGTTAGGATTTAGATCCTTGAGGTTCATATTGCTATGACTTCCCCTATGATGAATCATCTAATTAGGGACAATCTAGAGCTCATGTCCATGCATTTTAGAACACCAACGGCTGCTATAGGATTTCATAAGTAGGGTTCACCTCCTTCTAGTCCACCTCATTGCATGAAGTTGGAAGATTGAAACCCCAAGCACTTTAGTCTACCTCTAGTTTTGACTTGATGATAGATTTTTCCTCCCTTTGGATGTTTGTGGTCCTTTTTTTGGGTCGTTCCTCATTCTAGGGAACAATATGGGGAAGTTTTACTGGATCGGGGTATCATGCTATGTTCTAAATTCATGCTAATTAGTGGGTGCATCAGTAGAAATTCCCTACCGAGTTGGGCCAAGATGCCAGATGTTAGAGATACGTCGATAGGATTTACTCCCAAAATACATTAGTCTAGTCATCCACCATAAGCATTTGCATAGTTGTTAAAAGGGCTTTTGGGTAATTATTATTATTATTATTATTATTATTATTATTATTATTTGTAAAGTACCCACTATCCATGGGTCTTTTGCTTGAAGCTTTTGATTTGACATTGATGCTCAGAGCCTTAGTATGAGAGCTTGAGATACCTTTGGTGAATGAATGGGGTTTCCCTAGAGGGTATCCTATTTCAAAACTCTCGGGTTAGTTCATACAGAGTTTGGTCTCACCACTTTCTAAAAGATGAGGCTACGATAACTGCAAGGAGTTTCAACTTCCACTTTTTGTAGATGGTCCTTTCTTCTCAGGGTTCTCCTGACAAATATAAGTGTTATGGTATCTGTCTTGGTATAGATGTCGGGATGTTGATTGCAAGGATCATATGTGCCTCACCTCTAGGGACTCATATCATATACCATCTTCTTATGATACTGATCATGAGGCTTTCCCTTGCCTTTTTCCGCAATCATGACCATGTTTTGGGAGCATTTTAATAGGGTGAGCATATTTTAACGAGTTTTTTAGGTTGGAGAGTTGTTGGGGACTCATGATAAAAGTTTTTCTCCACACCACATGATCTTTTGTAAAAACCTTAAATTGAATATCCACACCACATGGAATGTCATTTTTTTTTCAAATTCTATATTTCTATTCTTTACATTATTATTTTTATGTATACCGAAAGTCAGATCGAAAGAACACTATTTGTTTGCTCAATTATTATGTTGCCAATAATGGCTTGATAATTACTCTTTTAATTATCTCACACACAATATACTTCATTTTCCTTTGAAAACTTGAATATTATCTTATATCTCAGTTCTCCAATAATTAATGAAGTCACAATTATTTTATTAATGCACTATATCTATTGTATTTGTAACTTGTTCATAAGAACCTATTTGAAAAGAAAATAGTCTTATGGGCCTTTATATGGGCCATGGGTGGCATCCATGCCACAAAGTGGTCATCATTTTATTCTATCAAATATAATTTGGGAATTTTTCTTATTCAATCAAATCTTTTTTTTGTATTTCAAATTTACCAAAATTTGAGGATTTAACATAAGTAGTTAAAACCAACAATATAAGTGGTTCAAGATAAGTAGTTGGAATAATTCCAGATAAGTAGTTGAAGAAGATCTTGGTATGCAGTTGTTGTAGTTCTATTTAAGTCATTACAATAGTTTAGGAACAAGTAAATAAAAGTTCAACTTTTTATTGTCTTATGATTTTTTCAGCTTTTTTATGTACTGGAGTCAATGTGCTAAACTAAGAACTTTGATATACTAGGAAATAAAGTTCTGAAAAAGGGGAATAAAGATTCTCTTTAACTTCTTAAAAGTCATAAGGGAGAAGGTTCATGGTGGATATGGGGGAAGAAATATTTATAGTTGTGGATTAAGTTTTCGGGGTACATTATTTATAGAGAAGTTCTTAGAATAATACCATCAGGATAGGAAAAGAGAAGTAAATAAATTGAGATTGTGTGCCTAGGGGAGGAATAATTGTGGAACATGTCATTTTGTGAGGAACTCCATTTGAGGGACGCTTGATTCCTCAATGTGGAACCCCAAAAAAACATTGGATTCCATCAAGTGTTCCTGGGAAGGAAACACAAATGTTTTTGAATCTATGTTTCTAGATTCTCTAGAGGATTCTGGAGATATATAGGATGCAAAATTTCTTTTCTTATGGGATTGAATTGTATGATGAATGAAACTCAATATAAAAGGAGAGCCTAAAGATGAAAACTTTGGGTCAAATCTCTCCTTTTTGTTAAAAAGACATGGACTAGAAGGAATTTTCTATCATAATAATTGAAAATAGATTGGAAATTATATTCAATATAATTCAATTGGGAATTTTTTGGGAAAATAGCTTATATAAAGCTCATATAAAGGGAAAATTGCACTTAAATTCATATAAATCATTTTTGTTGAACCCACGACTGATGGTAAATGGAAGCAATGGGTGGGTTAAATGGCTAGAATAAAATGGGGAAATTGGATTAATTTTGATAAATTATATCAGAATCCATATAGAAAATCTAATCCTTGCCATTTTGTGATTGACCAAAAATGGGTCGTCAATGGTTTTCTCTTCTCAATATAAGGTTTGAGATAAGAGTGATAATCATAGGCTTGAGCTAATTTTGACCCATATTTTTGTCACAAGGGCCAAATGAGAGGCTCATGAAGAGTTTTCTAATGAGTATCATGAGTTTGTAAGATGATTGGTTTCATTCCTTATATGGATGAGTCAGAGGGACAACCCTTTAATAATATGGTAAGGTTGTACATTTGGAATTTATCATTGTCCCTAGGTAGATGTCAAGTTTGGAAGGGGAGTTAGATTATTTCTAGAGTTCTCTTGGTTTCATATGGGAAGAGCATCAGGAAAATGCAGTTATAAAACAAAACATGGAGGCCTTTTCTAAGGGTCGAAAAGGTTGAGTATCTCTCTTACAATCAATTAAATTGCTTTCGTTGGGAGTTCCCCTTCCAAATAAAGTTGTGAGTGATTTGATCAAGTTTGTCCAAGATAGAAATAGGTAATTTCACGCATGTTTAAGGGAAGACTTGGTGTTAAAGGCATGAGATAACTCAATGAGGCTTTTTTAATGAAGGTCTTTTGTATGTTTCTAAGCCACCAAGATGTGTTATGGAAACCCTTCCCTATAGCTAAGTACAAGAAGGTGGAAGGATATAAGGACAATGGGTCACCCAAGTGGAGGAGTGTTACTTCCCGATACCATTATGTGAAGGATAGACTAGAGATCTCGGTGGGTAATTGAATACATAACAAGTCTTTATAAGATCACTTTCTAAGAGGGGGTTGGTATAAACTCTTAAAGATCAAGTACATTTACTGGAGGAGCTCGAAGGCCTCACATATTCATATCTTATGATTTAGGATGGCATTTGGGATGTGGAGTTCCTAAATTTATACTTGAAAGGTGAATTTATCAATATCACTACATCTATGACAACTCCCCCATAAGATCTTACAGATGATGTAGTATACTAGAAGAAACATATACATGGAAGGGTTGAAGTTAAACATATGCAAGTTGAGTTGATCAATCAAAGATCTAACAAGATAGAAGGTTAGTGAAATTTGATATGGAAACAACAAGTTCCCACAATGGTTAAGGTGTTCATGTGTTTGTTATCACATGGGAGGGTACTTATGAATTCTCTGAGGAAGTCAAGAAATATGACCGAAATAGACACTTGTGAAGTCTGTCAGGCTGAGACTAAAATATGTCTCCACAACCTAAGAGATTGTCCAAGACCTAGGAAAAACTGGACAATCATAAACCCATGTTTGGGTGTAGATTTCTTCACTACTACTAACATAGCAGATTTATGAAGTATAATCTGAAACATAACTCTACCAACAACTGGAATACCATCATTACTATTGCTTGCTAGAGATCTTGGAAGTACAACAACACATTTATTTTCCAACAGATAAGGCCAAGTCAAGGGACATAGTATGTGATATTCACATAGCTGAGTTGGATAGTCTAAAGACCATCAATTATCTAATTCCTCATAATGGTGTGAACATGCCCAATGTTACCTCAAATGGAAAACCCGTCAGTAGGTTGTGATCCAAATTTTAGTGGATGCTACTACCAAGATAAATACTGATGTGTAAAGAACTAGTTACATTTTAAGAAACATGACTAGGGAGTGGATTGATCGTCGAGCGGTGAGGCACCCTAGGCATGAACCACTTGAAGGTAACTAATCACAATACTCATGGGCGCTCAGGTGGAATATGGAGGGATGAGGAGGAAGTGTGAGCTCTACATATATTTTGAGTTATTAGCTAAATTCTTGGAGGATGTCTATTGGTTCCTCCCTAAGTATCTTCCTCTAGTTTAGAAAATAAACATGATCTGGTTTGGCTTCCCTCCCTTCAACATACTCAAATTAAAAAGGGATGCTAACAAACTAGATGAAAAGCTGGCCATGTGGATCCTCAAGACACCTAGAAATGAAATTTGTGTCCTTTACTAATCGGAGGAGATGAGGGAGATCTTGCATCAAGACAAAATTATAGGTCTTTGTTTAAGTTGTTTTCTTCACACACAAAAATGGTTGAGCATTGTCATCATGAGTTTTTAATTGTGAAACATATTTAAAAGTGATTGATTTTGAAAGATTATTGTCCATCTCTAATGTTAGATGTCTAGTTGAAATAGGTCCACCATGAAGACCTAGTAGATTGACCAATTTAGATCTAGAGTCAAAACTATAAAATGGTGAATATGGAATATCTTGTGTGACATAGGGCTTCGTAAAGTGCAAAGTGTTTATTCAAGATTGGACTTCAAATTAAGTGCATATGTATACCAGATGTAGGAACTTTAGATGAAAATGTGGTATCTACTAGATTTAAGTTTTGAAATGAAAGAAAACATTGTGAGGTTCCTATTCAAGATAGGGTTTCAATTAAGACATGACTTAAATGGGAGATGGTTTTCCTACACAATTTAGGGATTGAACACTAAAGTAAAACATTTCCTACTCATGGTAGGGCTTGGATGAAGAAAGGAAATATGATTCACCTATTTAGCATAGGGATTGAATGACACATGAAAATGAGGGTTTTCCTATTTAGTGTAGAGTTTAGATGCTAAAGTAAAAACATTGTTTAATACCCAAGCCCACTGTCTAAGGCTCTAATAGAGTTTCAGGAATGATGACTGACCCCATAGACTACAACTAGCCTTAGTTGTGTGCTTTGTCCTCACTCACATGCACACTAGGATAAACCTCCCGACCGGTCACCCATCCTAGTACTACTCAAAGCTGAGCACACTTAACTATGGAGTTTTTTAGTGATGTGAACCCAGAAAAGGAGGTGCACCTTGGTGATATGGGTATTCCAATCATTCATTTTTAGATCATTTTATCATAGGCCTCAAATTCTGGGATGTTAAAATCTCCCGCACTTAGGATCTTGATGTCCCCATCAAGGATAAACTATATGGCCTAATCATAGAGCCCCATTTGAGTGCAGACCCAGAATGACCCATGGACACCCAACTTCCAAACACAGAATATTGACACAAGGATGGTTGCATCACCATAGACAACCCTTTCTGTAATGACCCCGCCTTTTGGTAACCCCCAATTAAGGGAGACCAGAAGGTCAGAGCCATTATCCCAATTAACAGGATCAAAGGTTTGACAAATAATCAATAACAATTATTAAATTCTACCAACTATACTGAAATATGGTAAAAATAAAAACTTTGCATACCTTTTGAAAACTGGAATTTATCAACTTCTACTAATCTAACTAATCCTCCTTTGCACTTTAATTCTCATTTAATTCCACATATGCCACTTTACTGTTTGTTCTTTTCACTTGTACCTAAAATGCCAACAAACAAAGTGCGGTCAGCAGAAGCTGGTATGTGGGGGGGGGGAATAATGTGCAACTATGTTAACAACGTAATCATGAAATTAATCATTTAACAACCAGGATTACGTTTTAAGCCATACTACTCAATCCTTACCTATCCCCTAACTCTGTGCTATCCCTGCAGTGGACTTGTATGCTACCTCTCTTTTAGGTAGATTCTTACCCCCATGGTCCTACCTTATAGGTAGCCAATGCATAGGGTAATAGAGGCACATGGCACTACCTAAAGGTAGCCCAATATCTAACTCAATGTGACTTGATGGACCTACCCCATTGGTAGCCATGTACTAAGTCATCTAATGACCTGATGGACCTACCCCATAGGTAGCCATGTACTAGGTCAACTATTAAGCCGCAGAGGGGACCATGATCTGAGTTGGTAGGCACATATCTTATGTGATAATCATAGCCACATTATAGTTTGCATGAACTAAATTCATCCAATAGTTTATTTCAAGTCATCAATGAAAACTTCAAAAAACCTCAGAAAACTAACTCGAGATATTCATAAGCGTAACCACATACCTTTGATTGCATATTTCAAGAAAGATTCAAATTTGCAGGGAAACCCAATCAAGCAACCAATGATGAATAGAAATCCTAAAATAAAAGTAGCAATTTCCTTTTATTAATATTTATCCAATTTCATCACATTACTTAGGATTTCAATTCCAATTTTAGGGTTTCCTTGGGAATTAGGGTTTTTACCTCCTCTTTCAATATTATGATCCTTAATTTATCAAAACTACATAAAACCATTAATTTCTCATTTTAGTACCCTTAACAAGTTTAGGATCTTTATTAAGCATCTAATTTCCTTAATCTAAATAAATATGATTTTTCTCTCCTTTTATCCCACATTAGGGTTTCCATATAGATTATCCTTCTTTTATGGATTACAACTCTAAATTAGGCAACCTTGCATTCAAAATAGATAAACAAACCACCTTTATCATTAATAGGGTTAAGCTTATCAATTTGACCTATTAATTCACCCAAATTCACCCTTTATATTCAATTAGGGTTTCTCATTAACTTTTAATACATTTTACTAGAAAATTAAGGTCCTTTTACAAAACGGAGTAGAACTAGGTTACGAAAGTATGTTTATCAGATTCCTCGTATGTTTCTACACAACTTTCATGTATAAAGTTTTTCCATTAGATATTCTTAGCAATTTCTACAAATTTTTGCAAAGAAAACCCTTTTCCTGGATTATTTGGCAAAGAGAGGAATTTACCGAATTTCATTGTTTGTTGGATCGATGTGCCAATGGACCTCCTCTAGATCTGACACTCCACATAAAATGTTCCCACTGACTCTATTGCGTGTGCACTCCCAAGGCCCAGTCCGTTGGATCCTGCATAGGTCCACGATGGATCTTGATCTAACGCTCCACGTTCGAACAACTCAAGTTAGCCCGCCGCTCCTTAGGGTAGTCAAATCCTCACAGAGGATCACCGTGATCCCAGATATAATGATAGTTGTACGTCGTCTTTGTTCTTCCCTTTCTACTGGAGCCACGGCAGTGCCAAGGCGGTGCCCTCACCGGAGAGAACCCAATTGAGAGAGGGTGAGGGTGCAAAGACCTAGGGATCTGCCGCCAAGGTTCGTGAGGTTGAGAGGAACCAGGAGAGGTCCTATTTATAGGGCGTAGAGGCTTCCTTAGGGTTCCCTCAACCCTGCCACCGTTCTTATCTTTTGCCTAATTGGGTAAATCATGTAGAAGCTTCCAAAGACCGATAAACTAGGGTTGAGAGAGTTTGTCTCTCTCTCCTGAACTCATTGGGAAAGTTTCCAAGATCGCACATCCACTGGATCGCGAGAAAAGCTATGGGGAAAATTCTCCTATAAACACTAAGTCTGCATCCCTCTGGGACTCTAGACGATGAGTGGCACGCGTTGGATCAAGATCCAACGGCCCTCATCGTGCCAGATCTAACAAAAGGAAAATTAGTTTCCTAATTTTTGAAATAAATTCCAAAATCAAGGATAACTTGAAAAACTGATAACTCCCAAATCTTAACTCCTTTTTGGTTCATATTTTAAGGGAAGGTTCCTCTTGAAATTATTGAACTATTTACGAAATTTGGGAAACAAATTGCAATGGATGAGAAGTATTCCTTCTCTCCCAAGTTATCCCTTTAATTACTCCAAATTAATTATTAATCCTTTTTCCTTTGTCATTATCTTGTTATTTTGGGTCCCTTGGACCTCCAGAAATCCTAAAGGCACGAATTCCCATATTGGGGAATATTGTTTTGCCTTTATCTTATTTTAAAAGTCTATTTCTCACATTCCCCTTTTATTTATCAAATCCTTTTCTTTTTAATTTCTCTTTTATTTTCAATTGGGCTCAATGGCCAATAAAGCCCACTATCAAACAATCAAGGCCATTTCACACGAAATCCATTTATTCAAAACAAATTATATCATTATTTGTTCAAATATCTTTAATATGAGAAATTACATTTCTCACCAAATGAACCCAAAAATTGGGGTTGTGACATCATTCCCCTCTTATAGGAATTTTGTCCTCAAAATTCTATCAAGCAAATAAACAATTCAGGATAAGACTTTTCCATGTCCATCATTGGCCCCTATGTGGCTTTACCCTACCCATGGCGCTACCAAAGAACCTTTATCATCACATATTCTTTTTTCTGAGTTCTTTCACCCTGGCGTCTATAAGCTGTATAGGTGACTCAGGTCATTTCAGCCTCCCTTGGGGCTCACTAGGTTCATTGCTCAGCACATGGCCTGGGTACCTCACATAGTGCTCTAAATTGGACACATAGAACTCATCACACATGACTCTATCCCGAGGGGTCAGGTCAAACATAACCTTCTCCACTAATCCATCTCGAATGGACCCATGTATTGGGGACTCAACTTTCTCAGTTATATCTTAGAGGGGTCGGATTTTCACATCACATATTCCCCCACAGTGAACTGCATGTCAGTCTACTTTGCATCATCTTACGACTCATGTCATCCATGGGCTCCTTTCAGCCATTGCATGATCAAAGTGACTTCATCTGCACACACTGTGGTCCTTTTCTGACCTTTGCGAGGTCCATTCACCAACATCATCTTAATGAAGTGGTGACCGAAACAACCTCCTTTACAGAGCTTCTTTATGTCCTAATACTGTCTATGGTGGTTATCATCACATCTTATAAAGGACAAAAATTGTCTCTATGTATCACCTTGAATGAGCACATATGCTCTCATCAGACCCTCTAGTCTGGATCATACTAATCTTTAGTTAGGGGTGATAAACTATACTAACATCGAGTTCTTCATGTACCTATTTCCACCTCATGGAAGTGAACCTTTAGGTTATACTCAAGAACTTTTAAACTCACCTCATGGTGTAGTTGAACCATCTCTCTCATATGTAGTTCAACCCGATCTGTCCCTTGACAGTACTCTTTCTTTCTCATGTCATCTAGGTAAGGGGATCTACCATAACCCACATTGCATCTTTTCCCTTCCTTGGTCTAGGGGAGACTTATCACAACATCCATAGTGATGAAATCCCATTCCCTCTCAAGAACTCTTTATCCTCTATATCAATACATTGGGTTACCGGTGCTCATCCTTCACCTTCTGTCATGCATGGCCACATGCCACATGCAACTTCATCTTAGGCATCCAAAGTCCTACTGTCACTTATTATCTTGGTGATACGGTGTATGGTTTGGTGGTACGGTGTATGGTGATCTTAAAATCATGATCTCCTATATGTCATGATTCCTTAAGATCGATACCTCAGAAACCCTAAACCACTCTAATTAGGGTTTCAACACCTTCCTTTCTAGAGAAGTGCAATTGAAGTTCTACAATCATCCTTTTATTGCACCAAGGCTGACTAACCAAACAACTACTAACGTGTTCAACAGATCTTGTTACATTTGAGTGTTATCCAAACATATCTTCTTTTTCAAACTTAGGGTTATTCTAACAGCCTCTCCTAGCTTCTAGCCGTACTAGGCAGCTATATCTCAACCAGAGCATCTATTACCACTTCACATCCTTACGTATTAGGTAATGTTGATGACATACACCTTCATGTATTCCAATTATTATCTTATCTCAGCTCTAAATCTATCTCCATTGAGAAAACGTTGGGCTCATTCTCATGGTTATCAAGCTCAACCTTGCATATCTTGCAAATTCCACATACCTCATGATAAAACATTCTCACCATATGATTACCTTAATACTCTTATCATTTGTACCTATCCATGTATCATTCACTCCTCAAGGGCACATTATCATCTCTGTCCTCATACCTCATAGCAATGTTCCAACCCACATCATTTGTTATCGTTGGTGTATGGCATGCGTACTATCCTATATCTCACTCCCATAGCAAGAGGAAATAAGTATTTGGTTGCAATCCAAATACATAATTATTCCTATTCCAAGAGGAGACATGGTACATCCCACCTTGCCGGTACACCTTTAAATCCAAGTTGAAACGTGCCACATATGTCTCTACATCACAATCATCTCGATATCAAGGTCACTTCCATGGGAAAACTGGTCTTGAACCTACTTGGGTCCGCACACAATCCTTTTTCATCTCTTCTAGGTCTATAGGGTGTCGGCACTTTTGGGGTCATCCCTCTTCCCTCATGCATCCAGAGAGTGCCCTACTCATCTGCCCTTTGGGTCCCATGAGTTCATGAAGGTGATCAATCTCCTAACCCATGGCCCTCGGACAATGATAGTTGTTACCTCCCGACCCTATGGTCATGTGCAACTCGGGAATTAGGAAACACCTACTTTCATCGGTCTTATCCCTACCTGAAACTAGGATAGACTTAGGATTCTATTATAGCACATGTCCAACTTAGAACCTTACCCAAGACTTCATCATCTCTCTCTGCATTCAAGGGCTAACTTTCATCCTTTCATAGGGGTCATGGTGACCTCCCTACTTGGTCAGGCCCCATACCGGTTACCTCCATGGTAACACATCCGCATGCACTTAGAGATGGTTATCTATGGGTCTATAAGTTCATTCTCATACCATGTACTTTTCACTTAACTTCTCAAGATCCTATGAGACCTCTTTAGGTTAACTTAAACCAACAAAATTGGTATACACCCTACCAAAGGGTCCCTCTCCCAAGATGGGAGGAAAATTTCACCTCAATAACAAAGGTCACAAATGTCCTTGGGTCTAGCATGCTTAAACCTAGCAAGCTATTAAAGGCACAAGTAGACCACCTACTAAACCATTTTAGGTCATACTTGTTCTCATCCTCCATATTGGATCAAGATCATACCTTCCCATGTCATCAACTTAGCTATGAGGGGTTCATTAAACATACCTTTAAACTTAAGGGGTTTCCCTTTTCCTCTATACATGAGGAGTACCATGCTTAAAACTATAACAACTTAATTCTAATCATCATCATTAGGTACACCACTTCCACTCTTAGGCCTAGGAACCTTAGGTTCACTTTTTAATGACCAACTACATGCTCAAACTATTAACCACAAATTAGGCATGTATAAGGCATGACACGCACTTCATGTCATCGTTCTACTCGAGCAACACTTCAGAGTCAAGTCTTCCTTAAGGACAAACAACAAGGCACAAGGCCTCACAACCTATTACTAAACCTCTCTAGGGTATACAAAACTTTTTCTTCCTTTCTCCGAAGGTAAACACTTATACCGTAGGCATATAGGTACCAACAGACTCATCCTCTCTCTAGGGTTTGGTTCCTCTCATGGCAACCAAGACATCATCCACCTTTAGGGATCAAGCATGTGGCGACCACTATCATCCACTTAGGTCGCATCATCCTCAACTCCCTACTTTTCCTCATATCTTGGAGTCTAGGATTCCAACCTTCTTGCTTGGTTTCCTACTCTCTCTCTAGAGCCAACCCTACAAACAACCTTATTACTAGAGGCTCTCTCTCCAAGAGGGATCAAGCTCACAAGCATACCCCTACATGGTGAAGCCTATGTTCAACTTATGTTCGCTCAAGGTTATCCATAGCCCCTTATACTTATCACATAAGCTATTCATCAAACCCTCTCGGCCAGGGTTTCAACCTATTGCTCACAGTACTGACACATTTTGGGTGCCTATTATGCCTATCTAAACTCATAGGTTTTCCATATGTTCTTCTCTAACCTCATCAATGAAGGAGCAATCCTTCACTCTAACAAGCACGACCCTTCCCAGGGTTGGGTCGCCAAAGGTACTCGGTCATCCAACCTTTCATGGCTCATACGTCATCCAAGGCATGTCCATCCAAACACCTGGTCTAACTCATCATGCCATCTCTCTCTCTAACCTTCACTTAGGGTTAGGGTTAACATCATCCTCATAGGATGTGCCAGGTTTCTACTTGTAATGGAGATATCTATCTCCAAGACTAACTACCTTTACTTATCCTCCTTACAAGAAGGTCTAGCCTCAGGTCTCTCCTGAGGGCATGACAACTTATGTCATATGACCTAATCATGTATCTATTCTTTAGTTTAGCTTATTCTATTAAGCTTATGTCAATGACATCTTATTTACATGCTTTTCATTAATTTGGTGGAGGATTCCTTAATCCTTATCAACCTTACCCATACCTCAAGAGGGTGAGGAAAAGAGAGAAAACCCTAACCCATAAGGTCCTTAATAGCATTTGAGTTGAGAAGGGATGAACATGATGAGAGAATCCTAAAGGTATCTTATTTCGAATCATACCCTAAGACTTTGGCCAGACAGTCACACAGATATGGGAGTCCTCGTATTCCGACTAGCGGTGCGGAGGAAAATATTGCCAGTCCCCAGTCGTGATCCTTTTCTAGACACCTCTGTCTTTCAAATAATCCTCTAATAACTCCCTTGGGTTCTACAGGATTTGTAAAATTTAATAATTATTAAATATTAAGTGAGGAACCTTGGCTCTGATACCAAATGTAACGTCTGCACCCACTTCCCAAGGATCTAGTAGGGCTTTAGGAATGACGACTATCCCCATAGACCACCACTAGCCTTAACTACACGCTTTGTCCTCACTCACGCGCATGCCAGGATCAACTCCCTAATAGGTCACCCATCCCAGTACTATTCTAAGATGAGCACACTTAACTATGGAGTTCTTAGTGATGGGCTCTCGGAAAAGGAGGTGCACCTTGGTGATATGGGTAGTCCAATCAAACCTTTTAAGATCATGTTATCTGAGGCCTCAAATCCTGGGATGTTACAATCTCCCCCACTTAGACTCTTGACATCCTCATCAAGGATCAACTATAAGGCCTCATAATCTCTTCCCCATTTCAGTGCAGACCCATAATGGCCCATGGACACCCAGCTCCCAATCACAGAATACCAGCACAAGGGTGGCTACGTCTACCATGGACAACCCTTTCCTACTTGCCTGGACCGCATGACTCAAGACTGGCATGCCACAAGCCCATGTGGGCCCCACCTACTGGAGGGGTTATGGCTCTGATACCTAATGTAATGACCCCGCCTCCCGGTAACCCCCAGTTAAGGGAGACCAAGAGATCAGAGCCATTATCCCATTAATAGAATCAAAGGTTCGACAAATAATCAATAACAATTATCAAAATTTTACCAACTAAGCTGAGAACTGGTATAAAATAAAACTTTGGTAAACTACTCTATCCATAGCCTGGATTCATTCTATCTAATCATCCTTGCACTTTATTTCTTATTTCCACAATGTGTCACTTTACTGTTTGTTCTTTCAATTTTTGTACCTAAAATACTGACAAACAAAACGTCGGTCAGCATATAGGAATATGCTGGTATATGGGGGATTATAGAAATTGTGCAACTATGATAGCAATGTAATCAACCAATTATCATTTAACATTCAAGATTACATTTTAAGCAATACTACTCAATCCTTACCTATCCCCTATCTCTGTGTTGTCCCTGCAGTGGACATGGATACTACCTCTCTCACATGGTAGATCCTTACCCCCATGGCCCTACCTTATAGGTAGCCAATACTTAGGGTTATAGAGTCACATGGCCCTACCCAAATGTAGTCCAATCCCTGACTCAAGGTGACTTGATGGTCCTACCCCATTGGTAGCCATGTACTAAGTCATCCAATGACCTGATGGACCTACCCCACGGTAGCCATGTACTAGGTCAAACCATTAAGCCACAGAGGGGACTAGGATCTGAGCTAGTAGGCACATATCTTAAGTGACAGTCATATCCACATTATAGTTTGCATGAATTAAATTCATCCAATAGTTTGATTCAAGCCACGATGGAAACATCGAAAAAATCCCCAGAACACTAATTCGGGTAGTCATAAGTGTAACCACATACCTATACTGCAGATTTGGAGACAGAATTATGTAGAGAGAGAAAATCCAATCAAGCAAGCAAAGTGCAAAGAAATCCGGAAATAAACATTCCAACTTCCTTTTATCAATATTTATCCAATTTCATCTTATTCATTAGGATTTCTATTCCAATTTTAGGGTTTCTTGAAAATTACAGTTTCATTTCCTTTTTACCACTTTTATTTTACTTTTATCAAAATATTCATCAAACCCTCATTATATTGTCTTATTTTCCATTAAGATCCTAAGATCAGATTTGGATCACAAAAACCCTAATTTTCAGATTATTATATAATTTCTTCCCTTTTTCTCTCACTTAGGGTTTCTAAGGGTTTTAATCAACATATTAGGTTTAAAACCCTAATCCTTGCAATTCCATCATCAAAATAGGTTACAATCTATCTTAATCATTAAACCAGTTAATAATGCTCAAATTTACACACTTGCAAGATTAAATCTATTTTCGATCATCAATTAGGGTTAATACCCACAAATTAATACCTTTTTTAACCCACATTAGATACTTTTGCAAAAATATACTGATTTAGGTTGCGAAACTATTTTTAATGTGTCCCTCTCATTTTTATAATCATTTTTCATGTATTGACTTCCCTCATCTGAGTTTTCTAGCTCAAGATATGATTTTATTAAGAAAACCCCTTTTTGTTGCTTTATTGACTAATTCAGAAAAACGAGGAGTGTTGGATCCGTGGTCCGCTGGTCCACTGAGGATCCAGCGACCAGGATTCCACATGCCTCATGCGATCAAGATGAGTAAAGGCCGAGAATGTCCTTACCAATAGAAGAGACGCGGAGGGGTATTATTGTAAATAACTCACGCCTTCGTCTTCAACCTCACGCGAGAATAGGATTGCCGCGACGGTCAACTAAGGAGTTGACTTTGAGCTCTCGTCCTCCTTTTCTCACGCTAATAGGCTAGGGAGCTCTGCCTCCCTTCAACGAAGTCGTCGAGGGCTTCAATTGCTTGCCCAAGCCTTGCCAAGGTCGTCCCCTACTCGCCAGACTCCGACGTGTTTTGCGGTGACGACGAGGGTGAAGGTCAGGTCAAAAAGAGCAATTGATCGCATAAAAACGATCCTTGGTCTCTTCCGCAATGATTGGAATAGTAAAAAGGGATGTTGGTTCCCTCCATAACCCTCCCCTATTTATAGGGTCGAGGTCAGGTTCATGGGAATTGGGGGTTTCCCAAAACGAAGGCCAAACATGTGCAAACCAGGGATGATTCCCTGCAATTTTGTCTCCTGAGTCCAATGGGACTATGATCAGACAACCACTCTCTATGGATCTCAAGCAATTCGAAGAGGAAAATCCTTTGTAATCTCACAGAGTCCTAGTCCCAGTGGGACTTAGACAATGACTTATTGATGTTGGATTAAGATCCAATGGTCCGTGTTATCCACGTTTGATCAAAAAGGAAAATCCTTTTCCTAATTCTGAATAAATCCAATTTTTAGCAATTTCTGAGGAAATTTGTATCTCCCAAACTCTTGCTCATTTTTAACTCAAATTTTAAGGGAAATTCTATTAAGACTTAATCTTACATTGTACGAAGTTTGAGTCCAAAAAGAGAAAGGAAAACCTAAATTTCTTCATATGCAAGTCAAAGACTTATAAGGCATATTTTATGCATTAAAATATATATTTTCTCTTGCCTTTTCTCCATTGGGGCTCCTTGGACCCCAAGAAACTATAATATTTCGAAATCCTTTTTAGTGGATACTCATTATCCTTCTAGATGCATTTATATCCATTATTTCTCATTATCTTATTCATTTCTTTATTAAAATATCTCTTTTCGGGGATTTCTCTTTATCTTTCTTTTTATTTTCCTCATTGGCATCCCTTTTATCATTAGGAATTATTTGGATACGAAAATCCATCAAGGACAACTTCATCATACTTATTTTCTATATTTAATCATTATTTTTAATTTCTTTTTTTAATAAATAAATATCTAATTGACCTTTTCTTTTCTTATTGCTTTATCTTTGCAATTTTGGACTCCGTGGAACCCAAGAGGCATGAAAACCACCTTTGGATTACACTCTATTGCCTTCTAGAGGTTTCTATATTTTTCTTTTCTCCATTTCTTATTAATAATGGAGTTTCTTTTGTCTTTTCCTTGTTATTGGGCCCAATATCCAACAAAGCCCACAAATAAATCAACAAGGCTATTTTAAACGAAATTCATGCATTCAATCAAAAGACATCATTATTTGTTCATTTATATTTACTATGAGAAATTACATTTCTCACCAAATGATCCCAAAATTTGGGGTTGTAACATCCTTCCCCTCTTATAAGAATTTTGTCCTCAAAATTCCATCAAGCAAACAAACAATTCAGGATAATCCTTTCTTATGTCCATCAGGGCTCCCGTATGGCTTCCCCTTTCCATGGTGCTTCCCAAGAACCTTCATCATCTCATATTCTTCCATCTGAGTTCTTTCTTACCTTGGTATATCGTACCCTCATAGGTGACTCAGGACATTTCAGCCTCTCAAAAGCTGAATAGGTTTAGGGCTCAGCACATGGCTTGGGTACTTCACATAGTGCTCTAGATCGGACTCATGGAACACATTACACATCATGTTATTCTGAGGGGCAAGGCTAAACACAATCATCTCCACCAATCCATCTCAAATGGATCCATATATCAGGGACTCATCTTTATCAGTTATAGCTGAGAGGGGTCAGATTTTCACATCACATATTTTCCCACAGTGAATTGAATGTCAGTCTGCTTTGCATCAGCTCATGACTCATGTCGCCTCTGGGCTCTCTCTCTCAGCCATTGCACGATCAAAGCGACTTCATCTGCACACACTATGGTTCTTTTCTGACCTTTGCAAGGCCTCCTTCACCAACATCATCTTAATGAAGTGGTGATCGACACAACCTCCTTATAGAACTTCTTGCATCCCGATAAAGGCTATGGTGGTTAACATCACATTTTAAGAACTGTCTCTATGTATCACTGATAACACCCAAATTAGCGCATATTTTCTATGCATTTTATCTATGATTTTATATCACTTTAGTCCTAATATGCACTCTTTTGCTCATGTTTTATGATTTCTGTCCCAAATTAGATAAAAGTAGTAAAAATAGCCAATAATGTAGCTAATCATCCAATTTTTGACTTACAGGCACCGAAACTAGCCAATTTTGGGGACTCTCAAGTATCGAACTTGAATAGACAAGAATTCCACCAGCTGGACGATATGGCTGCCCGATACGGCCTACCTGATACGGCTGCCCGCTACAGCCTAGCCAATACGGCCTACCCGATATGGTCTGGCTGATACGTCTGCCCAATACGGCCTGGCCGATACGGCTGCCCGATACGGCTGCCCGATACAATCTGGCTGATACAGCTGCCCGATATGGTCTGGCCGATACGACTGCCCGATACGGCCTACCTGATACAGCTGCCCGACACTCCCCCTACCCGACACGGTCGTTGGGTGACAGTCATATTGGCCCACCTGATGCCTCAAGATCGAAGCCACGGATGAAGGACACGTGGACCAATAAAAGATACAACTCCCATCAACTCGCTGCCTATAAATAGCAGCTGCCAACCTACAGAGCAAGGGAGGAGCTGGAGGGAGGACCCTGTAAGAGCTAGTGCCTAGACCAAGGAGCTAGTGTGTCGCGTTCTCCAAAAGTATACTGTCCGATACGGTTTCCCGATACGGTCTGTCTGATACGGTTGCCCGATACAGTCTTCCTGATACGGTCTGCCCAATACAGTCTAGAGAGAGAGGGAGTCAAGGAGTCCAGAGGGACGAAGAGAAGACCCAAGGGGCGAGATCCAGCCTGCACAGAGGTCGAGGAGCGAGAGCCACCTCTCCTCTATGGGCTATATCTCTTCCCTATTCTCTTTCATTCTACTGCATTCCTTTGTTTCTTGTACAAATGATGTTCATCCATCTTTATTCGGTGCCAGCTATGCTTGTCTATGGCTAGTTAGATCCTTCTTGTCTATGTAGCCCGATCTAGGCATGTATATGTACTTTTGCCTTAAGCAAGTAGATTCATATCAGATCTAGTATGTTGCATGTTCTATTTTCTCTTTCCAAGTTATGATTGCTAGTTTGGTTGATCTCTTACTCGCTTGAACTGTTGTTTCTTCCTGTATCGAGAGATCCATTGTAGGAATAGCTAAGAGACGATAGTTTGGATCTGAACCTGAGAGGAGGACGATCCAAGGTATTCTGTTCCTAACACCCCAGAATATCCTAAGACCCGAGAGGGAACTTAGTGTAGTATGAGGTGTTGATATGTCATTCCTTGAGAGAGGGTCATTGGCATAGTGTTGATGGTTTTAGTCACGCATCGCGAGAGAGAGTGGGACGACCCCACAGGACAGATGCCACCGTGCATACTAGATGCTTGCTTGGGTGTTCAAGGGTTGTCTACACCCAAGAATGAGTGCATAGATTGTCCCATTTGTAGTTACATAGCCAGGAACTCTCTTTCTCTGTTTAGTAGAATCACGAGCTCTATTTTATTTTATTTTGTTTTCTTTGTTTTGTTTTATATCGTGACAACCCGCTAGAGTAGTTCTAGCGCTTACTTTTATCGACTATCGTCTTGGCTTATCTGACTAAAGAATGAGATTTGTGGTGTCCTAAACGTAACCATGTCCCTGTGTTCAACCCCATATATCTACTCCGACCCCGTAATAAAGTTGCGGGGGGCCTAGAAGGTTTCGGGTTATAAATTTAAAGCTTGATTCCTTCCTTTGTCCCGCGTTCATTTCCGGACGCGTGAAAAAGGTTGATCAACTTTTGGCGCCGTTGTCGGGGACGTGGTTTTCCACGTTAACACGCCTAGTAGATTTTTGTTCTGGCACTATAAGTCTGTATATACATGCATAGCTTTCCTCTTGCTTTACACATACTTGTGCATATATACTAAATCACTTTTCTTTTTCTCGTATCTTTTTCAGCCATGGACCTTGCTTCCGCAAGACAAGTCATCTTGTCCACATATCCTCCTGAGTTTTTCTACAACTCTGACTGCTGGCAAATAATTGAAGGTCATGCTCTACAACTAGTCGAGTTATACTTACCTCCACCATCGTCATATGTCGAGATTCCAACAACGGAGATTGCCAGTCAGCCCTCGACCCCCATGCTATCATTGGATCAAAACTGATTAAGGAAGTAGAGTTGGCTAGGGAAAATATTCAAGCACTCACCTCCTTAGCCCCTCATCTCCAAGAAGATGTCGATACAATGCAACAACTACTAGAAGAGTAGGATCGTCATCTCAAAGTAGCCACCGAGGCTGCAGACCGCAGTAGTAATATACTTCAAACTGTTGAACAAGGATTCATCCTAAAGCATCAGTTTGATACAGTGGGTTCCCCTTATATGTGCATGGTAGAATCGACGGGTCTCAAAAGCATTGTTGCTCAAGTACAACAACTTCATGATAAAGATGTTGAATAAGGCAGGAGGCTCCAAGAACTCATTGATTTAGTTACAATCCAATTACAAATGCCATCACAAGATAATGAAGACGTTAGTCATCAGGACCATTACATTGGGTATGAAGAGGAGTATGCATCACCATCCTATTCAGACCATCAACTGGATTCACCAGGATTTTTCTATGAAGACCAACCCACTCCAAGAAACCCTTCATTATATCCAGATGACCCAGCTAATGAACCAATGGAAGATATGAGTCATAGACCTAAATGGATATATGATGACGATGATGAAGACTCCAAAAGCCAATCGACCTCACAACCAGAAGGTTGGTTTGAGGAACCAGAGTCAGATATTGAACCAGACCAGAGTGACATTTCTCATATTGAGACTTGTCACTTCACTTTGAGCAGCACGCCAACCATGGTTTGGAACAATTTGTTCGATGATGACAACTGCTCGACATGGAGCAGTGAGTATAGTAACGAAGACGAGTTGGAGCAGCACGAGCCATCATTCGCCACCATACCTTTACAAGGCTTGGTGGACGTCAAGGGGGTAGGATGGATGGTTCACTACAACATGGCTGCTGAGCATGAAGACACCCCTGACTCCACGCCAGGTGATAAGCTTGGGGTGGTAGAACCACAAATAGATTCTTCAAGGGGTACTTTTTTCTCAGAAGATGATTGGATGACTCAGATGGTACAAGAAGATTTATCTGAGCATCCAACCTCAAGTGCAGAGATGGAGAGAGAAGATATGAGTCCTCAAGATGATGTCCAACCTCTCTCATCTATCTCATCCTATGTCGACATCCGAGGACCTTCATTTTCATAATCATATAATGAAAGGTACCCTGAGGATGATATGCCGAAGAATTCATCCCAATGCAGTTCAAGCCACTTCCAGCACAAAGATGACTTCACCGAGTCATCGGATTTCACTTCGCTTCTTTGGACTCAGTAGGGCCAACACATCCGCCAATTCTACTCCTACTATGTGGCGGAACCCGTCGGAAAGACACAAGTGACACTGGTCCCAAAACTTAGGATTTGGGATCCCAGTGTCGGTATCATGGGGCAACCACCCCCTTTTTCTCTTACCTACCCTCCCGCCCTTTTATTACAATAAATTTTGCTTTTCATGTTCTTTTTGGTTAATTTCTTTCCTCTAATTGTTTTGATATCGTTGCACCCATGCATCATTTTTAGAACTTCAATAAATGTCGTTAAACTCATGCATTCCTGCCTTGCTATTTCAAGTTTGAGTCTTGCTCGAGGACGAGCAAAATTTTAAGCTTGGGGTGGTAGGCTTCGCCCTTCTTTTCTCTTCACCCTTCTTGCATGCATGTTTATTTCCAGCATTTAGTTTTAAATTTTCAAAAAAAAAATCAGCCTTTTAGCTTTGCAATTATGGCTATGTGGTGCGAATCTAATAGATAAATGCTTGACTTTATGCCTAGATGCACAATTTTTATCTTAAAAATTGCTTGATGTCCTTTTGCTTGACTCACTCTTTCCTTGAGTTTGGTAATAAATCTAAGGTTATGTCTCTTTTTCATAGCTTAAAGCTAGATTCCCTTGATCTATGTCGTGAATGGCGAACTCATGGTAAAGGACCGTTGGAATGAGCTAAATCACGATCAAAGAATCCTAGCTGTGGATTCACAAGCTTGCCTCTATTCTAAGGTTTCTTGAATCATAATTGCAACTTCTCACACAGGTATCAACGGATCAATGATGGGTTTTGAGCCATGATCAAGGTGAAGTGCTTTTCCTTGATGGACTACATGTCTTCTCACATTAGATCGAGTCAAAAAGATGAAAAATATAAAAATGTGCAAAAGAGGCTTGGCCGCCCACAAAATCCCAAATATCTATATAGTTCTCACCCAAGCCCACAAAAATAGAATGCAGATGATAAAAGCCTGAGTGTGAACAATAAATGAGTGATGTTTTCTCTATTATGAGAGTTGAGGATGATGCCCAGCCGGTGTATAAATGCGCTCATGAATGCGGGTATGTCGTGCCTGGCAGTATCACTCTAAAAGCTCATTAGAGAGTCACTAGGAACCCCTAGGAGACCTATGAGACTGTCTCAGTAGCAGGGTTGGTTCGAGCACAGTACGAGGAGTTCGTCTCACTGCTCTGGGCCAACTGGCTTGGACTGCAGGGACTGTTGCTCATTACATGGACCAACCTAACGTAGATCGGGATTCTCAGAAGTCATTAGAGTATTTTTACTTTGTTTCTTAGGACATGAATAAGTGAGAGGTGTGGTATTCCTGATTGGTTTACATGGATTCATGGTGATGGATCATTGCTCATCACCCGCGTGATCACTTGTGTGACAGCTCTTTCATGTATAAATAATTATGGTTCAAACCCTCATGAGTATCGACAGGTTGTAGTGAATTTGCTTAATCTTGCCTGGAAACTCTTTGATCTTACTTTGGCAGGATTGTGCCTAACAGGTGGGGGTTTGTTCTGAAACGACATGGATCAGGAGAATTGATGTTTTAAACTGTTTTTCTTAACCTTAGCATTTATTGCCAAGCTTAATTTGGATGTTATCTTTTTATTCTTTGAGCACAGTCTTGCTTGAGGACAAGCAAGTTTTAAGCTTGGGATAGTTGATAACACCCAAATTAGCGCATATTTTCTACGCATTTTATCTATGATTTTATATCACTTTAGTCCTAATATGCACTCTTTTGCTCATATTTTATGATTTCTGTCTCGAATGAGATAAAAGTAGTAAAAATAGCCAATAATGTAGCTAATCAACTAATTTTTGACTTACAGGCACCAAAACTAGCCAATTTTGGGGACTCACAAGTACCGAACTTGAAAAGACAAGAATTCCACCAGCTGGCCGATATGGCTGCCCGATACGGCCTACCCGATATGGCTGCCCGCTACAGCCTGGCCGATATGGCCTGTCCGATATGGTATGGCCGATACGGCTACCCAATACGGCCTAGCTGATACGGCTGCCTGATACGGTCTGGCCGATACAGCTGGCCGATACAGCTGGCCGATACAGCTGCCCGATACGGTCTGGCCGATACAGCTGGTCGATACGGATGCCCGATACAGTCTAGCTGATACAGCTGCCTGATATGGTCTAGCCGATATGGCTGCCCGATACGGCCTGCCCGATACAGCTGCCTGACACTCCCCCTGCCCAACACGGTCATTGGGAGACAGTCATATTGGCCCACCTGATGCCTCAAGATCGAAGCCACGGATGAAGGACACGTGGACCAATAAAAGCTACAACTCCCATCAACTCGCTGCCTATAAATAGTAGCTGCCAACCTACAGAGCAAGGGAGGAGCCAGAGGGAGGACCATGTAAGAGCTAGTGCCTAGACCAAGGAGCTAGTGTGTCGAGTTCCCCAAAAGTCTATTTCCCGATACAGTTTCCCGATACAGTCTGCCCGATACGGTCTGCCCATTATGGTTGCCCGATACGGTTGCCCGATACGGTTTGCCTGATACGGTCTGCCTGATACGGTCTAGAGAGAGAGCCGAGGAGTCCAGAGGGACAAAGAGAAGACCCAAGGGGCGACATCCAGCCTGCACAGAGGCTGAGGAGCGAGAGCCACCGCTCCTGTACGGGCTATATCTCTTCCCTATTCTCTTTCATTCTAATACATTCCTTTGTTTCTTGTACAAACAATGTTCATCCATCTTTGTTCGGTGCCAGCTATGCTTGTCTATGGCTAGTTAGATCCTTCTTGGCTATGTATCCCGATCTAGGCATGTATATGTACTTTTTCCTTAAGCAAGTAGATTCATATCAGATCTAGTATGTTGCATGTTCTATTTTCTCTTTCCAAGTTATGATTGCTAGTTTGGTTGATCTCTTACTCGCTTGAACCGTTGTTTCTGCCTGTATCGAGAGATCCGTTGTAGGAATAGCTAAGAGACAATAGTTTGGATCTGAACCTGAGAGGAGGACGATCCAAGGTATTCTGTTCCTAACACCCCGAAATATCCTAAGACCCGAGAGGGAACTTAGTGTAGTCCGAGGTGTTGATATGTCATTCCTCGAGAGAGGGTCATTGACATATTGTTGATGGTTTTAGTCACGCATCACGAGAGCGAGTGGGACGACCCCACAGGACAGATGCCACCGTGCATACTAGATGCTTGCTTGGCTATTCAAGGGTTGTCTACACCCGAGAACAAGTGCATAGACTGTCCCGTTTGTGGTTACATAGCCAGAAACTCTCTTTCTCTATTTAGTAGAATCACGAGCTCTGTTTTGTTTTGTTTTGTTTTGTTTTCTATGTTTTGTTTTATATAGTGACAACCCGCTAGAGTAGTTCTTGCGCTTACTTTTATCGACTATCGTCTTGGCTTATCTGACTAAAGAACGAGATCTGTGGCATCCTAAATGTCACCACGTCCCTATGTTCGACCCTGTATATCTACTCTGACCCCGTAATAAAGTTGTGTGGGCCTAGAAGGTTTCGAGTTATAAATTTAAAGCTTGATTCCTTACTTTGTCCCGCGTTCATTTCCGGACGCGTGAAAAAGGGCGATCAATCACCCTGAATGAGCACAAATGCTCTCATTAGACCCTCTAGTCTGGATCATACCATCCATTAGTATGGGGTGATAAACTATACTGACATCGAGTTCTTTATGTATCTACTTCAACCTAATGAAAGTGAACCTTTAGGTCCTACTCAAGAACTTTTGAACTCACATCATGGTGTAGTTGAACCATCTCTCTCTCTCTTGTAAGTAGTTCAACCTGATCTGTCCCTTGACAGTACTCTTTCTTTCTCTTGTCATCTAGGTAAGGCGATCTACCATAACCCACATTGCATCTTGATGTTTCTTTGTCAAGGTGAGACTTACCACCACATCCATAGTGGTGAACTCCCATTTCCTCTCGGGGACTCTCCATTGGGTTACTGGTGTTCGTCCTTCGCCTCCTGTCATGCATGGAAACATGCCACGTGCAACATTATCTTAGGCATCCAAAGTACTACTGTCACGTACTATCTTCGTAGTATGGTGTATCATAATCTCCAGTATGTCATGATTCCTCAAGATTAATTCCTCAGAAACCCTAAACCATTCTAGTCGGGGTTTCATCAACTTTTTTTCCAAAGAAAAGCATATGAGGTTCTACTGCCATCCTTTCATTGCATCAAGGCCTAGACTGGCTAACCAAACAACTACTAACTTGATCAACTGATATCGTTGCATCTGAGTGTTAGCCAAACTTATCTCTTTTTCCAACTGGGGGTTATCCTATCAGCCTCTTCTAGCCTGCATCTAAACTAGGCAGTTGTATCTCATCCAGAGCATTCCATTACCACTTCACATCCTTAGGTGCTAGGTAATGTTGAAGACATATACCTCCATGTATTTTACTTATTACCTCATCTCGGTTCTAAGTCTATCTTCATCAAGAAAACTCTGAGCTTATTCTCTTGGTTTTCGAACTCAACCTTTTATAACTGGAAAATTCCACATAGCTCATGATAAAACATTCTCACAAGATGATCACCTTAATACTCTTATCATTTGTACTTATCGTTCACTTCACCAGGGTATGTTATCGTCTCTCTCCTCATACCTCATAGCAACGTTCCAACTCACATCATCTTTATCCTTGGTGTAAGGCATGCATATTGTCCTATCTTTCACTCTCATAACAAGAACAAATAAGCATTTGGCAGTCATTTGAATACAAAGTTCTTCCTGTTCTAAGAGTAGATATGGTACATCCCACCTTGCCAGTACACCTTCAAATCTAAGTTGAAACGTGCAACTCACGTCTCTACATCACAAACATCATGATATCAACAATTACTTCCATGGGAAACTAGTCTCGAACCTACTGGGGTTTACACACAATCCTTGGTCATCTCCTCTGGGTCTATAGGATGCCGACACTATTGGGGTCATCCCTCTTCCCTCATGCATCTAGAGAGTGCCCTAGTCATCTGCCCTTTGGGTCCCATGAGTTCATGAAGGTGATTAATCTCCTAACCCATGGCCCTCAGACAATAATAGTTGTTACCTCCCAACCCTATGGTCATGTGCAACTAGGGAATTAGGCAACTCCTACTTCCATCAGTCGTATCCCTACCTGACCCTAGGATAGACTTAGGATTCTACTATGGTACATGTCCAGCTTAGAACCTTACCCCAGCCTTCATCATCTCTCTCTCTCTCTGCATTCATGGGCTGACTTCCATCCCTTCATGGGGTCATGGCAACCTACCTACCTTGGTCAGGCCCCATACCAATTACCTCCATGGTAACACATTCCCATGCACATAGAAAGGGTTTTCTAAGGGTCTACAGGTTCCATTCTCTTACTATGTACTCTTCACTTAGCTTCTCAAGATCCTATGAGACCTCTTTAGGTTTCCAGAAAACCCACAAACTGGTACACACCCTACCAAAGGGTTCCTCTCCCAGGATGGGAGGAAACTACAACTCTTGACAACAAGGTCACAACCATCCCTGGAGTTTATATCCACATGAGCATGCTTAACCCTAGCAAGATACTAAGGCACAAGTAGACCACCTACTAACCATGCTAGGTCATCCTGGTTCTCATCCCTCAACGTTGGATCAAGATCATACCTTCCCATGTCATCAACTTAGCTGTGAGGGGTTCATCAGACCTGCCTTAAAATTAAGGGGTTTCTCTTTCCTTTAAACATGAGAAGTACCACGCTCGAATCTATTGAAACTAAAACCTTGTCATGAGCATCAGGTACACCACTTCCCCTCTTAGGCCTAGGAACCCTAGGTTCACCTTTCTGATGTCTGACTGTCTGCTCAACTTTTAAATCATGAACTAAACATGTCCAAGGTATGTCATGTACTCCCATGATCCTTTTATTCGAGTCGCACCTTAGAGTTGAGTCTTCCTCAAGAGCAACCAACAAGGTACAAGGCCTCACATCTTGCTACTTAAACCTCCTTAGGGTCTAAGGCACTCTTTGTCTCATCTCAGTAGGTAAACTCCTATATCATAGGCACATTGGTTCCATAAGCACCATCCTCTCTTTAGGTTTTGGTTCCTCTAAAGGACACCAAGATATCATCAACCTCCAGGGATCAAGCATGAGGCAACCACTATCATCCACTTAGGTCACATCATCCTCAACCTCTCAGGGTTTCTCCTAACCTGGAGTCTAAACTTCCAACCTTCTTTCTTGGGTACTGCTCTCTCTCTCTAGAGCTAACAACCTCACTACCATAGATCCTCTCTCTATGAAGATGGATCAAGCTCACAAGAATACCTCTACATGAAGAAGCCTATGTTCAAGCTTATGTTTGCTCAAGGTTATCCCGAGCCCTTTATGCTTATCTCATCGGCTATCCAACATACTCCCTTGGCCAGGGTTTCAACATACTGTTCGCACTACTGACGTATTCTAGGTGCAAGTTATCCCCTACTTGCATAAGCCTAAAGGGTTTCTAAAGGTTCTTCACTGACCTCATCAAAGAAGGTTCTATCCTTCACTCTAACATGCACGACCCTTCCCAAGGTTGGGTCGCCAAAGGTACTAGGTCATCCAACCTCTCATGGCTCATATGGGCATCCAAAAGCATGTCCATCCTTGCCTAGTCTATCATTCCATCTATTTCATCATGTCATCTCTCTCTGACCAACACTTAGGGTTAGGGTTAACATCATCCAGAGGATGTTCCAGGTGTCTACATGAAATGGAGATCTCTACCTCCAAGACTAACTCTTTCTTTACTTATCCTCCTGACAAGAAGTTCTAGCCTCAGGTTTCTCCTGAGGGCATGACAACTTATGTCATATGACCGAAGCATGTATCTATTCTTTTACGCTTAATCTATTAAGCTTATGTCCATGACATCTTACTTACATGACTTTTATTAATTTGGTGGAGGATTCTTTAAATCTTATCAACCTTACCCATACCTTAAGAGGGTGAGGAACAGAGAGAAAACCCTAATCCTTATAATCCTTAACATCATTCGAGTTGAGAAAGGTATTAGCATTTGAGGAACCTTGTCTCTGATACCAAATGTAATGACCCCACCTCCCGGTAACCCCCAATTAAGGGAGACCAGAAGGTCATAGCCATTATCCCAATTAATAGGATCAAAGGTTCGACAAATAATCAATAACAATTATTAAATTCTACCAACTATACTAAAATATGGTAAAAATAAAAACTTTGCATACCTTTTGAAAAATGGGATTTCTCAACTTCTATCCACACAGATACTAATCTAACTAATCCTCCTTTGCACTTTAATTCTCATTTAATTCTACATATGCCACTTTACTATTTGTTCTTTTCACTTGTACCTAAAATGCCGAAAAACAAAATGTTGGTTAGTAGAAGCTGGTATGTGAGGGGAACAAATAATGTGCAACTATGTTAACAACTTAATCATGCAATTAATCATTTAACAACCAATATTACATTTTAAGCCATACTACTCAATCCTTACCTATCCCCTAACTCTATGCTATCCCTGCAGTGGACTTGTATGCTACCTCTCTTTTAGGTAGATTCTTACCCCCATGGTCCTACCTTACAAGTAGCCAATACATAGGGTAATAGAGTCGCATGGCACTGCCCGAAGGTAGCCCAATATCTAACTCAATGTGACTTGATGGACCTACCTCATTGCTAGCCATGTACTAAGTCATCCAATGACCTGATGGCCCTACCCCATAGGTAGCCATGTACTAGGTCAACTATTAAGCCACAGAGGGGACCAAGATCTGAGCTGGTAGGCACATATCTTATGTGATAATCATTATAGTTTTCATGAACTAAATTCATCCAACAGTTTATTTCAAGTCATCGATGAAAACTTTAGAAAACCTCAGAAAACTAACTCGAGATATTCATAAGCGTAACCACATACCTTTGATTATAGATTTCAAGAAAGATTCAAATATGCAGGGAAACCCAATCAAGCAAGCAATGATGAATAGAAATCCTGAAATAAAAGTACCAATTTCCTTTTATTAATATTTATCCAATTTCATCACATTACTTAGGATTTCAATTCCAATTTTAGGGTTTCCTTGGGAATTAAGGTTTTTACCTCCTCTTTCAATATTATGATCCTTAATTTATCAAAACTACATAAAACCCTTAGTTTCTCATTTTAGTACCCTTAACAAGTTTAGGATCTTTATTAAGCATATGATTTCCTTAATCTAAATAAATAGGATTTTTCTCTTCTTTTATCCCACATTAGGGTTTCCATATAGATTATCCTTCTTTTATGGATTACAACTCTAAATTAGGAAACCTTGCATTCAAAATAGATTAAAAAACCACATTTATCATTAACAGGGTTAAGCTTATCAATTTGACCTATTAATTCACCCAAAATTCACCCTTTATATTCAATTAGGGTTTCTCATTAACTTTTAATACATTTTACTAGAAAATTAAGGTACTTTTGCAAAACGGAGTACAACTTGGTTCTCAAAGTATGTTTATCATATTCCTCATATTTTTATAAACAACTTTCATGTATAAAGTTTTTCCATTAGACATTCCTAGAAATTTCTACAAATTTTGCAAATAAAACCCTTTTTCTGGATTATTTGACAGAGAGAGGAATTTACCAAATTTCGTTGTTCGTTGGATCGATGTGCCAATGGACCTCCTCTGGATATGACTCTCTACGTCAAACATTCCCACTGACTTTGTTGTGCGTGTGCCCCCAAGGCCCAGTCCGTTGGATCCTACATAGGTCTACGATGGATCTTGATCAAATGCTTCACGTTCAAGCAACTCAAGTTAGTCGCCCCCCCTTAGCGTCGTCATATCCTCGCAGAGGATCACCGTGATCCTAGATCTAACAATGGTTATACTTTGTCTCTATTCTTCCCTTGCTACTGGAGCCACGGCGGTGCCAAGGCGGTTCCCTCACTGGAGGGAACCCAATTGAGAGAGTGTGAGGGTGCAAAGACCAAGGGATCTGCCGCCAAGGTTCGTGAGGGAGAGAGGAACCAGGAGACGCCCTATTTATAGGGTGTAGAGGCTTCCTTAGGGTTCCCTCAACCCTTCTGCCATTCTTGTCTTTGACCTAATTGGGCAAATCATGTAGAAGCTTCCAAAGATCGATAAACCAGGGTTGAGAGAGTTCGTCTCTCTCTCCCGGGCTTATTGGGAAAGTTTCCAAGATCGCACATCCACTGGATCGTGAGAAACGCTATGGGGAAAATTCCCCTATAAAAACTGATTCCGCATCCCTCTGGTACTCTAGACGATGAGCGGTGCGCATTGGATCAAGATACAACGACCCTCATCGCGCCAGATCTAACGGAAGGATAATTAGTTTCCTAATTTTCGAAATAAATTCCAAAATCAAGGATAACTTGAAAAATCGATAACTCCCAAATCTTAACTCCTTTTTGGTTCATATTTTAAGGGAAGGTTCCTCTTGACATTATTTAATTATTTATGAAATTTGGGAAACAAATTGCAATGGATGAGAAGTCTCCCTTCTCTCCCAAGTTATCCCTTTAATTACTCCAAATTAATTATTAATCCTTTTTCCTTTATCATTATCTTGTTATTTTGGGTCCCTTGGACCTCAAGAAATCCTAAAGGCACGAATTCCCATATTGCGGAATATTGGTTTGCCTTTATCTTATTTTAAAAGTCTATTTCTCACATTCACCTTTTATTTATCAAATCCTTTTCTTTTTAATTTCTCTTTTCTTTTCGATTAGGCTCAATGGCCAATAAATCCCACTATCAAACAATCAATGTCATTTCACATGAAATCCATTTATTCAAAACACATTATATCATTATTTGTTCAAATATCTTTAATATGAGAAATTACATTTCTCACGAAATGAACCCAAAAATTGGGGTTGTGACACTTTCCGGGACTGCACGGCTCAATACTAGCATGCTACATGCCAATGTGGGCCCCACCTACAAGAGGAGTTACGGCTCTAATACCATTTGTAATACCCGATCCCATTTCCCAAGGATCTTATAGAGATTCTGGAATGAAGGCTGACCCCATAAACTGCCATTAGCCTTACCTACGCACTTTGTCCTCACTCACTCACACGCCAGGATCAACTTCCAAACTGGTCATTCATCCTAGTACTACTCCAAGTTGAGCATGCTTAACTATGAAGTTCTTTAGTGATAGGCTCCCGAAAAAAGAGGTTCATCTTGGTGATATGGGTAGTCTAACCATTCCTTTTAAGATCATTTTATCAGAGGCCTCAAATCCTGTGACTTTTCAAATTGCCAACTCGTGGAAGGAACTTTGACATGGACTAAGTAATGTTTAAAGTCATGATTTAGGACCCAACTGAAGTTACCTACCTGATGTAGAGTTTTTTTTTTGAGAAATCAAGGTGCACATATGAGATAGGTCTTAAACATTAAGGTTTGTGGTCAACTTTAAGGTCTTGGTCCAAGTCCCAAAAAAAACTTGTCTTTGAGGATGGTCTAGTTTGAGGTCTTAGTCCAAGACCCAAAATGATTAAAGAGATAGTTTACAAATGTGGTATTGTTTAAGAGATTAGTCTAGGACCACATGGTACATTTTTAGGTCATGTATAGGACCAAAGTGAGAAGATGATGTCTACATGTAATAGGGCTTTGAATTTTTTTTTATAAAAATTTGAAACATAAATTTTGGTTGAGATAAAAAAAGGTTTGAAATTGATGAGACAGACCACAATTCAAGATTCAACATCCAAAAATATGATTAGGCCCAAGGACCATTTAAATATTTCTATTACCTTATAATAATGATTATAGAAATTAAGGAAAGATTTGTTATATGTAAACATTTGTGAAATTGTCAATGATTTATTTGTATTTTTTGAGTTTTTTTTATTTTGTATGATTTGAAGGTTTCCAAATATTCACTTTAAAATATAGGGACATATTGGTTTCTAATATAATATTTTAATGGTTGAATGAGTGGATGATTGGCAAGAACCCTTCTTCCTAATGTACTTTATTTGTCATATAAGAAAAACCATGTATTAGTGATTTTTCTACAAGTGTTCAATAATGATTGAAATTTAGAGTTTGAGTGGAAAATTTATGTCTTAAGGATCTTGAAACCACTCTTTGTAATTGGAATGATATGATGAAGAGGATTTATTTTCTTTAAACTTTGAATTAAGTGATTGCAATGACTTTGAGTGGTTGACCACTCCTTTAGGGCTTGAGCATTGATCCACTTATTGCCCAATGTTTGTGTTAAGACAATTTTTCCATCAACAATATATATATTAAATTGAGGAGCTTTTGTCCTTCTACTATAGGATTCATCATGATTCTCGCAAGGTGTACGAGATGGTTGCAAGAAGATGACTTGATGATAGAAGATGACTAAACAGGCACATCCCCATTGGAAAGCATTACACTACTGAGTACTTAGAGTGGATAGCTTCATCTCGTTTAATAATATTCTCAGTTGGAGAGGATGAGTGATTCTTCCCACATCCTTTTTATTTAGGAGATCTTATATTTTATACCTTGCATGCACTTCATTTCCATTTTTATTTTGATACTTTGCAATAAATTTACTTTCAAGCTAATAAAAGAAATTTTCAAAAAACAAAGATACCTAATTGTTGTGTGAAACACTGTATTTGTGCACTACTCCATGATGTTTATTATGTTTTAACATTTGTGTTTTAGTCTCACAACCCAAATAGTGTTGAGGCATTTTCCTCTATAGTTTTATTTTATAAGTCGGATTACCTAGGTTGATTGAGATTTACTAACTTATACATTTGTCCTTTGAAGGGTGGTTGTGTGAGATATTTAAGTTAGGAAATATTTAGAACAACATATGTATGATGCCTCATTCCTTTAAACTTTCATCACTGGATTTTAAGGATTAGGATCCCAAACATGTTAATGTTTGTCCATAATCTCACCATTCTAGTAATAAATGATTCCTCCATTCATATTTTTGTATCTAGATTTTCTATAATGGGATCTTTAGCCAGGGGAGAAGACGGATGGGGCCCCACTAACACTGAATGTCTTGCAAGGGACTAAATCTATACCATGTAGTTTTCATGTAAGTGAAAACCCCCCAACTCAATTTAGTTAAGGTGTTTGATGTCAAAGACACCCTGTGGGATTCACTTATGAAATGCATTAGTGTAGAGGTCGACTACAATCATACATCTATATTTTGGGATGCCATTTTTAGTTTCTTTGGGTATGATGCCATTTTTAGTTTTATTGACATACTTACAATTTTTCTCAAAAAAATTAAGCATTATGAGTTTTTATTTAAATTTAAGAACTTGATGGGACATTTGTATTCAAAGCCTTGGTATGTAAGCTTAAGGGTTTTCCTAGTGAACAGTTTTCTTACTAATGGATCCCAGGTTGGTGTGTGTGAAGTGTGCCTCCACCTCTTTCCAATGTTTGAGGCATGGACAACTACAAGGGATCATGATTCCTACTCCAATCCACTAGACCTTATTGTTTCTTGTAATCTTGGTGGATGTCATATTCCAATGTAAAAGTTAAGGTGAGCTATATCTATATGAAGATCTTAGGATGTCTCAACCATGTACATTAAGTCTGACTTGTCTTCGAGGACTTACAAATTTTGTATATATCTTTTTTAAATAAACATGTGATGACCATAAATGGGTTTACTAATCATCACCCAACCTTTTGGGGCATTGTGATTGTAATAATCTATTTTACTCTTTCTGGGATACAACCATGCCTTTTTTTTGTTTTAAGTTTGGTAATTTTCAACGGTCAATTTAGGTTGATGAACTATTGGTATACTCATAATAAATGTTATGTTCCTTCTATCATTGACCCTATGGTTCTACTGGTTAGGTCAATGGTCTCTACATGGGGGTGAATAGAGCTAAAAAAACTTAAATAAAACTCATTAGACCTTCAAATTATATCCTAAGATAAAGTTTCTTATATGAAACTTGAGTGAAACTAAACATACATAGAAAGGAAGAGAGAGATTGAGCAAGCACAAATAGAATAAGATACATATAAATGTTCCAACCTCCAAAATGGATATGTATGTCCACTACCTAAAGGGGTCATTCTATAGGATTTTCAACCACTGCAAACTCTTGATATTCCATTATAAGTCTTACAACATATAGACCACCCTATTCAATGTCAAGGGTACATTGCCTTCCCTTTGAGTACAAGGGAGCTAATAACCTACAAAGGACTTACCTATCCAATACCAAGAGTCTTTTACCTTGCCAAGGACTTACCCTCTTTTGCAATGAGCCTTTTGACTTCACCAAGCACTTGTCTACTCTTGTAACAAATGTTCCTCTTTCAAGGAATCACCACTCTTGACTTGGATCTTCATCCTTATTCTTCACCTTCACAAGGAGAAGCTTTCACCATTATAGCTTGAGAAAGAGGTTGGGAAAGCAGTGAAGAGCTTCACAAAGTGTACATTTTTGTAGCATTAATGCTTTTTGTTGGTTGGTTCCATTATCATGAGAATCTCTCTTACAATAAACCTAAGTCACTCAATTGGATGTAGATTAATAGATAATCTTGAGAGAGAAAGGTGGATCTTGGAGACAAAATCTCTCTACTAAAACGAGGGAGAATAGAAGGAAAACTTGGAAATAAGTCAAAGGGCCCCTATTTATAGTAGAGGGTGCCTACTAGCCAGTAGAGACACTTAGGAATGAGTTCTAGCTATTTAGGGTGTTCGAACAACACTGTACGGTGAAGTGCAGAAAAGTGTTTTTTGCTGAGTCACCTTTTGGGAAACTCGACCGATGACAATATATGAAAAAACAATTTGAATTTGTCAGTGGGGCTTATCCTAGATGAAATTCTACAGACAGCTTTAAGTTGTTTTGTAATTGCAGGGTGACGATCGAGTTGCCACCAAGACAAAATTGGCCTACCCTGGGAATTATCAAGGATTAGATAGCCCATCAGCTGATTGTCACTAGGACAAACTTGGTTGACAAGGAAACTTGTAATGATTTTTGACAATTGCCATAATAGTTCTTAAATATTTGAATTAAGTGCTCTTGATCAGTTCTAAGCTAAATGATTTACAACATGATTCTAATAGGGATCACTAGTAAGAAAATGACATATAATGTCACATTTGATGGCATCAGTTACCTAAAAAACTGACGTCATAAGACAACAATGTCGGTTATATAAGACAACCATCACCATATGTGAAGTCTTGTTAATTTAGAAAAGACACGAGTATCACTTTTACTTTAATGACAATTTCTTTGAAAAGAAACTAACGTCTTAAATTACCCACGAAATACAATTTTCTAGGAAAACAATTTGCCTCCAAAATTTTCAATACGGCGTCGGTTTTTCTCAAACCGACAACACATATTTGGTGCCATGTGCCCACAAAAAACTTTATCCCCTCATTAATCGTCCACTATTTTTAAAAACCAACGAATAATCACCCTTCGCAAGGCAAGATTTTATCCCCTTCTTAGTTGTTAGTTTTTATATAGGAATCGATGACTGTGTGTTTTCACACCTTGTCCCCACAAAAATATTCCCTCCCCCCAATTCACTCCTTCGTCATCGGTTTGTATTGGGAAACCGATAATTGTGATCCTAACACTAGATATAAATTTTTATCTCTAGAAACTGACGACTAAAAACCGGGTGTAACTTTTTTTATTTAGATTTGCACCTAGTTGTAGATTTTTACAAGTGACTGATGACTATTAGAGTTAGGCATCGGTTTTTTTAATAACTTACGACCATAGGTAACTTAATAGTACCCGTGTGAAATAGACTCTTCCCGATTCTCTATTTCATCGCAGTTTAGCTAGGCCTCTCGATCTCTGGCAATTTTTTCCTCCATCCACCGCCGCTTCCTTGCAGGCAACCAGTCTTCCTCCAGCCGTTGCTGCCACCTTTGCTTGCTTGACAGGACATCGGAGCTTGGGAAGATGTTGGAGCCACCACCGCTGTCCGACCCCCACCTATTGAGTTGGCCTCCGCATGCCACCGCTTCCAATATGCCTCCACTGCCTCCACCTACTGAGTTTGCCACCGCCGCCGCTCTACCTCTTCCATCATCTAGCCTATCGACACTTCAAGTACAACCACCGCCGCTCCAGCCTATCGACACAATCACCTCCACCTCCACCTCCGGCCACCCCTGTCGTAGCCTGCTTAACCCCACCATTGTGGTGAGTGATTAATCAGAAGTAGATTTTGATTAATTAGGATTAATTATGCATGAATGTAGTGAATTAATTAGATTTGCACTTAGTTTCTCTATTGTTAGTGATTGATTTAATTTAGTTCAATAATTGCTCGTCAAGAATGTGTAGTTGATTAATATTGATTAATTAGAGTTAATGATACATTAATGAACTTAATTAATTAGATTTGCACTTAGTTTATCTATTTTTAGTGATTGATATAATTTAGTTCAATAATTGCTCGTCAAGAATGCATAGTTGATTAATATTGATTAATTGGAGTTAATGATGCATGAATGAATTTAATTAATTAATATTCCTTTCTTTCATTCTTGCTAGTGATTGATTTAACTTAGTTCAATAGTTTCTCTTCAAGATTGTGTAGTTGATTAATATTGATTAATAAGAGTTGATGATGCATGAATGAACTTAATTACCCAAATGGAAGAATGAATTGAATTAAATGATGTTTCACAAAATCTTGTTATATGAGTGAAGAAACTATGATGATAGGTATAAGAATGACAACATATATACATGTATTTAGGTATCCTAGAAACCCACCTGAGATTTACTCATTAGGAGTAAATCTTAGATAGTCCATAGTTTGGGACTATTCTTGAACACTTAACCTCACTTAGGATGTAAGTTTATAATGTTTATTCAGTTTTCAAGATGTTTCTTCAGAATTTCCCTATTTTTTGTCTAGGTACGTATGTTGGTGGGCATTTGCCCATGTACATTAGTGTACTTGGAGAACTATAGGAATATGCTGCCAAATTTTTCTTAAAAATTGAATACGCATTATACAGTTACTGGTGAGATTAGGTGTTCAAGAATGGGATAGGTGGTACACAAATTTATTATAACACCCTAAACCCTAATCTTTTAACACTAAACCCAAATATTCAAATACTTAACTTAATATGTAAACTTTAAACCCTAATACTTGTTTTCTTTTTTATCATAGAATGGATAGATCATGGATGTCCATTCCAAATCGCTACACCCCAAAGTTTATTGCCAGTCTTGATAAGTTTATTAGATTTACTGATGAACATAGGAAACAACCTGGAGATAGGTTCTATTGCCCATGTTGGCATTGTGGTAACAACTTGAAAGTCAACACTGGTGAGGAAATCAAAAGCCATGTCATGTCCAATGGGATTGTACAAGGATATATAGAATGGTACTATCATGCAGTGATTTCAAACCTGAGATCAGTAGATGTCAATAGTAGTGCTTGTGTTGAGCAAGAAATTGCCATCGATGACATAGATATGGAAGAGCTGATTCTGATAGACATCATTAATGTTATGTTGGATAATTGTGGGGTAGACCACACCAATCCACCTTCCTTGTTTAGGAACATTGTGCATGATGTTGAGAGACTGTTATACATAGGTTGTACTAAATTTACAAAGTTGAGCACTGTGTCGAGATTGTATAATTTGAAGGCTAAAAATAGATGGAGCGATAAAAACTTCACGTCATTGTTGTCTTTGTTGAAAGAAATTCTTTCTAAAGGAAACAAGCTTCCAAACTCAACATACGAGTTAAAGAAAATATTATTTCCAATGGGAATGGAGGCTAAGGAGATACATGCATGCCCAAATGATTTTGTATTATTTCAAAACAACAATTTGGATTTGAAAGATTGTCAAAAATGTGGGGCATCAAGGTATAAACTGATGACCTCAGAGAAGTCTAAAACTGGCTCTCCTACCAAGGTGATGTGGTATCTACCTATAATAACATGGTTTCAATGCTTGTTTGCCAATCCAAAAATGAGAAGAATTTAAGGTGGCATGCAGAGTTTAAGAAAAATAAATATGGGATCCTACGACATGCGTCTGATTCCCCACATTGGAAGAAGTTTGATTTATTGTACCCTGAGTTTGGTGAAGAAGTTAGGAATCTAAGACTTGGTATTTGTACCCTGAGTTTGATGGCACTTGTCCTGTTATTCTTGTTATATATAATCTTCATCCCTGGTTGGGTATGAAAGATAAGTACATTATGTTGTCGTTGTTGATCTCGGGCCCTAAACAACCTGGAAATTATATTGATGTTTATCTTGAACCTCTAATTGATGACTTAAAGAAACTCTGAGGTGAAGGTGTGATGACCTATGATGCTTCATGTAGAGAGACATTTTGTTTGCATGCTATGTTGTTTTGTACTATTAATGACTTTCTAGCATATGAGAATTTGTCTAGATAAAGTTTAAACGGATCCAAAGCATGCCCTATATGTGAAGATAACACTGATTCCATACAACTAAAACATGGCGGAAAAACTATATATCTTGGTCATTGAAGGTTTCTTCCAAAATCCCATCCGTATTAAAGGTTGTGCAAAGCATTCAATGGATGGAATGAGGAATGGAGTGCCCCTAAACCTATACTAGGGGAGGTTGTTTATGAAAGAGTAAAAGACTTTATCAATGAATTTGGTAAGATATCACAATGTACCATTCCCACACAAAGTGACAAATCTTTATTCTAGAAGAAGTCAATAATTTGGGATCTTCCTTATTTTAGTTCTTTGGTAGTTAGGCATTGTATTGATGCCATGCATGTTAAGGAAAATGTTTGTGATAACGTCATTGGTACTCTATTGAATATACCAGGTAAGACTAAATATGGCATCAAATCTAGAATGTCCTACGTGAAATGGGAATAAGGAAAAATTTAATAGATGTAGTTAGTAGTGATTGGAGAACATATTTACCTCCTACTTGTTACACATTGTCTAGAAAGGAGAAGAAAGCTTTTTGTGAGTACTTGGTTAATGTTAAGATACCACATTGTTACTATTCCATCATCTATAGATTGGTATCAATGAAAGATCTAAAGCTGATAGGTCTTAAATCTCATGATTTCCACACTCTAATGCAACAAATATTGATAGTGGAAATTCGATCTATACTGCCAAAGCATGTAAGGTTTTCTATCACTAAAATTTGTTTCTTCTTCAACAGTCTATGCAACAAAGTTATTGACCCTAATACTCTCGATAAGTTACAAAGAAAAGTGGTTGTTACTCTATGTTATCTTGAGATGTATTTTCCTCCTTCATTCTTTGATATCATGGTACATCTTGTTGTCCACTTAACTAGGGAAGTGAAAATATTGGGACCAATTTTCTTGCATTGGATGTATCCTTTTGAATGATACATGATCTTTCTTAAAGGTGATGTTTGAAACCGTTATCATCATAAAGGGAGTATTATTGAGGGTTATGTGGTGAGAGAGGTCATGGATTTTTTAATGACTTTTTGAGTGGTAATTACACTCCTATAAATGACAACAATATTGAGGACTATTCTGGCAACGAGACTTTAGGAGCATGAATGAAAGTAATCAGCTGTGATCTACTGGAACAAGCTCACTTGTATATTTTATGCAACATCGACAAAGTGAGTGTTTATATCATGGAACATACCAATTCCATTGAGAAATAATATCCTCAAGCCAATTCAATGTAACTTGCTAGAGAGCATAACAAGACATAAAGTAATTGGTTTGAAGATAAAGTCTTACATCAACTATATCAAACACCAAATAATCTTATTGAAAATATCAAATGTCTAGCCTTTAAACCAAAAATGAATGTTATGTGTTATGAAGGGTTTGACATAAATGGGGAAAGCGTCGAGAAGATAAAAGCTCGTCCAAAAAAATGGGGTCACCCTTCAAGTGTCTTCATGGTTTTTCTCTAGTGTGAAAGATAAGAGTCCACGTGAAGCTAAAATATGTCATATTACAGTGTCATTGAAGACATATGGGAGTTTGACTAAGAATATTTCACAATTCTGCTCCTTTTGTGTGATTCGGTTGATAACACCAAAGGAGTTATAGTGGATGAATTGGGTTTCACATTAGTAAATTTTGAAAAGATTGGCAAGAACGGTGAACCATTCATATTAGCATCATAGGAGATACAAGTATTTTATATCAATGATCCTGCAAATGAAAAATAGTCAGTTGTTCTTCATGGTAAAAGACAATTCATTGAAGATCCTATAGATGAAGAAGAGTACTATGATAAGTATGATGACTCGAGTTAATTCTCAGTTGGGTTGCCAACACCAAATATTGTAGCTAATGATGACTTATATGTGCACGAAGATCACACCGAAGGAATGTTATTCGATAAAAGATCTCAATGTTAGAGGCATTTTTTTATTTTATTTTTAAATGTTTTATTTTTTATTTTTTTAAATGTTTTATTATTTTAAATGTTAGATCGATGTGAAATTTACAATGTTTGATTGTTTTTTATATGACATTATTTTTCAGATGGCTGACCATGAGTATGATGATTGTGATGATGATTACCATGATGGTGAGGCACCGCGTCCCAATGTAAGTTTTACAATATATCTAGCTATATGTCCATTATAAGTTATATCATATATAAGGGTACGATGCCACATCACTTTTCTTTGTCAATTTTTAGGTTGGGGATATACCCCCGAAAAACCTTGTTCCACTTGATGAGAAGCATAAAAAATTGGAAAAATCAGGGGCATCACTATGATGAACAAGTTACTACAACAAAGGGGCAATGGACCAAAATTGGTTGTGGATTTTGATCATGCAGGAAATCTAGTTAGAAAGAATCACAGCTCATTTTTTTTATTTCTTGGGGTTCTTACTCGTATACATTGTAGTGTAAATGCAGAATCTTGGCATACAGTTCCTAAAGGGAGAAAAGACTTAGTATGGAACGAACTATGTGTGAGATATTATCATTTGCAATTCTATTTTTAAAGTTATTTACAATTTTATTTTTTAGAATACTCTATTAGATATATGAAATTGTGCAGAGTATATTTGAACTGGATGAAAGCCTACATTGTAAAAAGGTGATGTAATGTTTTGGGAGGGTCCTAAGGAACTAGAGGACAACTCTCAACTGACAATACATATAAGAGGATGATAAGAGGAAGATGTTAGCCCTTGAGAAATGGAACTACCTGGAATCAACTGAGTGGGAGGTGTTGCTTGCCAAGAGAAATACTGATGAATTCAAGGTATTAAGCATCACTTCCTATTTAATTAATATACATTCTTATGAATTCACCTATATACTATTTAGCTTGATTGTTGCTAACCAATTCAATGTCCTTACTAACAAGTCTATCAACGATGCTCAAAGAGCAAGGCATGCACTAAATGTGCATGATCACATAATGGGTCCAGGTGTGCATGCAACACTTCACCAAAAAGTACATACGTCTTCCATTCATTAGCCTACTGCTCCTACTGATGAGACTGATGAGTCCTCTACTACTCCCACACCTTTGCATCGCCATGATGTGTGGATAGCTAGGAGGCAAAACAAAAAAGGAGATATAACTGATCCCACAATTACTGAGGCAGTTGCAAAAGTGGTAAAATGCAACTCTCAGAGCAATTAGTATTGATGATTTCTCTGTTTACTTACCAATTTCTATTGATCATGATTATTGGGAGCTTCACGAGTAGAGAAAGCAAGGCTCATTCATCCCTGAGGGCACAGGGGATGAATTGAGAGTTGATCTCGATAACCTAGAGCATTCTGGATATGTTAGGGGTACATGCATTGGTGTGGGCATAAGAGCATTCTTTGGGCCATCACAGAACAAACATGTCTAAAAAGGGGGATTTTCAAAAGCTAAGGTAACCTATTCTTTTTTTAGAATGTTATTGCAAAGGGAATTCAGGAATTAAAAATCATTTCTTTTAGCCATGTATATGTGGATGAGTTAATTGATAAGAGAGTCCAGGAAGCAATGAGAAATTAATAGGCATCCCAGGATGCCACTCAAACAGTACTTGTGGCGTATGTCTCTTCCCCAATGATAGAGGTGATTGGGAGTAATCATGTAGACCCACCACCTAGTAAGTCTGCTGTAAGTATTTTATGACATAGTAGCTAGTCTTTTGAAGATGATATGTATATGTGTATGCGTAACATACTCTATGTAAATTTGTAGGGGTTGAGGCCATGCCATCTAAAATTGAAACAATTCATCATTGTAGAGGGTGAGGCTTACCCACACCTTCTAGGGAACACAATTCGTGGCACTCCAGTACCTGATGGCGTGGTTCGTGTGAGCCCAAGGCTTGTCTTCCCCACTGGAGACATCATCCATTTCCATATGCCCACCCAGATGTTGACACACTTGGTGAAGCAGAAGGAAGAGTAGTTTTGTGTCATGAAGAGAGAGTCATCTATATTGATCATGTATGGTACATTTACATTACGTTAATTGGTATATGTATATACACGACAATTGATATGAAATTATATATGTAGGACAAAGGGAAGAAACTCACTATAGCTCATCCTCCTCCACCTCCACCTCTTCTTCAAGTACCTAGTTGGCTTCTATAGGACCTATACGACTCGATAGGTCCTCAATGTAGGGGTATGGAAATATGGATAGGTGAACATTACAAAACATTACCTATTGTTGTTTCTATGGAGGAGGTTGATATAGGCCAATCATATGATAATCATATATTTTTAGAGGATATTTTGGATTTGTTTTGTTATGCTTGGCTGAATTCATCTATGATAGAACTATGAAACTAGTGAGATCTTATTTATATATCTATATACCTCATTTTATATATGGTGATCTATTTTCTTATATATCAATGCATATGTAATATATGTTTTGCATCCACTTACATAGGCTCTGTAAGGATTTTGAAATGGCTCATGTGAGATTTCTAGTTCCATCCTTGATCAGTCTTGTAAATGAAGACCCTACATCAATTACCTTATACTTCTCTATCACTTTCAAATATTTTGGTGAAAAAATAGAGCATGATAATAGATCCATATAATGTTGGGTAAGTTTACTTTGCTTATATTTTTGACGTAAGAAAATTACATTTCATTGTGGATTTTGATTTATATAATTTTTACTTTCTTATCACTAGAGGTAAGAATTGGGAGTTACTGGTTCTAGTTCCTGAGATGATGACTATTTATTATCTAGATTCTAAGGGGAACAAATTAGACCATTCAGAACACGATTTGAAGAGTCCATTATACACGTGAGAAAGATTTTATATTTATATCTGTTAACATCTATTGTTACATGACTATTTACTATTACAATTCAATGTGTTACATTATCATATAGGGCTTTAAAAGATTTCAAAAATGTTGGAGGAAATGTGAACAAGAAAAAGAAAGCGATAGTTTAGAAGAATGTGGATGTAGTTTCCTGATGCCAATACATATTTTATTTATGTGAACTATTCTTATTTTTATTTATTAACATTTTGTATGTTGAAATTTATAGTGTGTTGTGCAAGACAATGATTGGGCATGTGCGTACTACATGATGTGGTATATGAACATGATTATCAGATATGTTGCACAAGACATCAAAAACATAGAACATGTAATATATAGTCTTGATCATCATAAGATAATATGAAAATATCAAACTTATTAATTATAAATACATCATTATCTTTGCATGTATTTAAAACTAGTGACTTCATTACAGGGGAAATGTTATTAGATGTACATGCACCCCTATACAATAGAACAATTAGATGACATAAGAGAACAATATGAAAAAGATTTTGAAAGGGAGGAAATTTTTTATTATGATTGGGGTACTGATGATAAATAATGAAATTTCTAAACTTTGGTGTCATTATTTCTATATATATGTGGTGCTTATATATACATTAGTGAATGACTTTTTTTATCTGTCTTATTGAAATTTGATCTATATACATGTGTATGAATGTGAAGATGAATGAATGAATGTGATTCTACACGTGTGTGAATGTGAACATGGGTGGAATGAATGGAACTGTAGGTTTTTACATGTGTGTGCATGTGAAAATGGATGAATTAATGAAACTATAGGTTTCTACATGTGTGTGAATGTGAAAATGGATGAATGAATGGAACTACATGTTTCTACATGTGTTTGAATCATGTGAATAAATTAATTGTGTTTCTACATGTGTGTGAATCACATGATGTATATATATAAATCTTGATCAACTTGTTATTTCTGGTTTGTGGCCTATTTGTTAGGCTAAAATCACAAAATGTCATAATCCTACAATTCTGAACTGAGCTGCAGGTTTTGCATCCTGCTGACCAGCCAGACAGAAGGCCTGCAAGCTAGTATTAAAAAAATTACACTTGGTCGATAGTTGTTTATAATAATCATCAATGAAGGTACATGTCGTTTGTTGTTTACAAGAAATTGATGACTATGTCCTAACCCAGACATTGGTTTATGAACTCATAACCGACAACAATTTGATGTTGTACTTTTAGTTTTAACCTAAACTGACGACTATGAACCAATTTTTTTTGTTTGGATAGGGATTTAGCTATCGGTTTTTTCATAAATAACTGACAACAATGTCCTGAGATAGGAGGCTATTTCTTTAAACAATAGACAACTATAGATCCTACCAGTGTCGGTTCTTTTTCGGTTGCAATGGGGGCCGGCTCTGTGACCGGTTTTGGAACCGATGCCATAAGATTCTTCCTTTACTACCGCCCACTTGGGTGTCGCTTTGAAACCGATGTTAAAAGGCCATTATAACTGATGTTAAAGGTGGTACGTGTACTAGTGGATATAGCCTATTCAATGAAACATCCATTTGCAACTATTTCGACTTGTTTTCTAGCAAACTAGGATTTTCCTAATCATCCTCATCATGGACCTAATACCTAAAATTGATCTAAAATAGACATATTAGATACATATGAATGGAAGGGTTAAGTAATCATAAAAATACAAACAATGTATAATTGTTAGGTCAACATTCACCCCCATAAAAAACCATTCCTTAACATATTGAAAAAGACTAGAATTTTAAACATTTTTTACCATTGATGTGTTGGGGGATACATGAATGTTTGAAAGGGATCCCCCCTCAATGTATACTTACCTTTCACCTATGAGATCAGTTCCCCCCAAGAACAAAAACACCACATATACATATTCTATGCAATTTTCAATACATAAGCAATATGCAATTTAGATTAATTTCAATACGATGCAAAGCTAGTTCTCCCCGTTTGTCGTATCAAAAAGGGAGAGGGTATAAGATCTAGGTCAGGTTGTTTTCTACTCATAAGAAGCATATACAGGCATCAAGCACAAACCAACTAGAGAGAACTAATATCATTGAGTCATAATCAAAATATAGATATGCATTCACCAAAACTCATAAAGTAGAAGATTTAAAGAGTTTAGGTTAAAAATATAAATATTACAACCCAAATGAAAATAGTATAATATGAAAACAACAACCAATGAAGATAACAACTAATGATAAAATATTAGCCTCAGATTTAGGGGCCCAATGTAAGATACATGCTAAGCATGAAAAAAGGAAAACACATGGCCACTTGTGGACCTAAGAACTAAACATTGATGACATCGAAGGCAATCTTATCAGCGGTTTGTAGTCTTCATCACTATCTTGCTCTGGTTATTCAGGAGTAGCAGTGGCCTTATCTACATCATTAGGTCCATCATCCTCTAATTATGCCACCACACCATCGGTATCCTCATTGTCGAACTCCTCATCATCATCGTCAGCTTATTTATCCATCTCCTCATCATCAAGAGAAAAGGAGCGCATAGCTGACCACTTATGATGTTGCTCTTCCTAAGACATGCCACATGCAAACAAGGCATTTGCTTGCTCAAAATTTGGTGTAGAGACCTCATGGTAACCATCAAGCAAGGAAGAGTACGTGCCATGTGGAAGGGAAAGAAACTGAGTGACACTCAGTTGAGGATAAGAGGAAGTAGAAGAAGTTTTGACAGCCAGAGTAGGATGGGAAATAGAAGGAGCATACTAGATAGCCGGATAGAAGTGGTCATAAACATAGGTAGAATAATTAGTAGATGAGAAGGATGGCTAAGGGTTAGGACATGATAGGTTCATGTTGCTCATGATATGAACAAAATCCTTATGGATGTGGTCCTAAACCTACATGTTATAGGTGTTTTAGTGTATCATGTAGCCCATAAGGGTTTCATTAGACACTGGAAAAGATTCCCTAGCAGGTCGATGAGGTGGAGGTAGAGGATGGGTTGAGGAGGATGAAGCACCATAGGTAAAAGGACCTAAAGAGTGGGAATACTTTTTAACTGTGTTCTCTCTAATGCACACTCCTACGTGGTTTTGTGGATAGTTAAGGTCATGAAAGAGTGATTTTTCAGGATGGGTATGGAAAAGGAAAAAGATTAGGTTCGAGTAGGAAGGTTGTGAGTCACAAATGCTCTTCTCAGAGTCGAATTGGGTCATATGATGTAGGATGTACCTAGCTCACTTGACTTTAATCCCATTAAGAAGACTATACACAATTGCCTTAGAGTTTTCTCCAATGTCTGTTTGATTGCGCTTGGTGTGGACATTGCAATTGACAATAATGGCAAATATGTGTGACCGTAGATCCAAAGAGGAGGAGGGTGGGATAGACTTCTTTCTAAATGGTATATCAAGTTTCCTTAAAGCTTTATGAATATCAGAGAAAGATATTTTAGGTTCAAATCTTTGATAGAAATCCTTAGGATAGAGTAGGTCACACTGAGATGGATAGGTGGACAATTGATTTTCTGCCAACAGGGGAGTAGCTCCAATCAAATAGGAATTGAGGTCATCCTCAGAGATTGAGTGTCGAGTTCCAACAACCATGGTTGTGAGAATGATTTTTGTGGAGCGTGAAGAAACAAGAGATGCATAGTTCCAAGTCAACTTATCATAGAATTTGTGAACAACCTTTGTGCTTGCATGGGAGTTGAAGAATCAAAATCTCTTAATGTATAATACATGAAGACATTAATTCATGAAAATATCATAAATTTTATCTATAAAACTATCCTTACACTCTATCAATGGCCAAACGGAAAGGGGGCATGAGGTAGAAGCTCCTTATAGAGATTGATGGCTTGTTGATGGATGAAAGAAGCTCCATCATACACCAAGATGCGAGAAGAAGCAGTAAGAGTAGGGTTTCTAGATGAAGTGTTGCAGTTTTTCTACGTATGGCCATGAAGACGAGCACGCAAAGAGGAGAAGAGAAGAATTGATCTCAACTAGAGAAACCAGTCTAAGAAATTGCAGCAAAATCACCTCCACGGACCTAGGGAAGGATCAAGGTTCTAGATAATGGGTCAAAAATGGCTAGGAAAGGGTGAGGAAGTGAATAAGGTTTAAGGGTGAACAAGAATAGAGGGTTGTCAGTTAGTTTCTTCTTGTTGAGAGGGAAGAAATAGACCAACAAAACATACTTAATGATGACGGCACAAAGTTGTCAGCCAAGTTTGTTGTTTGGGTAACTCGAACGACGATGTGTACAGTTCAACCCTTGGGTAAGACAATGATCGAGTTACTTATAGGATGATCTCAGTTGACGGGAAGGTCTATTAAAAAGATGACATTTAATTCTAGAGTCCTAGTGTATTATGTGAATGCATTTCTCTATCCCATCATGTATCTGTAGTATATATGAACATTTTTTAATCATCACATGATACTATTTTGTGATAAAATGTGTTTTTTGCAAAAAAATTCCAATTTGAGCAAAATAGATGATTAAAACTTGCAAATTTTATAAAATAATAGAAATGATAGTTGTAATTGAGAAACAACATAGAGAAATATGAGCACCATAGCTAGAAGGCATAGAATTACTATAAAAAGCATTAATAAGAAATTTTGATCTAATTAAAATGAATTTCTCTATAGCTAGAGGTCTAGTGAAAATATCCACCAGGATATTTTATGTGTCCAAATGTGTGATATATATGTCTTTGTTAGCAATGTGGTCAGGAAGAATATAATGGCAGAACTCTATGTTTCTAGCTCTATTGGCTTTTTAGATATGCCACATGCTCATATTTTGATGATGCAAGTATTTCCCAAATTGTATTACTAATAAGTGTGTTAAGTGTTTAAGGTGATGAAGGAACTAAGTCAAGATACAACTACAAAGACCTTGAAATTATATGTTTGGATACTTGTAAATCAAGTTTTCTATGTTTTTATGAATTTGTTTGTACATGTGTGTTTTCATAAAACTTTATAGACATGATGAAAGGGCAAGTGATGATCCTCCAAAACCAACCAAAACCTGATCATGCACTCTCATGAAGACTTTAGGGTTGATAGGTTTCATATGAGTCACTAATAGGGCCTCACTTACATTGCAAACCTTGGCATAGAGTCTTTCTCAGTCGACAATTTTGTTGACTGAGAAACACTCAGTTGAAGACTCAGACAACCAAGAAATAGCCTTGCATATCTAGAGTTCTGAGTCAATCTCAGTCGTCAATATTGTCGATTGAGAAATTATGTCGAAGAAAATTTTGATCAAAATAGAGGTGTTGGACCGAGAAAATGGATTGAAACATAGCTGTTAGAGTAATTTGACCCCAGGACCTTATTCGGTCGACAATGTTGTGGACCAAAAATCTTTTTGGTCAAAAATATTGTCGACTGAGAAAGTTTTTGTAATATCTTTTGATTAATGATCAAATTTGCCATTTCAACCAAATTAATTTCCACCAAATGGCTAATTGACCACTAAGAATACTCTAGACACTACCCATAAGTACCCTAACCACTTGTAAACATTTCCTATAAATAGGAGTGGTCTTAGAACACCTACACATCAAATTCCTACAAAACTTTGCAAATTATATTACAGCAGCATTTGATACATACTCGAGCATACTTGCCATCTTTCTCAAAGAGCTTAGGACTAGTACTTCAAGTTGCTATCATTATAATACTAAGTCCTTAGCTCAGCTATATTATCCTCTCCGCCTAATACTACTTTGTAGGAACTATTTTGGAGTTGATCATCATCGCTTGTCCATAAGAGAATAATTATATATCTTGTGAGCTTATTTTGTTTCTTTCTTTCTCCATTATATTTCTTCTTATTGTATTATTCTTGGGCTACTTCTTGGAGTGAAGGATGTTTAGGAACCTATGAGAAGAAGGATTCTTCTCAACTTGGTCCTCTTTCCTTGGCTGTTAAAGAAGAGGTGAAGAATGGTGCTCTTCTATGTCTGTCAAATAAGAGGTAAAGAGGGTGTCCTTCCGCAGCCCATCAAAGAAGGTTTAGTTTCTCCTTGAGCTGAAAAGGAGGGTTAGTCTTGTGCCACAAAAGACGACGGTAAATTTATGTATTGTATCTGTATATAAAAGGAATAAAATATATGATTTAGAAAGGTATTGGACGAATGTCTTTTGACAAAAGCACTCTAAATCTCTGTGTCCTCTTGTGATTGCTTTCTTCTCTCAAATTTCTATGAGCTAAGTATTTTAATTTCTTAAAAATTAACCAAAAGCTCTATTCACCCCCTCTAGAACTTTTCATTTGGTATCAGAGCAGGTCTTCAAGGAGCAATAACATGTCTTGAAGCATGGGGGATAACGTGACTAGCCACCTCAACTTGGAAGGATCATATGTGAGCTGGTCACCGGTGTTTGACAGATCAAAATACACTTACTGGGAAAGAAGGATGCAATTGTAATTTCAAGGAATCAACTTTGAACTAATGAAGATGACAACTCGTCCATGTGCACTTCCAATAATTGAGTTAGAAACATGGAATCCTGATACGGTAAAACAATCCACACTCAATGCAAAGGCAGTACGAATTCTCTATTCTTCTTTATCTATTAGTGAATTCAATTGTGTATCATCATGTGAAACAACTTGTGAAGTTTGGCACAAATTAGTTGTAACACATGAAGTAACTACTCAAGTCAAAAATAAAAAAATTAATATGCTAAAACATAAATTTGAATTATTTCATATGCAACCTAATGAGAGCATTGCAGAAATGTATGCTAGATTTTCTAACATTATTAATAGCCTAAGTGTGTTGGGAAAGAACATAAGTGAGGAAGATCAAATATCCAAGATATTTAGATCACTACCTTCCAGATACAAGTCAAAAGTGATCACCGCTATCGAGGAAGCCAATGATCTTACAACACTAAAGATGGAACATCTCATCGGGAATTTGGAGACACACATAGTCATCCTTGAGGAGGAAGAATTTGTGGAAGTTGAACAACAAAAAGAGGGAAGGAATAATCTTACTTTCAAAGCCTCCACAAAAGTGTCATCGAGAAACATCATCCAAGAAAGTAGTGACAAAAGTGATGAAGATGATGAAGGCATCTTGATTGTAGATGGTAAGAAGTATAAGAGATATCAATCTAACAAAATTTGTAGTGAATCATCTTCTTCTTCTAGGTTCCTTGAATGTAGAAAGAAAGACCACTTGGTTTTTGAATACCCAAAATTCAAGAAAGGCAAAAAGTCCTCATTCAAGAAACAATACAAAGCCTACTTTTCCAAATAAGATCAATCAAGTGATGATGGAAAAAGAAATGAAGAAGAAGAAGTAGAATGTCTCATGGCTATAATAGATAAAGAAGAAATCAATGAGGTAAGTATATTTGATTTATCTAAAGAAGAATTAGTTGACAATCTTGAAGAACTTCATGATAGATATATTGACTACAAAAGACAAAAGAAAAAAACTTGCTAAAATTTTTGATGAACTTTGCATTAATCTAGACAATCTTAGTTCTAAAAATGATACTCTAAAATATTCAAATAATTCTTTTAAAGAATCTATTGAGGTCTATAAAGTACCATTGCTTGTTCTTGAAAATAACAATAATCTTCTTTCTCAAGAAAAGTTTGATATGATCCCTAAATTAAATGATTATCAAACAAAACCTATTTTATAAACACATTCATATTAAGATGTTTTAGTAAAAGAAAGAGATGCTTTACTTTCGAATCTTGCTCAATTAGATATAGATATAACTAAAAGGCTTGTTGAAAATGTTGAATCACAGAAACAAGTTTCTAGATTAATGAAATGAAATAAGAGTCTTGATAACTTTTTAGACAATGCTTCTAAACAAGTAAGAAGGAGAGGTTTAGGATATGTATGAAAGAACAAATCCTCACATATGCCAAAAGACAAAAAGACATATGCTTCCAATATTAGAACTAAATATGTACTTAAGACTAAAGTTGTAGATTTGCAAAATGTTGAAAAGAGAAATGAAATATCTTTTATCTCATGTCATTATTGTCAACATCTTGGACATTATTATTTTTCATGTGAATATTGTAAGAAAGGAGCCCTTGACATGGTTTGGGTTCCAAAATCCCCAATTTAGAATAAAAAGGGAACTTGTTGAGATTTGACTTATGCTTAATTTGTTTAATGTATTTATGTCTTATCTAAACTGAATTTGATATTAAATTTGCATATCTTTTTTCTTAATAAAACTCATTTGTATAATTTTTAAGAAATTTTAAATAGTTATTCATTTGCATATCTTATTAAATATAAATTCTAGAACATGATATCAATCGACAAAATAGTGACCAAAATGATCCTCGATCCACAAATCTTCTCGGCTGAGAACAAGTATGTCAGAAATTTAACTTAGACATCTTTTTCAAGAAAAAAAGATTAAAATTTATATTTGTAAAAATCTTTCTACCTTGATAATATTCATTCCATTTATTATATTTACGCTAACAATCATGGCCTCTACTTGAGTACCAAAATCCTTTCAACTTTGTAGGATTGATCAGTTGATGGTGAATGCTTAAATAATTTGACTACAAATTAAAATGCCTCCAATATTATTGAAAAGAGAAATGAAGGCAAAGGAACAATTGTTATAGTAAGTGATAATAAAAAAAGGGAATATATGTATGTGCACATATTAAAGATGAACTTCAAAGTTAATGATAATAATGAGGTATCTCCCTCTACTCTAGCAAAAATAAATTATATATAGCTTGTTGTAGTTACCTTGATAAAGTTGAAAAATTATAGAAAAATATCTAGCATACTTGATTTAAATGTTGTTGACAAAAAGAAATTAAATGATCTTATTGTTGTAAAATGTTTCTTTTGAAAATTAAATCCTTGAATTGAAAAGAAAAGATGCCTTATATCAATAGTTTACCTCTTTTTGTGCTCAAGTCAATCATATTCTTCAAGAAAATATTGATGATCAAATTTTATTCTTGAATAAGATCTCACTATAAAATGTTTAATTTTTAATACTAAAATAATATCTTTTCAAATAAAGTGAAAATTTGAACTTATCATTTGAAGAAGTTTCAAATATGCCAAAAAACTTGTTACATTGTCATGTTGGAACTCATTAATTTGGCTATATTCCTTAACATGATTTTAGCAAATGCACTAGTATTGAAACATGTATTGCTTATAAAAGATTCAGATATTATGCTTTCTCATGTCATTAAAATGATTTGGGTACCATAACTTCTCTCTACACAAGAAGTAAAAAGATCACGAGCCTTTATTTGCAAATCATTTTTGGTCTTAATATGTGCCATCATATTTATCTATTTTAATATAGGCATCATATATTAGTGGAGTATCCCAATAAGAATCGATCATCTTGTCATAATAGTTTCTATATTTTGAGATGAAAAAGTAGGATTCATTTATTCACAGAAAAAATTATTTCATTTGTGTTTAACAAAATTTATTTGGATATTTTAAAACTTGGTCTCCAGATTCAATTTTTTTCTTGATTCATTGGTTTCTACGTCTTCCATGAATGACTTATCATGAAAGTTGGGATCTTAACTGGTTATCTTTTTTGGTGAATCTCTTTTTTGTTTTATCTTACTTGGTATAAGATTAAGGGGGGGCTTAAAGTGTCTTTATATATAATTTGCATATCTTTTTTCTCTTAATTAATTCTCTATATCAATGTTGGCTTAGCAATCTTTTGACATTTGATTTAGAGATTCTTTTAGAGTTGTTATTATGGTACTTAATGGCTTATCTATACCAATATGGTCTTAACATCCCTTATATGTGGTGTAGAGATACTTTGTTGTGTATGCTAATTGGTTCTCTATATCAATATGGTCTTAACATACCTTTTATTTGGTCTAGAGATGCTTTTATTGACCTCATTATTGTGATTAATGGATTCTCAAATCATTTTTGGGATTAACATCCCTTGAAAATGATTGAGAAATTCGTTTCAGTTTTTTACTTTTGATTTTTCATCTCTATATCATGGTGGACTTAACATTCCTTACCATTGGTATCTTTTTGATATTTGTTCTTTATGGGATCATTTTATCATGAAGGGGTTAACATTCCTTTAGTTGGTAATCTTATAATATTTTTTATGTTCCTTGTCCAAATATGGCTTCAAGCGTAAGCTTACTGAAGACCCACGATGCTCCCGCTGCCACTTGGAGGAGGAAACAGTCCTACATGCCTTATGGGACTGCCCAATGGCAAAGCAAGTTTGGCTGAATATCATCCCTACCACAGCTTTCGCGTTCTTTCTTCACGACTGCATCAAGGACTGGCTTGATTACAATCTTCTTAACTTGCGTCAAACTGAGGACTGGGCGTTATTGTTCTCGATTACCTGCTGGTGGCAATGGAAGAATCGAAACCTCCGTATCTTTGAAGGGTGAAGCTACACACCCACGATCCTGGCATCCAATGCTCAGACAAGTTTAGCCTCTGCGAGCACTGCCTTCTGCAAGTCGAAAACCACACAACAAAGAAAACCATGCACTCCTTCTCCAGTACTCCCTTCTCCTACCCCATCTGCCATTCTGCATGTCGACACGGCTGTTAGTATTCCCATGAATCTCAAAGCTACAACTATAGTTCTTCGGGACAATACTGGTCGATGGATCGAAGGCCGCAGCTGCAAATACTCTGGGAAAGACCCCATGGACGGGGAATTGTGAGCAATTCTCGATGGTCTGTGAACCGCTGCTGCACACAACCTGCCCACATCCCTGCTTTGTAGCGACTCCAGCAATGCAGTGGATTGGATTACAAGAAAGAGCCCTGCACCCGCCAAATATCGTTTGCTGGTGCTATCTATCCAACACTTACTCTGTCAAGAATCATCGGAGATCAGCTACTTACATCGGGAGCAGAACAAACTTGCGGACTTGCTGGCAAAGAGACACCTCAAACAACCGGAGCATGAAGATCACTGGGATAGCTGCCCGGATTTTCTAAATCACCTTTATCTCCAGGAGTTAGAGTCCTGCCCTTTTCCATTTAGACGTACCAATCCTATGTAGTTCTAGTTTTTCCTTGCTGTTTTTCTCCAAAAAAAAATTGGTATTTTTTTATTTAGTACATTGGGTATTAGTTTTACCTCTATAAATGACTATCTTGTTGAGGGGGAGCATTGGTAAGCATTGACCCTTTTTGACTTCGACAAAAGGGGGATAATAACCCATGAGATAAGTTGGCTATCAACATATCAACTCAAAGGTATGAAATTTTATTGGATAATTGCAATTATCTTATGAAAATGTTTGTAATGATAAAAAGGGGGGATATTGTTGGATTTTTTGATATGCCACACACTCATATTTCGATGATGCAAATTTTCCCAAAATTTATTACTAACATGTGTATTATGTGTTTTAGGTGATGAAGGAACTAATTCAAGATCCAACTACAAAGACCTTGCAATTATATGTTTGGATACTTGCAAATCAAGTTTTATTATGTATTTATGTATTTATTTGTACATGTGTGTTGTGGTACAACTAGATAGACATGATGAAAGGACAAGTGATGATCCTTCAAACCTAGCAAAACCCTATCCTACACTCACATTAAGACTTTATGGATGATAGGTTTCATATGAGTCACTAATAGGACCTCACATACATTGCAAATCTTGACACAAAGTCTTTCTTAGTTGACAGTTTTGTGGACCAAAACACACGTGGTTGATGACTCAAAAAGCCGAGAAATAGCCTTGCATATCTAGAGTTCTGAGTCAATCTCGATCAATAGTATTGGCACTGAGAAATTTGGTCGAAGAAACTTTTGACTAAAATAGAGTCGTTCGACCGAGCAGATGGACCGACACATAGCCGTTAGAGCAACTTGACCCCATGACCTTACTCGGTTGACATTATTGTGGACCGAAAATCTTTCTAATCGATAATATTGTAGACCCAAAATCTTTCCGATCGACAATATTGTGGATCGATAAAGGTTCTCAAATCTCTTTTGATTAACGATCAAATTAGCCATTGCAACCCAATTAATTTCCACCAAACAGCTAATTGACCACTAAGAACACTCTAGGAACTACCCATAAGTACCCTAACCCTTTGTAAACATTTCCTATAAATAGTAGGTCTTAGGAAACCTAGACATCAACTTTGTACAAAAGTTTGCACATTACATTGCAACAACATTTGAGACATACTAAAGCATACTTGCCATCTTTCTAAAAGAGCTTAGGTCCAGTACTTCTAGTTGCTATCATTATAAGCCTAAGCCCTTAGCTCAGTTATATTATCCTCTCCACCTAATACTGATTTGTATAAAATATTTTGAAGTGGATCATCATCACTTGTCCATAAGAGTATAATTGTAATCTTGTGAGCTTATTTTGTTTCTTTCTTTCTCCATTCTATTTCTTCTGTATTGTATTATTCTTGGGCTACTTTTTGGAGTGAAGGTTGTCTAAGAACCTACGAGAAGGAGTATTCTCAATTTGGTGCTCTTCTGCTGGCCTTTAAAGAAGAGGTGAATCAACAATGCTCTTCTGTGTCTGTCAAAGAAGAGGTAAAGATGACGACCTTCCATGGCCCATCAAAGGTGTAGTTTCTACTAGATCTGAAAAGGAGGGTTAGTCTAGACACCAATAAATTTTTTGTATTGTGTATCGGTATATAAAAGGAATAAAATACATGATTTAGAAATCCTAGTTGGAAACAACTAGGTAGTGGACTAACGTCTTTTGATGGAACCACTATAAATATTTTTGTCATCTTGTGGTTGTTTTCTTATCATAAATTAATTTCTTAAAAATTAAGCAAAAGCTCTACTCACCCCCTGTCTAGATATTTTCAAGCTCTAGTATGCAATATAAGATTGTATGGTTGGTTGATTGTACTAGTATTATCACAGTAAACAGGAGAAGCAACATAGAAAATATTAAAGTCTTGGGGAATTTAATTTATCCATAGGACTTGGACACAATAACTTCTAAATGCAATATATTCAAACTTGGTGGTTGAAAGAACAACAATGTTTTACTTCTTAGAAAACTAAAAAACTAAACATGGTCCTAGAGGAAGTAAGTGCCAATTGTGCACTTTCTATCAACTAAGAACCTAGCATAATTTGCATCACTATAGGATGTAAGAGTAAAGTTCCTTAACTTAAGATACCATAGTATCAAATTTTATGTAACATACTAGATCTCAAACCCTACCCTGGAAGCTGACATTATGGACTTAGCCAAACAAGGTTAAAGGTTAGACCTAAATAGATGTTTAGTATAACCCCAATGAGATAATTCATGTATATATCACCTTAATGTAACCTAATGTTCTAACATTAATCTTAGGTTTATAATGGATACATAAAATATGCCGCATAACTCATTTTGGTGGTAATATGAAGATAAGAAACTTAATTGGATGAATAATTTAGATATTAGGCCATTAATGGGACATGTGACATATCTCATAAAATTAAGTCTCAAAAGTGTAAAAAAACTTTAAATTCGAAATCTACATATCAAAATTACCCTACATGTCAAATTTCATCTAATTTGGACAACTTTGAAATATTAGGATTAGTTTAGGAGAGAGAAAATGAGTAAAAGGCATAAGTAATGAATAATGTGATTATATAATTTCAAAATATGTAAATAATGGAAAATTCATATTCAAAACATCAAAGATAACTTGTGGATGAAGTTAGGTCCAATTTGGATGTTGTTTGTGCAAGTTATGCAATTTTAGGTACATTCTGGACTTTTTGGCAATTTACCCAATTGGGAGATTTTCTTTGAAAATTGTCACATGCATTATAATAATTATATACTCCCTTACCATTCTTAAGCTTTTGAACCATGGGGCACCTGGTTGTACCTTGGTTTGAAGGTGTTTCTCACCAAGGGCATTTTAGGGATTACCCTCTTTATAAATGAGCTTATCCTTAAAAGCTACCAACCAATGAGGTTATTTCTATGATTGGAGGTCAGTTGGGATGACCTAGAAGTGTCCATAAACTGAAATTTGATATTCAAGAATATTCTATGAGCTTTCCTCTTGCATGGCCATGAAATCTCTAGGCTAAGGACACGTGGAAAGCTCCATGGACACCTCATGCTTGACTTCTTCCTTATCCATAAAGGTTTGCATGTCCATAGCAACCCTTAGCATTGGATACATGGAAACTATCTTAACACCTCATTCTTTACTTCTTCCTTATCCATAAAGGTTTTCATGTCCATGGCCACCCTTATACATGACACATGGAAAGTCTCATAGACACCTCATACTTGACCTCTTCCTTTATATAGCCATATCTACCCCTTCCCAACTCCCAATTCGAAAAATCTTTCTCTCCTTTATTTCCTCTATCTCAGAGCATCATTCCTACTCTATTTTTCCATTAAGGTTCTATCCCAAGGTAAAAGGAGGTCCCTACCTTGGTGAAGAAGGCTCCTAGGGTTCAAAATTTCTCTATTTAGGACTTCTTAAACTCCTCCTTGGTGATTTGACCAAAACTTGTAAGAATCCTCCTTTTCTTCCCAATTTTCATGTTGTTATCCTTCCTTCCACCTTCCTACAGGTCGTAACCATGGCCTTCCATGATGAAACCCCACCTAGAACCCATAAACACCTCATCTCCATGTTCTTTTGTTAGGGTTTCTCACCACTAAAGTGGAGAAGGTGCTTCTTGTTCGAGATAGGAGCTTTGTTGGAGAAACCAGCCTATCTAAGCTTGGTAACCTTACTTATTGGACATATCCACCTTCCCTAGAGGTTCTTTGGAGGCCTAGGCTTGACTTGGACTATTTCGACTTTGATGTTGAGGTATGATGTATCCCCTATTCTTCTATGTTGAGCAATTCACCTATGCTTATTCATTCTCTTTGTCCTATGGACATTAGCCTATACACAATGTCTTTTCTTTTGAAAATCATGGTTCATGTGAAATACCTTATTTGATATTTATCATGTGATCATGTATATTCTTTTGAACTCTTATCTTATGCTTTGTTCATGATGGAACTCTAAAAGATGACATGTGATGTCTTTGCCCACTTATGAGGTGGATGTATATGTTTGTCACTTATGTCGTGACTAGTTTATATATTCTGACTACACTTTCTACTTGCCTCTACAGTTAACATGCTATGTGATTTAGTAGCACTAGAGTAGTATAACTGCATTGGTTTTTATGGTAGATGTGTTATTTCCTGCCAAGCAGATGTGATATTTCCTTCTCTTTTTGGATGGAAAGGAACCGCATACCCAGGGCAAGATGTGTGATTCTTGGCCCATGTTTTATATATTTGGGAATTGATAGTATTCCTTTCTCTATCAGGTTTCAAGTTTATGAGACTTGGTTGCCTTTGTGTTTATATTGCTATAGGGCTATGTTTATCTCACATGCATGAGGATTGATGATATGGGGTGTGCCCTAATTCTTAACATGTGCTTGTGTGGCACAATCTTTATGTTTTATTAATGGCAAGTATTCTTTTATTATCATATTATTTCAATTCCTTTTCTCTGGATACCCATTTGGGTGGTCCTTATCCTTTCTATGGGAAACCTTTTATATTTGATGTCTTTTATTCCATATATTGCTCAATTTCCTATTTAGTATGCACATACCATCCTTTGCTGATGTCATCTATTTTCTCTTCTTGCTGAGGTATTCTTCCAACCCTAGGTGGAGGACAATGAGGACATGGCATTATGATGTGGATATAGCTTAAGAAGTTAAAGCTTGGAGACAAAGTTGTTATTGTTTAGATTTCTCTCTACTCAGATCCTTATGTTGTATCATACATGTAAACCCTTATGGGATATTATGATGTACTTTTGTAATCTTTTGTGAAAATTGAATATAGTCATTATTTTTATTCCCCTACTATACTTTGGTTGTTTTAAATACCATGTATTGAAGTTTGAAAATTTTGCACCTATTCTAGCATACCTTTGAGTGTGTTTGGAATGAATATTTTATTCTTCAAATTTTTAGTAAGGGGGTGATCCCGCACTCCTTATAGCATGGTATCAAAGCCCATAGTAGTCAGAATCTGACTATTTCAATTTTGTCTCCCTAGTTAGAATCCTTGCCTTACCTTTAAGTGACATGTTTGCCCTAGAGTTGATCAATAGATGATGAAGGGTTGATTTAGGATCATATAGTTTCACAATAGAATAATGATGAATAGATCCTTAAAATACTTATAAGTAAAATATGCATAAGTAACCATAGTAACTTGAGGTTGTTTAGCTTATACTTTAGGCAACTGCTAAGACATGAAGTTGAAAGCAAAGGTGTCTAGAGAGGATCAGGGTTTGGGGGCCGGCATAATTTTCCTCCGCACCACTAGCTTGGTTTACGAGGACTCCCGAATCCATATGATATTGGCCTGGCCTGAGATGATATGAATTGTTCAAAATAGCATGCTTTTAGGAAATAGTAGCCCTGGACATCTATATGATTTATCTTTAGGGACCCTAATACGTTGAACCAGTCTCCCAAGTGTACTGACTTGTTTGATGATGGATACCCAATATAGTTACCTTATGACCCATAGAATCACATGTTTGGATAGTTATCCCTAGAACCTGGACTTTGAAGTTTGGTGTTTAGTAAGCAATCAGAGTGTGCATTGAAGCATGATGGATCTTGTATATGGTTTAGTTAGACTACCCTTTTACCTCTAGGTTAGTTGTCTTGATAGGTCAAATCCTTTAAGGGGTGGTGAATAAGTTGTTTTCTTATATGTGGATGTTTTGATTTCAAGGACGAAATCCCTTTAAGGGGTGGTGTGTTGCAACATACTAGATCTCGGACCCTACCCTGGAAGTTGACATTTTGGACTTAGCCAAACAAGGTTAAAGGTTATACCTAAATAGATGTTTAGTATAACCCCAATGAACTAATTCATGTATAGATCACCTTAATGTAACCTAATGTTCTAACATTAATCTTAGGTTTATAATGGATACATAAAATATGCCACATAACTCATTTTGGTGGTAATATGAAGATAAGAAACTTATTTGGATGAATAATTTAGATAATGGGCCGTTAATGGGACCTATAACATATCTCATAAAATTAAGTCTCAAAAATGGAAACAAACTTCAAATTCAAAATCTACATATCAAAATTAGCCTACAAGTCAAATTTCATCTAATTTGGACAACTTTGAAATATTAGGATTAGTTTAGGAGAGAGAAATGACTAAAAGGCATAAGTAATTAATAATGTGATTATATAATTTCAAAATATGTAAATAATGTAAAATTCATATTCAAAACATCAAAGATAACTTGTGGATGATGTTTGGTCCAATTTGGATGTTGTTTGTGCAAGTTATGCAATTTTAGGTACATTCTAGACTTTTCAGCAATTTACTCGATTGGGAGATTTTCTTTGAAAATTGTCACATGCATTATAATACTTATATACTCCCTTACCATTCTCGAGCTTTTGAACCATGGGGCACCTGGTTGCACCTTGGTTTGAAGATGTTTCTCACCAAGGACATTTTAGGGATTACCCTCTTTATAAATGAACTTATCTTTAAAAGCTATCAACAAATGAGGTTATTTATATGATTGGAGGTCAGTTGGGATGACCTAGAAGTTTCCATAAACTGAAATTTGGCATTCAATAAGATTATATGACATGTCCTCTTGCATGGCCATGAAATCCCTAGGCTAAGGACACATGGAAAGCTCCATGGACACCTCATGCTTGACTTCTTCCTTATCCATAAAGGTTTGCCTGTCCATAGGCACCCTTAGCATTGGAAACATGGAAAGTAACTTGACACCTCATTCTTGACTTCTTCCTTATCCATAAAGGCTTCCATGTCCATGGACACTCTTATACATGACACATGGAAAGTCTCATAGACACCTCATACTTGACCTCTTCCTTTATATAGTCATATCTACCCCTTCCTAACTCCCAATTCGATAACTCTTGCTCTCCTTTATTTCCTCTATCTTAGAGCATCATTCCTACTCTATTTTTTCATGAAGGTGTTGTCCCAAGGTAAAAGGAGGTCCCTACCTTGGTGAAGAAGGCTCCTAGGGTTCCAAATTTCTCTATTTAGGATTTCTTAAACTCCTCCTTGGTGATTTGACCAAAACTAGTAAGTATCCTTCTTCCCTTCCCTATTCTAATGTTGTTAGTCTTCCTTCCACATTCCTCAAGGTCGGACCATGGCCTTCAATGGTGAAACACCACCTAGAACCCATAAACACCTCATCTCCATGTTCTTTTGTTAGGGTTTTTCACCTCTATTGTAGAGAAGGTGCTTCTTGCTCGAGATAGGGGCTTTGTTGGAGAAACTAACCTCTATAAGATTGGTAACCTTACTTATTGGACCTATCTACCTTCCCTAGAGGTTCTTTGGAGGCCAAGGCTTGACTTGGACTATTTAGACTCTGAATTTGAGGTATGATGTATCCCCTATTCTTCTATGTTGAGCAATTCACCTATGCTTATTCATTCTCTTTGTCCTATGGACATTAGCCTATACACAATATATTTTCTTTTGAAAATCATGATTCATGTGAACTGGCTTATTTTATATTGATCAGGTGATCATGTATATTCTTTTGAACTCTTATCTTATGCTTTGTTCATGATGGAACTCTAAAAGATGACATGTGATGCCTTTTGCCCACTTATGAGGTGGATGTACATGTTGATCACTTATGCCGTGACTAGTTTATATATTCTGACTATACTTTCTATTTGTCTCTACATTTAACATGCTATGTGATTTAGTAGCACTAGAGTAGTGTAATTGCATTGGTTTTTATGGCATATGTGTTATTTCCTACCGAGAAGATGTGATATTTCCTGCTATTTTAGGATGGAAAGGAACCTCATACCTAGGGCATGATGTGTGATTCTTTTCCCATGTTTTATATATTTGGGAATTGGTAGTATTACATTCTCTATCAGGTTTCAAGTTTATGATACTTGTCCTCCTTTGTGTTTATATTATTCTAGGGTTATGTTTATCTCACATGCATGTAGGTTGATGATATGGGGTGTGTGCCCTAATTCTTTACATGTGCTTGTGTGGCACAATCTTTATGTTTTATTAATGGCAAGTATTCTTTTGTTATCATATGATATCAATTCCTTTTCTCTTGATACCCATTTGGGTGGTCTTATCCTTTCTATGAGAAGCCTTTTATATTTGATGTCCTTTATTCCATATATTGCTCAATTTCCTATTTAGTATGCACATACCAGGCTTTGTTGATGTCATCTATATTCTCTTCTTGTAGGGGTATGCTTCCAACCCTTGGTGGAGGACAATGAGGACATGACATGGTGATGTGGATATAGCTTGACAAGTTAAAGCTTGGAGACAAAGTTGTTATGGTTTAGATTTCCCTCTACTCAAATCCTTATGTTTTATTATACATGCAAACCCTAATGGGATATTATGATGTACTTTTGTAATCTTTTGTGAAAATTGAATATAGTCATTATTTTTATTTCGTTGCTATCCTTTGGTTGTTTTGAATACCATTTATTTAAGTTTGAAAATATTACACCTATTCTAGCATACCTTTGAGTGTGTTTGGAATGGATGCTTTATTCTTCAAATTTTTAGTAAGGGGGTGATCCCGCACTCCTTACATTTTGGGTCTTAGCTAGGTATCTTAGAATCCTCTTAACAGATATAAGATGAGATTTTCTAGGACTTTATTGAAATCTAGCACACAAGGCAACACCAAAGATTATATTTGGTCGAGAGACAGTTAGATATAGCAAGACACCAATCATACCTCTATATAACTTCTCATCACCTTCTCACCTTCATCATCCTTATCAAGTTTGGTGGTGTTGGACATGGGAGTATCCATTGGCTTTGTGCTCTCCATCCCAAAGAGCTTCAAGAGTTCGTTTGTGTATTTGCATTAGTTGATGAAGTTTCCATCCTTTGTTTGATTTATTTGAAAGACAAGGAAGAATGTGAGATCCCCCATCATGCTCATTTCAAATTCACTATGCATAAGAGAACTAAACTCCTTGCAAAGATCAAGATTAGTTCCACCAAAAATGATATCATCAACATAAATCTAAACGATTAAAATGACTTACCTTTAGCATTGTAGCTTGGGTCATACCAACATGATACACATATATAAACTCCATATGGATGGATATTACGCTCATTTGATTCTTAATCTCTAATGACATGTGTATCATGTTTTTTGGGAAAGATGGAAAATGTGCCTTATAGAACTTATATTAGTCATGTTGTTAAGACATTTGGTATTTACATTATATACATGTCTTAGGATCCAATATCACGAGACATTAGTTAATGTCATTTAGTAAGTCATCCAAGTAAACTAAACAAAAATTGTACTTTGCAACAAATCATGAACACTTTCTTATACAAACAAGAACTCAATGGCATGAGAGTAATAACAATTTTCTAACTCTATTACAATCCTCAATTTGTAGAGGTAAAATGTTTGTCCTTATAGTAGCACAACCACTCTTGCTATACTTCCCACTTTTTGTCTCGCATATTCCTTCTATAAGGACATACTTCTATTATTTTCTTATGTTCATGTCATAATCTCATGTCATATCCAATACACATACTTAAGAAGTAGTGGAATTTATCTCAATAGCATAGCTACCAAAGTTGGAGGTATATATCTCCGTGTACCACTTAGTTCCTCTAGGTAAGAGGAATAACATCCAATATCCAATGTAGATTAAGTGTCCTATGCTCCCACAATTCCCTTTACATTCACTATGAGAAGGTCATTATTTAATTACAATTCTTCTAACTACATATATTGTAATTGTAGTTAAAGAATACATTTTCCTACAAATTATACATATGTAAATAAAAATATAGTTAATTATATTAGCAACAAAGTTGGTTACATATCATGGTGACTACAAATTATGTTGTTCCAAACTCATTACCCTCTCACTCCCCTCCCCACCCAAATAATTAAAATGCCTAAAATATTCAAAATTTCTACTATGTTACCCCACTATTGGCGTGGTTTACTATGTGATGCCCTTATCTGCCTTGATAGTGCCACCCCCACCTATCACACTTGTTCTCTCTCCCTGACTCTCTTTTCCTCTACCACATCTCCCAAACTGATTACCCTCTCACCATCTCTCCCTCTTCTGCTCTTCAATGCCCACCCATCTCCTCCCTTATCCTAGCACCCTTCCTCAAGGACTGCCTGTGAAGAGCCAATGTAAGAACTCATCTAGGAACATGAAAAGTGGACAGGAGCTAATGAGGTGGAAGTAACAATATCAAGTATATCCCCTTCCCTAATGCATGTCTTTATGTTTCTCATGCCCACTAAATCACATAGAAGATGAAAACATAAGCTTGTCCCCCACCCTTTTCGAACCCTTGTACCCATGGTCCAAGAACATGATGCAGATCACCAGAAAGTGTGTGAGAAACAACCGTTCATAATTGAACATTATTTCACTCCCAGCCTATCCATATCACCAAGCCTCCAATATAATCTATTAATGATAATTCATGGAGTTACTTACATGATTGGTTTTTTGCTTTACTTTTGTTTAGTTTCTGAAGCGATTGTTCTTTTAGTTACTGGAACATGAATTGTTGTTGACTTCCTCATGAGAACCAAATCATGAACCACATGAATTAGTTTCCTATTGAATGTTGTGAGGATATTTATAGATGGTGTTAGGTGTTGAAACTACTTTCCTTTTGATGCTTTGTTATTTGGTCTATTACTAACATCACGATTATGCAATTCTAGAATTATGTAGATGAAATCTAATCATATCTTTCTTTGTTGCAATGTCTTCTATGAGGTTGTTTTTGCATGGGGTCAAGTGTTGAAGTCATTTAAGTTGTGATCCTTTATCTTCTTGTTGACTAGATTGTCTTTTTCCAACATTGCAAGGGGTGGGATCAAGAATTAAATCTCCATGGATGTTCTTTTGAGGTGAATCTTAACCAAGATATTGGCAGTCCAATTCCGGGTCCTCTTCATAAAGCCTATCATCACTTGTCAAGTTTTCGAGGGAACTTTTGTTGATGTATGTGGTCTTTTTAGTCCAAAAACTAAAGGATGGTTCAAATAATTCATCTCATTGAATGATAATGTTGTGGATTTATGTTTGTATAGGATATAAATATGAATCGTTCAAAATGTTCAAGGAACTAAGATGAGGTATAGAAACAGGTTGAGAAGAATATTATGATGATTCGATCTGATTGAGGTAGTAAATATTTGATCCAAGAGTTAGAGGACCTTCTCAAAGAGTGTGGTATTATATCACAATTGACTTCACCAGAAACACCACAACATATGGTGTTTTAGAGAGAAGAAATCATATATATTTGTATATGGTGCGATTAATGATGAGCCAGAGTGGACTTCATAATTCCTTTCAGGGACATGCTCTAGAAACTGACATGTTTACACTTAACCATGTTCTTTCAAAATTGGTTCCAAAGACACCATATGATATACAGACTTGGAAGTATCCATATATGTATTTAATAAAGGTTTAGATGTTGAAAGTAATGTGAAGTGTTCATTTCCTTTGAAATTGGGACCCAACTCTAAAAAGTGTTATTTTGTAGGGTATCCTAGGGAACCAAAGGATACTGTTTCTATATTACATCTTAAAACAATGTGTTTGTTGTTAGCAAAGGTACATTTCTGGAGAAGGTTTCCATCTCTTAAAATACAAGTGGAAGGAAAATAGAATCAAAGAAGTTAGAGAAAGAAAAATGACAATGAACTTTATGTGAAACATGAGGAGGAACCAAAACTTGTTGTGGAATGGCTTCCCCCTCAACGTAAATAAGAACATTGTAGATCCATTAGGACTCTCCATGAGCTACAAATATTTGGACTTCTTGTGACCCAATATGGTGAGGTATTGAACATGGATCAATACGAGCCAACCACCTACAAGGAAGATATAGATGAACCAAAATTTGGTGAATGGTCTGAGGCCACGAGATTTAAAATGGACTCCATGTATATCAACAAGGTATGGACCTCAGTGGAACCACCTAATGAGGTGAAACACATAAGGTTAAAGTGGGTCTTCAAGAAAAAGACTTACATGGATGGAAATGTCTAGACATATGAAAGGGCAACCAATGTCTAAAGGTTTCAAACAAGTTCAACATGTTGTCTATGATGAAGCTTTCTCACCAGCCACCATGGTCAAGTCCATTAGGATCATGCTATCCATTGCACCATGCCATGACTATGAAATCTAACAGACAGATGTGAAAACTACATTCCTTAATGGGAATCTACTTGAGTATGTGTACATGATAGTGAGGGTTTTGATTCTCCAAATGATGTTGGAAAAGTATTTAAGCTATAAAGGTCAATCTATGAATTGAACCAAGCATCCAAAAGTTAGATTCTTCATTATGATGAGTTATAAAATAGTTGGTAGGAGCATTGTAGTATTCTTCATATTATATGTGGATGATATAGTACTAATGAAAAATGATATTCTTACTCTAGAGAAGGTGAAGATGAGATTAGGAAATATTTTCCCAATGAAAGACTTGGAGAACCCACCTATATTCTAGTTATAAATATCTATAGAGATAGATATAGAAGGATTCTTTTTTTTTTGGTCGGTCAAAAAGTGTCTTACTATAAAACCAAAAAATCTTTGGCACAAAGTACCCCATTCAGTAGAAAGAGTTAAAATAACTCAGCCTAGGACCAGATACCCCTCGCAGGAGGTATTCAGTAGATCACTAGAGACAAGTAAAGCAAAGAAGACCTATCAAGCTATAAAAACTAAAGACTAGACAATCGATTAGGGGAATGGATATTTCAGCCTATAATTACATACATTCAGCCCACCTACAAATATAAATACAGAGAAAAACAGAGCATACGCCAGGACCTCCTGTCTTGAGCTAGATTTAAGAACTTTAGACCTTCTCTAATTTTCAGGAGCTTAGGTATCTATATGGATTGCACATCCACATAGAAACCCCTTGAAACTAACCAAAAAATCTGGACCGAGCCATTTGAGGAAAGTAGAAACCAACACATTATTATAGCAGTGAGTAGCTAAGAAGCAGACGAATTCCACCTTTCATGCTTTGCACATCACCAACTATCACTAGTACCACCCACAAAGTGTGGTTGTATGTGAAGAAATAGAGATTTCCTTCATCCGAGATCCTTGGCAAACAACCTTGTTGATAACCTGGGTCCTACATTCACTCAAAAAAATCGGAAAACTCAGAGGTTCAGGGCTCAACCCTGACTTCTCAGAGGAACGAGGTTCTATGAAGAACCACACATTGGGTCTAGTACTTTTATAGCTACTTTTTGCACAACAGCATAGCACCAAACACCTGGAAGGCATTCCTACACGTAGCAGTAGAAGGAGCAAAGGAGGAGGAGGAGAATGTTCTTCCCCCCTTAAACCAAAACCCGCACGATCTTCAAGCAGCTAGAGGCCGACGCCAGAGAAAAACTCCAAACACCTGGACGATGTCCATGATGGAGTGGCCACTCCGCCGAGCAAGTCTGAAGGACTCATCACCTAGAGAGGAATCCAGCACCACCGTATTTGCCAAAGCAGAGACTAGTCGGATTTGTGGCTTGTCGTCACCCTGGATAAAACCAGGTTCACTCGGTGAAGGGATGAGGAGGTGCTAGTGAAGTATGGAGAAGACACCCCTTTCTTCACCGGTGTGATGAAGTAGCAACACAGAGCCCCCATTTCTTGTTAAGAGTGTCTTCTCTCCATCCGTCACACTTGAACGGAGTGGAGTTGACAAGGTCAAGATTGTCGAACCTCTACCCAGATATGACCACCTCGCGGCGCCTTGCATCGCCCCTTCAATCCAGATCCACTGAGGAGAAGCCAGGAAAGAACGACCATCACCCTACTTCCAAAGATTCACTCCAAGACTTCACGCTGCAACGCCCCACTGTGAGTACCAGGGGGAGGAGGTGCCAAGGTGCAACACTCCCTCCCCCCAGCGACGGCCGCCGGGGGATTTTAGAGAGAAGTGGGAGCGAACCCTAGAGAGAAGTGATACACTTATTCTTTCAAATAGAACTTTTGACCCTCAGTTCTATAGAAGGATTCTTGGTTGTAGTCAAAGTGCATACAATGACAAAGTTTTAGAATGGTTTAGAACGCAAAGTCTAAGAAAGGGAACTTAACAATGTCTCATGGGGAAGTATATCTATGGCCAGTTGTCCTAAATATTTTGAAGAAAGGGATCACATGAGAAAGATTTCATATGACTCTACAATTAGATATTGTATGTAATGTTATGTACACATCCAGATGTCTCGTATGAATTGAGCATGGTGGGAAAATATCATGCAAATCTCGGTGAAGGTCATAGGATGCACTGAAGAACATCCTTAAGTACTTGAGAAGAACTAAGGATACAATCCTGATATTTGGAGGTGAGGAATAGTTGGTTGTAAGGGGTTACACTGACCTAAGCTTCCAAATTGACATAGATGATCATTGATCACAATCTAGTTATGTGTTATGCCTTAATGGTGGTGATTTAAGTTGGAAGAGTATTAAGCAAGGGATAGTTGTCGATTCTACAATAGAAGTTGAATATATTGCTACATCAAATGTTGGAAAGGAAGTTGTAAGGATCAAAAAGTTCATCAACAAACTTGGAGTTGTTCCTAGTAACTCAAACAATAGAGATATACTGTGACACAATGGGGTTATCACTCAAGACAAGGAACTCAGATCACATCAGTGTTCTAAACATATTCTTCGGCACTTCCATCTCATATGAAAAACTATTGAGAGAGTGGATGTGAAGATTAGTAGGTTAAAGATAGAGAACAATATGTCTGATTTCTTTATAAAAGTGTTATCACATAAGAAACTCGGTGGTCATGTTATGTTGCTTGGTATTAGATATGTGAGTGATTGGATTTAGTGCAAGTGGGAGCTTGTTAGTTCATATGCCCTAGAAGCAGGGGTGGAGCCAAGGGGGGAAAGCATAGGCCATTCTCCCCTCCCCCCCCCCAATATTAAAAATATCTATATATACATATATATGTAGTTTATGTTTATATTATATATAACCTAAAACCAAAACTAATCAGTTAGTTGAAATTGGTGTAGCGGATCTTGGCATTTAGTTTGGAAATGAGGTCTCAGGTTCATACCTAGATTGGTGATATTTTGTGTTTCTCACAACATATTTATATGTATACATTACTATACATACAGTTGACAACATAACATAATTAAAGCTTACTAGTAGTATAGTGGTTTGTGTTCATGTTACTTTGTAGTAGGTATTGAGTTTGAATTTCATCTAGACCAAATTAATATTTTTTGCTTATATAAATTTTGGCCCCCTAATCATCTAATACTTGCTCCGGCACTACCTAGAACCAAATCATTAGATGACAACTATATGTATATTTGGTCCTTTTTATTTGATTAATAAAGAAAATTCTAGTTTATTGATGCACATTAGATTACTCCATATTAATGTAGATTATAAATATTCTTAGAATAATTGGTTCAAAGACATGGGACTTCAAGTACGTGACTTGAGCATGAGTTCCCAATTGATACTAAGAACAATATATATTAAATTTCTCTAATAAAGTATTATTGTGGATTTGACAATGATACATGTGAGACTAGTATGTGTGGTTACCGATGCCCATATCTCAAGGGTCACATGTATTGGAAACCAAGTTAGACATATGTATTGCCACGCTGCCTTAGTGTGGCATTAGACAACTTGCCTGCCGCCACACCTTCGGTGATGGATTATACGTTGGTAGATACTACATAATGCGTATAATCTTTTGATTGTGGTGTAACAAGTTGTGATGTGTTGTGTTTTTATGTGCTTGTCATCGTGCCCATGTTGCGTTGTGTTTTGTTTCTATGTAACAATGGTCAGTGGTGGCATTCATGTGTTTGATTGCACGTGCGTGGGATAAAAATCATTACATCAAAAGAAGAAAGCTTCATTTTACATGGTTTCCTTTGCCGCGCGTGGGATGATACGCATTGGAAACTGGGCTAAATTATACAACGATCCAATTTTTTACAACTAAAGTGAAATTTATTCATTTGTCTGGCCGCGCGTGGGATGATACGCATTGCAATTTATTCATTTGTCTGGCCGCGCATGGGATATACGAATTGCAAATTGGGTTAAATTATACAACAGATCTAACCCAGTCTTTCCAGCAACCTTAGCCCGACCTCCTTCCCCGCCAAAGCCCCACTCAACCCTTCGCCCTTCCTCACATCCACCGTTCCCAGCCCCTCCATCCTACCCCTCCTCATATTAGACCTATGTTTAATGTATCCTCTACTACCTCCACCACTACCCCACCCCCCACAGCCCCCACTCAAATCCAAGTCCTCACCTTATTTTGTCTTGTTCTAACTTGTATGCTGTACTAGTGTACCACGGTATGATGGTCATTCGAGAATGCATTACGCCCTTCACCTTTTATGATTTCTTAGCCATATAGTAAATTCTAACTTTTCTTGTCTTAGCATCTCGATGGACTACTTTTGTATGTTTTCCCTTACTTAATATGATGGAGAGTGAATATTCTTGTGTGTTTTCCACTTTATGCCTGAAACGTTCGGATATAGTCATCAGTCGGGTATAACATTTACACAATGAGTGACTATTTGGAAACATAAGGTTACAAATACTGAACCCGCCACATATAAGTCCAGTAGTAGCAGTCATGTAGTAGTGAGAGTGTTGTGTTGTGTATGTGGTGAGGGGACTCTTTAGTCCCACATTGCCTACATATGACTTAGGACTAATCATTATATAGGGAAAGGGTTGTGAGCACATCACAAAGACGGGAGAATTGTGTGGTGGTCGAAACACTCACGTCATATGCACACTATGCTATGTTGGGCCAGCACATAGGGCTCGGACAATGGTCTTAAATTTCATTTTGACTCAAAGGCTTTAAATGAAAATTATGTTAAATGAAATTATATTTGAAACCAATATTTGACTGATTTTATGTTTATTTGACCGTTGAACTTTTATGCTTAGGAGGATGTGTTGGGATCGGAATGTTCTGGCCCATGTCCTATTGGGATTTGGACTTAATATGAGTTGGCTTGTATTTCCAATCCTAAAGGAAGTTAAATCCAAAAAGGAAAGAAGATGACTCCTTACATGCAACATTAGAATTGGATTAGGATTTAATTGGAGTTGGTATTTTGTGTTGCCAATCCTAATATGAGTTGAGTTCAAGAAGAAAAGAAGGTGGCTATGTGCAACATGGAGTTGGACTAGGATTTGAACTAGGACTAGAATTCCTAGTTGCAATCACATGCATGGAGGCCTATAAATAGAGGCCCTCAGGGAGGCTATTGAGATCATCCCACCGGTTGGTGTGTGATCCCACCCGTTGTTGGTTGTTGGTACCTTCTGTGGTAGAAGAGCCAGAAAATAATAACAACTGGTGGTGCTCTCTTGTGGTAAGAGAGGGTCAGTGACTTTGCCTTGAAGCAAAGTAAGGGCTAACAGTTGGTGGCACATTGGGTGCACCAACAGTGTAGCTCTCTTGTGGATGAGAGAGGAATAACGACTTTGCATTAAGGCAAAGTAGCGGTTGACAGTCGGCAACACAATGGCAGTGCATCGACAATGGAGGTGGGTCCAAATAGAGGAGGACACATATCAGTTAGTGACACTTTGTTGGTGCTACGACATCGACATCGACTACGGCGCATCCGGGCAAAGGAAGACGCTCATCAGTCGGTGACTACAGAAATGATGGCAGACTGTCTAGTCAGTGGAGGACACACATCAGTCGGCGACACATAGGTGGTGCATCAACTATGACGGCAGATCTGAGTAGCAGAAGTCACACACCGATTGGTGGCACACTATTGGTGATGCGACAACAAAAATGGTATGTCCGATTAGTGGAGGATGTGTATGTACTCTCTCTGGTGGAGAGAGTTGTGGCGGTACATGAGAGTTCTAGTTGGAGGCACCAACTAGAACAAGTACCAAGAAGACGGAAGCGAGGTAGGCGACTTCGTCAGGAGAAGAGGTGACCCGGTCAATGGTCGCAATGACAACAATCAATCCCAACAACAGTAGTGGTGTCATGAGGATAAAAAGTGAAAAGGGAGGGTTTGTACACATTGGGTGTAATTCTATTCTTCCTTATCTTTGTTCTCAGACAGGGGAGCTTCCCAGATTTAGGGGCGATTAAATCTGGGAAGTGTGAGTTGTAATTCTTGATTACATAGTGCTTGTTGGCCGATATTGCCCTATGATTTTTCTCTCCTAGTCTTGGGAAGAGTTTTATACGTTAAATCTTGTGCCTTCATTCTTGTAGAGCATCATCACTTACCCACCACAATTTCCCAACAAGTGATGTCAGAGCAAGGTTTGAAGGATTAAGTGGGCACATTGAGATGGCATCTGAAGACAAGAAGGGCAACATCAACTAGAAGCGATCACAGAATAGTTGCATGTTTGAGATGTAGGATTCAATCTGGAAGGACAACAATATGCAGCAGGACGGCCCCTAGTCAGACAAGGTCTCTCCAAAGCCTTCTTCAAGGCAACATGCGTGTGAAGAAGAAGGGCAATGCAATGTGTGTTCAATTGTTAAATCCAAAGTGGAGGATCAAGATTCTACAGAGGAGTTGCATAGACAGGGGGAGCATTATCAAAGGAATTTTTAGCCTTGATACAAAAAGTAAAAAATATGTTCTTCATCAAAGATAGCTCGATTGATCGATCAGGGGGAGCTTACAATGTTCCAAGTGCAGACATGGAGAGAGAAGTGACATTGGCATGATACTTCTTCTCAGTTGTCTAGGAACAAAGTGAATTCATGGTGGGACTTCAACAAGATGGATGAAGACGACATGGTGCTGACATGTTTGAGGAGATTGGATCTATCACATGTGGTTGTAGGGTACAGAAGATACTCCAGATGAACATTGAAGATAAAATCTCCCTCACGGGTTGAAGGGGGATATTGTTGGGATCAGAAGGTTTCAGCCCATGTGCTATTGGGATTTGGACTTAATAGGAGTTGTCTTGTGTTTCCAAACCTAATGGAAGTTAAATCGAAGAAGGAAAGAAGATGGATCTTTACATGCAACATTAGAATTGGATTAGGATTTAATTGAAGTTGGTATTTTGTGTTGTCAATCCTAATATGAGTTGATTCTAAGAAGAAAAGAAGGTGGATATGTGCAACATGGAGTTGGACTAGGATTTGAACTAGGACTAGAATTCTTGGTTGCAATCACATGCATAGAGGCCTATAAATAGAGGCCCTCGGGGAGGACATTGAGATCATCCCACTAGTTGGTGTGTGATCCTACCAGTTGTTGGTTGTGGGTACCTTCTGTGGTAGAAGATCCAAAAAACAATAACAACTGGTGGTGCTCTCTCGTGGTAAGAGAGGGTCAACGAATTTGCCTTGAAGAAAAGTAGTGGCTGACAATCGGTGGCACATTGGGTGCACCAATAGTGCAACTCTCTTGTAGATGAGAGAGGGACAATGACTTTTCCTTGAGGCAAAGTAGCGATTGGCAGTTGGCAATACAATGGCAGTGCATAAACAATGGAGGTTGGTCTGAGTAGCGGAGGATGCACATCAGTTGGTGGCACTTTTTTGGTGATGCGACATTGACATCGATTACGATGCATCCGAGCAGAGGAAGATGATCATCAGTCGGTGGCTACAGAAATGATGGCAGACTATCCAGTCAGTGGAGGACGCACATCAGTCGGTGACACATAGGTGGTGCATCAACTATGACGGTAGATCTGAGTAGTGGAAGACACACATCAGTTGGTGGCACACTATTGGTAATGCGACAACAACAACGATCTGTCCGATTAGTGGAGGATGCATATCTACTCTCTCTGGCAGAGAGAGTTGTTGCGGTACGTGGGAGTTCTAGTTGGAGATGCCAACTAGAACAAGTACCAAGAAGACAGAAGTGAGGTAGGTGACCTCGTCAGGAGAAGAGGCAACCCAGTCAACGGTCGCAGTGACAACAAACAATCCCAGCAGTGGCAGCGGTGTCATGAGGAGAAAAAGTGAAAAGGGAGGATTTTTACACATTGGGTGTAATTATGTTCTTCCTTAACTTTGTTCTCAGGCAGGGGAAGCTTCCCAGTTTAGGGGTGATTAAATCTGAGTAGTGTGAGTTGTAATTCTTGATTACATAGTGCTTGTTGGCTGGTATTGCCCTGTGGTTTTTCTCTCCTAGTCTTGGGGAGAGTTTTCCACATTAAATCTTGTGCCTTCAGTCTTGCAGAGCATCGTCACTTACCCACCACAATTTCCCAACAGGATGAGTGTCCAACTTTTTTGGTTGAGTATGTTGAGCTGTATAGTTGAATATGTCTTCAGCCTATTCAGCTACATCTATCATATATGATGTGCTTTTGGTCATATACAAACATATTTAAATAACGCAACTAAGTTGTTGAAGTTTCAGATTTTAAAATGTGTGGATGTGTTAGTGAGAATATAATGGTTCAATCAAATACTTAGATATGTCTCGCTGGTGATTATGGAAAATACACACTTTTCGTTAATCTCAATTTGTGTTGTGGTGGCAGCCATCTAATGCTTTCTCCTATTCTTGTTGTATTGAAAAAATTGTTGATGTTCATCAATTTACTCCATCTTACTGAGGTGTGGTCAAGTTTCATTCAGATAAATTGTATGCTTCGAAATTGAGAATGTTCCATCCCATGTTTTAAAGTATGCGCACTTGCTCGTATCATTGATGGGGCACTATTTTTTTAAGGCAAGTTCTTGTCGGCATCTTATTCCAAGATAAGTTATTAATTGTTATTTGTTTCATCTCTCTCCTACGATGCATTCAACATATCACCAATAGGAATATGATGTTTTCATCATCATCTTCTTCTGATTTTGTTTTTAAGTCTGTGGGTTTTTCCATACAAAAAGGATTGACAACCCAATTTTTAGCTTGCGCCTCTTCCTAGGCATTTATGTAAGTACTTTGTGGTATTGTTTTGTGAATGATTTGTTTAGTATGATAAATTATTTGTTCTTCTTTTATCTTTAAATAATTTGATTTTGATTTTTTTCTCATTAAGTTTTTATCTGTATACACCTACATGTTAACTACTGGCACTACAACATTACTTGATTTGTATGCTATAGAGTTAATATTTCTATAAGTCCTAGAAAAGATAGTACTTTTTGCCTTTATTAACATGATGGCTCCTTATTTTATCTATGCTAATATTGGCATGTTTTCAACGCCAAAGAAATTTTTGGATCACACTTCAAATGTTGGTAAAAACATATGAAGATAGGAGTGACAAATGTAGGTTTAACTGATACTTCATATTTGAAGTGTTCCAATCTCTAAGAATCATACCATAAAGTTTAAAATAGATAGATTGGGTGGAAAAGTTGAAATGTGTCTATATGGTATATTATTGGCTTTGTCAAATGTTATGTTTGATTTATATGATTCTTCTCCATACAAGACCGCTAAGGAATTTTGGGAAACTTTGGATTGGATGCATAATATTGAAGACCTTAGAATAGAGAATATTCCATTGCCAAAAAATTATAATTCCAAATATTGAGGGAAGAGTTATTTTTTAATAGGTGCATGTTCTTTTACTCCTTGTTCATGGTTTGTGTGTGACTTACATGCAACAATCTAATAAGTTTATTGTTATGTTTATCATTGAAAAAATTGTTAAATCTTAGGAGTACCTTTTTCTAGATTGTTACGACCCCTGCCTCATATACGCATCATTGAAAGCAAATTCTGGATATAGAGATAATAAGCTCATTATTCTAGGATCTAGACTTGAGAAATAATAAAAAATAATCAATAATAACATTTCATATCTTAAATAATACAAACGTTGATTATTTATCTATCAAAGGATTGTACATGATTTTCTTATTATAGAGGGTTTTATATGAAAAAAATATGCTATATGGATAGAGAGAACTATTTCTCTAAGTAATCCTCTTTGTTCCATTAACTTTAATATCATCAATATATCCATCTGAACCTTCTAGACATCATATCTCCATGTAAGCCAACTACCTGAAATGCCAACAAACATCCTCTATGTTCCATTAACTTTAATATTATCAATATATTCATCTGAACCTTCTAGACATCATATCTCCACATAAGCCAACTACCTAAAATGCCAACAAAAAAATACATGGATCATTATATTGATATATTGTGTACATAAATACATAAGAATGTGTGTACATACATACTCAACAAGTTAGTAGTTGTAAATATGATATTATATTTTGATTTAGATAATCTAACCCATGATTTCCATGCTACATTGGGTGAAATCACCTTCCTATATATATCATTGAACTTAGGGGCACTGCCCCTTAGTAGGTCTAATACTAGGTTTAGATTATCATAGTTTCTTTATATCATTTACATATTGGCATTATAATGAAATGAAAGTAAACTAAACATCCAAGCAATTTATGGTTCGATATTACACTCTAGAAATCATCATAAGATCAATCCAAGTCGATATAAGCAATTATTTAGGAATTACCATGTACCTTCACCATGCATAATTCATGCAATATTATCCATGAACTTCAAGTGTGTATAAGAAATCCAACCATCTAAGGTACATTCAAACAATTAATCATTCAATCTGCATGTATGTATAACTATAGGGTATTACCATGTATACACGTGGTACTAATTAGGTATGAGATAGATCCTAATCTAGGGTTTAGGGTCATCTTGGGTTTTGTCAAATAATAATGGTAAAAAAGTAAAATTCAATACATTGCAATACCTAATTCATCATCAGGTGAAACCATAATTCTCATCATGAACATATTCTGCATTATGAGCACATACATCACACCATGACGGTAAAGATCATAAGGAGTTATAAAGATTGGAACCCTAATTTCTTGTTTACTACCTAGACACCCTAAAAGTACATAGTCCTCATCCTAATCTTTATTAAGATTTTAGGATCTCATAATTATTCATCAGTACCAATTTACTCATTAAGGTAGATGCATATAATGCATCCAACATATTAATCATAAAATCTAGGGTTTGCATGTACTCATAGCCCTATATTCATATATTACCCATACTTTGTGAGCAACAATCAAATTATCCAAACCATTTTACTTGGATGCTACATATTTTTTAGAACAAAATGATATAAGATATGACCGTAATAGGAATTACTAATTATTTGCAAGATTAATCTATGTGGACCAATAACAAAAAGCCATTTCAATAGTTAACACCTTATCTATTCGTGGCCACATAGGTCAGTCAATCCAATGGATGGATGCCCCTTCAACACAAAGCTCCAACATGGTTGGGTTTAGAATGTGAAGAAAGGTCAGCAACACTTCCCTCAATGTTTTGGATCCAGGGGTAGAGTGGTAGTTTCCTCAACTTCTTCTTCTTATCTTGTGACCCTTCTCATCATTTGTCATGATGGAGGTCAAATTCATAGTTGAATCTCTACTCCCTAGTCAGAGTGACCAAAATGAAGATACCAAGATCTTCTCCATAGAGTCCACATATCTACTAAACTTTTTAAGGTTTCCCATTACGATCGGATTGGTGTAGACTAGAGGTCGATATGGAGGGTGGGAGGTCAGAAGTGGGAGAGATGATACCAGGGTGAAAGGGTTGCAATTGACTTCAAGGTCAAGTTCAGCCAGCCATGAAGGATCTATGGGTTTGCTTATATAAGTATGAGGGGTCAAGACACCATTGCAAGTATCATCTCTAGATAATCAACATGCCCACAATTTGTTCATCATCTTATCTCACCAAGATAATGACATTTCTAGTTATGGTTGAATTTTCCTCAACCTACTATGCTATCAGTACAGCTATTAGTGCCAATGGTGGTCAGTAGAGAGAGAGAGAGAGGGAGATATCAAATTGAGGATAGATGCCCAACATGTGCTAGACTTAGACACGGTGTTGATGACAACCCATGTTCCATTTTATCTTAGATCAATAGTGGAAAACCATGAACATATTCCATGTAAAACCTCCAAGGTTCTAGATGATCAGGACCTTAGTGGTGGCATTGCTATATTGTCTAATAAATCATATCAAACTCCACACTTTATTAGAGTTATCAAAAATTTCTAGAAATCTTATAGGCCACTAGGATTGTCTGATTAATCCAAATTTTATGATGACCTTCAAATCATCCTTATCCCGCACTTGACCTATTTTGGGATCAAAAGGAGAAAGTTAAACATCTATTTCATGCATGACATGTATTTACTTGATTTAGGCACCTAGGCCATAGATAATCATATAATTATCTCAAAACTTGGATTATCTTCATTTTCCCATTATCTCATGTTATACCAAGTATTAGACATATTAGGTTTATTTGATACCCAAATACTTGGACCCAAATAAAAACTAGATAGTTACTCCCTTAATCATCTAGGTCATTTATCACTTTATAATACTGTAATATTTTACAATTTATCTCATAATGATTTTATCAATCATCTTTTGATGATATATATTGGCATACTAATTATGCATGAATACCAATATGTTTGGCATATATCCCAATGGACCAATGTCCCATACAAACAGTTCAATTGGGCTTGAATTGGATCACAAGGAACATGACTCATATATGAGCCTTCCAAAGGGACACATGCTTTATTATTTTCTTAAACAAAAAATTAAGGTTAGAACTAATCATTATATCTCAATTGAGGCCTCATATTCATATTGGTTCAAAATAACTTCATTTATGTAAATTGAAGAGTCAATCTAAGTCTAGGGATCATATTTATTAAATAGAGTCACCATACCCTCTTTATTACTCTACTTTGGTTATCACATCATATTATTTAACTATATATGAAATTCCCAAATTTTTAGGATGTTATAGTGAGCCCACCTTAAAAAGGATTTTTTCCCTCAAAATTAAAACTCAAAAAGAGTAAGGTGAATGAAAACTCATTAGGCCTTATACATATGGGCTAGCAACCTTGCTTCAATAGATTTTTTCTAGGTTATCATTAATAACCTTCATTGAGGTGGAGATCATATATGTTGTGATGTTGGAATCCCAACTTCTTCCAAGGTTACTTCCACATCCTCATTCACTACATTACATTATCACTTGGTGATTTTATTTTCATTTGGTTTTTACATTTTCACTTAAGTTTCAAACCTAGCTATCATAATTCAGCTATTTCATATAATGGTGAGGTAAAAACACTACACCCTAGATTATGTCATTAATTTTCTTACTAGGGTATTCATTCTCACATGTCAATTTTATGTTTTACATGTTTTACCCAATCTCTCATACCTATACTATGGTGCAATAAATAATTGGCTTCAGTCCAGGTATAAAGCTCACCTTGTTTTTGTGTGTAGAGATGGTACATCCACACATTATCTCATGAATTTAAGCTTTAGGTGGTGTCCTCCTCAACAATGACTCCACCCCATGAATACATTTTAAATCCACAAATTTCTTCAAATTTTATATACCCAAGGGAAAAGTTCTTTTCTTACAACACTTGAGTTTACGCACAACTTCCCTTAAGTTTCTATTTCAATGATTATTACACTAGTTCTTGCATTCCTTATGTCTGCATTTCATGTATCATTAGCATTATCCATTCCCTTAAGGTCTCTGGGAGTATAGATACATTTGGAGTGATCTCTCCTTGACCCCATGGACCTTATGTACTTATGGAGTGCATTTTCAATTGATCCCTAGGGCCTCATGTACTCATAGAGCTGGTCATTCTCCTATTCCCATGGGCCTTATGTACACATGGATGTCATTCTCCTAACACCATGGGCCCTATGTAGTTTGGTCATGAGCACCTCATGACCCCTTGGGTCTTATTTACCTTTAAGCATCCCTATTTCCCCTAGGGGTATGGCTCTACCTTGTCAAGTGTTAACTAAGATGTTGTCACTTTACTTCGTTTCTCCATTCTTTACAGCTTGTTCTAGGATAAGCCTATAACTTAGATGAATTTCAAAAGATTTCTTTCAATGTGATAATTTACACATTTTTCTTGAGATTTCTTTAACTAAAGTTTTCAGACTTATATATCCATGCATCCAGGGAATCAAGACTTGGTGGCATTAGGGCTTTCATTCCTTACACCATTATTAAATTTTTATCAATGTACTTTTCTTGGCATTACATATTTACCCTGGGATTTCTCTCATCAAGGTTTTCTAATTTTAACATGTTGAAATTACTTTTCAACTATTAAGAATAGCTTACTATGGTTAGGTGGTAAGGGCTTTCCTAATTATACCCATACTATCCTATCACATCTCTCTCTTTAAGTTTAGGTCCTTTAAGGATGTCAAGGATTACCTAGGATTTTCAAAACCAAAAGAAAGGTTATTTAGCTTGTCATCCTAACACGTCCTAACCTATGGTATCTTATGGTTTTCAAGATGAGGATAGGCTTTTTGACCACAACATGCACCCACAAGTTTAGGGTTATGCCTTCCCCATAGGTCTCTTCTAAATTCTCATGTTGACTTCCTATGTTTCATGTACACATTCAAGAAACATTTATGTGTGTCATATATGCATTCATGTCTGATGGTATTATACATACTTGCATACACCGAAAACTTCCAGTATCTAGTTTTTACCCATAATGGATTACTCAACCAATTTGTGTTTTCTCTTTCCTTTTTACGTAATTAGAGGTTGTTTGGGTAGGGTTATTATTATTTTCCTTCATTCTTTGTGTATTTTCCCAAATGTAGGGTTTTTATTAGGGTTAAGGATTAACCATTTCATTATAGGGTTTATCTTTACTTTAACCCACATACATTCTCAAAATTGATAGGGTTATCCCAACCTTAATCCTTCCTAGATGGATGGGGTATCCCAACCCGTCTCTATATCTTCTTAGGGTTCGCCCTCAATAAAAGGATCACAAATTACATGTCTCATCTTCCATTCCTATTTTTCTAATCAAAATTATATATATTTTAACCAACAAGGGAATGACTTAATCACACTTCTTCTTGAAACCGTAAATCAAGATGAGGAGAGAATTGAATTCTAAGGTCTAGAATGCAAAAGTATGAGAAGAGGAAAATTCTTAAAATGAGTCATGCTATAGATATTTTACTTTGACAAAAACCCACAGACTTTGTCTAGGTGGGAATTATAGGGGACTTAGAGTCCTCGTTTTCCAACTAGTGGTGCGTAGGAAAATTTTATGAATGCCCAAGTTGTGTTTCTTTGGAGACACCATTGATAATTCCCTTATGGATCTAAAAACATATGAACATATAAATTATCTAATTTATTTAATAAGTATGTAATCTTATACCAATTTTTATGACCTCTCACTCGAATACACATCATTTAGTGTAGATTATAGGGATAGAGATTGTAAGCTCAATTTTCCATAAGGATGGACTATAATGATATGATAAACAATATTCATAATTTATGATTAATGGGAGAGAGGTAGAATTCAACTTTATTTCACCCGTCTGGAGTATTCCATATATTGAATAACAAAAAGGTTGTTGATTTCTCCTTAAAAATCACGTAGATAATTTTATAATATAGAGGAAACTACATGAAAGTAATATGCTACATGGATAGATATCACTATTTGTGTGACGTCCTCGGATTTTCTAAAACTTAATCTAATATGTAAGGTCCAAATTGAAACCTCACCTCAGCGATAATCCCAATTTAAACACCCCACACTAGGCTAAGAAGAAGAAAACCAGAGGAAGTCATAAGGAAACAATCAATAGCACATGTACATGAACAATAATAAAACCATACACACATGTTCACCATTCAACATATAATTACAACATGAATTGTTACAACATTTGGTATTACATATTAAACAACAAACTTCTACATGTACATGTACTACCACTAAACAACAAGATCTTAAGACAACAGGTCCACATGTACATCAGCTCGCCACACAACTCTCAACTATCCTGGATCTTCAAGAGCATAACCACAAGCTAAAAAAAAGATTACATGTGGTACATGTCAGCACAATATTCAAGATTATTGTACTGAGTACGCCTATGTGTCTTTTAAATACCTCTCATCATATTTTGGCAATAAGATAAAGCTAATACTTGGCAGTAATAGAAGAATATAAGAAAAGCATACTTGAACTAGAATTTTTATTAATAAAAGAGAACACATATATTTTAAGCACATTTCCATCATATATCTCATACATCTTCCCCCAAGGGCTTTGATGTTATTAGGCCTTATGATCTACTACCAAAGAGTTTGAGATCGTTTTATGTGTGATCTACTACCAAAGAGTTTGAGATCTAACACATGTGATCTACTACCAAAGAGTTTGAGATCACTTCAATGCATTGTACTATCAAAGAGTTTATTTCTATCATATGACGGATCAGATATCTTATGTTTCATGTGTTCATAGCCATAAGTATGGAAAATCATGCAACATATCATACAAGAACAATCATCTCAATCAATACCATATGCCAAGTATTTACTACCATATAACACAAGCATAAAGTATAATAATTCAATCAAGATGTAATGGTGTACCTTGATCAAGAACAAACCTAACCATCATATCCTCATATTCCTGATGTCAACTATATCTTGGTCAAACCCCTGGTTAAGACAAGATCACATACTATTATCAGGTTCTCATCATCTTACATCTCATATTAACCCTAATAAGTCCATTAGGGTTTGCTTAGTCCACTAGTATGTGTGCATAATTATTTACATTCTTATCTTAGAATTATCTTACTGATGTCATTTTCCAGATTATGGTTCATCAACTGGATATGCTCATGTGTCACATAATTATGTGAACATACTTAACATTATGTCACTTTCATTAACCATATTAGAGTTACATCTCATGTATTAAGGGTTCTCTTCATATAACATGAATTTCGTGCATCTAACTAATATCAAAGTTCCAGATTATCTTCCAGTTACTGATATAAGATTGTTTTGTAAATTTCATCATTTATTGAGCATGTATGAATTAATTGCATTATCTTTAGTGTTATTAGCCCTAATTAGCTATATTAATCAAATTATATGTTTTCATGCATCAACATTACCATATATGACATCATATGCATTATAAACATGATTATAGCTTTATTGACATGTTATCATAATTTTAGAACATCGTTTGATATTTATTATCCATTAAACAAGTGTTACACATCTTACATGATATCACTATTATTAATGCATCAAAAGTCTGATATTATCATTCTACTTTGTTCTACACATTTTTCTAAGAATTTTGGTATATTTCTTGTATTTTTATGATCGTCGAGGTAATGCATGTGAATTAAAGAAGATTTGAGCAATTTGTGAGATAAATACCTAATGGGCCAATCGGAGGCCGACACGTGGCTAGGGCGTTGCTCCCTCTCTTCCAGATGGGACCTGGTCCTGATCCTGAGGATGGATCCATGGATCTGTGTGTTGGGGTCGGGCTCTCCCTCTCTTGCGTAATGCAGACGGAGTCTGTGGATTTGTTCTAGGGGGCGCCGCCGCTCGGGCTAACTCCGGAGAGAAAAGGAAGCCGATTCGTAGATCGTAGGGAATATCTGAAGGATCCATTAGCTTCGCAACCTCCCATAGGATCTCCACAGCTCCTCCCTTCCTCATATGTGGCTCCAAGGTTCTACATCCACAAGCCATCCGTCAAGGGCACCGCCACGGCAGAACAAGCAGATGGGTGAAGGGTGTTTGTCCTGGGAAGGCTTTCAGGCTTTAGAATCCATTCAACAAGCTCCACAAGAGCATACATAATTTGTTGCATCCCTCAATTCCAGCAAGAAGCTATCAGTCGACTCCAAAACCCCATCTTCTACTCTGGCCATGAGGAGCTCGTAAGCCATGGAAACCTCACAGAAGCCTACGATGAGGCTGTGGTCGAACTCCACCAACCCAAAGCTTTACTTTCTCCTTCTTTCTTCTCCTGAACTCCTCCTCCCTATACTCGCCCTCCTCCTATTGCCTCTCTTTCATTCCATAGCATATGCACCTGTAGGTGGCGGTGGAGGAGCTATGGTGTGAGGCTTCTCATTCTCGCTCATCTTACCTCAGAAAAACTCATGTGAAGGGTCATCCTATACATCTTCGAAGGTCTAAGACAACCACCCACTCAACTTTCTTCATTGGGTCACGATCTTGACGTGTGATAGTGGGGAGACTGCAATGCCAACATGTTTCACTGCCTTATCTAACTGCAAGGTAGGAGACAATATCTTAGACCTCCGTTAAGACCATCTGAGGGTGACTAAGGCTTCACATCTCCAATCCGCAGGGAAACTTGGACTAGAGCAGCGTGACAACACCTTATTTCAAAGAATAGCATAAATAATCTGAACTTTGTTAATTAAGACATCAATATGTGCATTATGTCATCATCTTTAAACCTAAATAACTTATTCTAGGGTCCTCTAATCACCACCAAAATTTAACTATAGCTTCATCATACCTCAAGGTACAATCCATTCGATTTTGGTGCAAAAACTCAACTATTTGACCATTCAATTAAATTCCTTGAATAGACATAAACTTATGGATCTTAATTATTATATAAATCTCAATCAACATTCCAACTTTACTAAAACACTTGGAACTCTCATTATAACTCAATATATGGATTCTAATATGTTATTGGAGGTTTATGGATTCCAAAAGTCCACTACATCACATCCTACACACCTTAAAAGAAATTTCATCCTCGGAATTAAGCCAGAAATCCAGTCCATCACATCATATACATCTTAAAAGGAATTTCACCCTTGAAATTAAGCCATCCTCTTACTTCAAGGAAAAACCAAAAGGTCTTCATCCATATGTTTTACACCACTCTATGTAAAACATATCCAAAAGCAAAGCTCCATAATCATATCCAAACCACTATTAGGAGGTTTTAAAAACGTCTAAGGTGAAACACCCCTTCATAAAGATTGATACAAGGGTTTAGAAACTCTGGTTATGTCATGACATATCTCATATGTTAGGGTTGCATCCTTATATTTACCCCTACATTAGGGTTCCCACATCATATTACCATGTTTTAAAGGAGTTAACTAAAGTTAACCCATTATGTCAAGGTGTCATCAACATTTTATTGAGTTAATTGTTAGGACATGTTCAAGATTAACATATGTCTTTAAGGAGGGTTTTACTAAAGTTCACCCATTTTATCCATCTAGATCATATCAAGGTGTCATAATCGTTATATTGTGCTAACTATCAAACTATATTTTTCATCTTTATTAAGCACTAAGATTAACACCTCGTGTAACATGTTTCATTCTTATGATCTTATTTCATTGTTCATACTAAATTGCAACATTTCCTACATCACAATATTAATAACATTATCACATTATCATTGTTATTCATGTGTATGGTTAACCATTTATGTTTTTCTATATTTCCATCATATCATGTCTATATATCACGTCTCGAGATTAGATCACATTCTTACACATATTATATCATGGTTGTGCTAAACAAACTTATGTAAGTGGCTAATTAAACACATATCAAAACTTTATCTAGTCCAATTGAGGTTTCCCTAACCCATATCATGAGGGTAGTGTCATGCTCAATTTCTCTCAGCTAACTTAACTCTACGGGTATCTCATATGCACATACTTCATCTTTTCTCTCTCATAGTCGTGGGTCCTCATATTACCTCATTGGCACTAGTGATAGCTTTACAAGCTCTAGCCACATAAGCAAAAACCAACACATGCTATGACATACTATTCATAGGTTCTCCACCCATGAGACATGCTTACCCAAAACACTCTTATATATACACACCACTAGAGTCCTACATGGGGAACCACTAACCCGAGCATGAGGCCTCACTGAAACTAACATAGCTACCTCCTCCAGGGTCATGGGCTCTCTCCCTCACCCAAATGGTAGGAACTCATATTCATTTCCACTTGCACACATATATCGAGCCTCTCTCTCTATCTCTAGGGTTTGGTCCTCCCAAGGACGTCAAGGGTTCAAGATAACTATAGGAATCATGCATAAAGCAACTCAACTCATTCACTCAGGAGTAGTCTAGTTTAGGACATATCATATCACATATTTCTCATATTTCTCATATCTTAGAATTCAAGTTCTCTAACCTTCTCCCATTGGGTCTCACTCTCTTAGGATTTAACCCTAAAACTGGTCCTAACACTAGAGGTCCTCCTTTGTAAAAGAGCTTGAGGCTCGTGTTGACTCACATCCTTGTATTAGATTAAACTATCTTATCTCATAAAAGCCTAGTCACTTGCATCATGAAAACTTATCTCAAATCCTCAAAACTAAACTTACATCCTCACAGATAAACACAGATCCTCATAACCATCTTATATCATCTATGTAAGACTTATATCATATCATCAAAACTTATATCATCTATTCCATCTATCATATATATATTCCAACAAGGCTCTAGACATCTAATCTAGAACTACACTCTCTTCTAGACTGATGTCATTCACTTTCACTTAGGTTGCATGACCACCTCCTACTCGTACATGTATGGGGACACATTTTTGTTATACATATACATAATAAAATATTATATAGTTTTTCTCTGATAAAACAAGTTTCAGAGAAAACTATCAAGGTTCGATCCGATTGGAATCCAAAACCAAATATAGAAAATGAGTGCCCCACACATAGTAGAGAGTCTATTGTCATGAAAACTAGTGAAAAGGGTGAGAACATGGTGTAGACTAGTGTAGCTACTCTAGACAATGTGCACAATATGTCTAGAGTTTCTCTTCCCTTGATGCACGTCATTTCCAAATAGTGCAACGTCCAATACCGCTGCACTACAAGGAAAGAACGACATCTAAGGACTTGCTACTCAACAAGCACCAGTCTAGACTTAGTTCTCGGACATCTAGGTGCTAACCTAGAGGCTAGGTCATATCTAGTATCTAAAAGACAACTAATCTAACCCTAGAGATTATTTAGTTCAAGATTCTTTAGTTTTGCATTGCATAATGAGAAAATGTCAGGCTTTGCTATTGTTCATGCTCTGATACCACATGTTATGTCCTTGGATTTTTTAAAACTTAATCTAATGTGTAACGTCCAAATTGAAACCTCACCTCAGTGAGAATCCCAATTTAAACACCCCACACTAGGCTAAGAAGAAGAAAATAAGAGGAAGTCATAAGGAAACAATCAGTAGCACATGTACATGAACAATAATAAAACCATACACACATGTTCACCATTCAACATACAATTACAGCATGAATTTTTACAACATTTGGTATTACATATTAAACAACAAACTTCTACATGTACATGTACTACCATTAAACAATAGGATCTTAAGACAACAAGTCCACATGTACATCAGCTCGCCACACAACTATCAACTATCCTGGATCTTCAAGAGCATAACCACAACCTAAACAAAAGATTACATGTGGTACATGTCAGCACAATATTCAAGAATATTATAATGAGTACGCCTACATGTCTTTTATATACCTCTCATCATATCTTGGCAATAAGATAAAACTAATACTTGGCAGTAATTTGAAGAATATAAGAAAAGCATACTTGAACAAGAATGTTTATTAACAAAAGAGAACACATATATTTTAAGCACATTTCCATCATATATCTCGTACATCTGCCCCCAAGGGATTTGATGTTATTAGGCCTTATGATCTACTACCAAAGAGTTTGAGATCTAACACATGTGATCTACTACCAAAGAGTTTGAGATCACTTCAATGCACTGTACTACCAAAGAGTTTAGTGCTATCATATGATGGATCAGATATCTTATGTTTCATGTGTTCATAGCCATAAGTATGGAAAATCATACAACATATCATACAAGAACAATCATTTCAATCAATACCATATGCCAAGTATTTACTACCATATAACACAATCATAAAGTATAATAATCCAAGCAAGAGGTAATGGCGTACCTTGATCAAGAAAAAACCTAATCATCGTATACTCATATTACTGATGTCAACTACATCTTGTTCAAACCCCTAGTTAAGACAAGATCACATACTATTATCAGGTTCTCATCATCTTACATCTCATATTAACCCTAATAAGTTCATTAGGGTTTGCTTAGTCCACTAGTATGTGTGCATCATTATTTACATTCTTGTCTTAGAATTATCTTACTAATGTCATTTTCTAGATTATGGTTCATCAACTTGATATGCTCATGTGTCACATAATTATGTGAACATACTTAACATTGTGTCACTTTCATTAACCATATTCGAGTTACATCTCATGTATTAAGGATGCTCTTCATATAACATGAATTTCGTGCATCTAACTGATATCAAAGTTCCAGATTAGCTTTCAGTTACTGATATAAGATTGTTCTGTAAATTTCATCATTTATTTAGCATGTATGCATTAATTGCATTATATTTAGTGTTATTAGCCCTAATTAGCTATATTAATCAAATTATATGTTTTCATGCACCACCATGACCATATCTGATATCATATGCATTATAAACATGATTATAGATTTAATGACATGTTATCATAATTTTAGAACATCGTTTGATATTTATTATCCATTCAACAAGTGTTACACATCCTACATGATATCACTATTATTAATGCATCAAAAGTCTAATATTATCATTCTAATGTGTTGTACTCATTTTTCTGAGAATTTTGGTATATTACTTGTATTTTTATGATCATCAAGCTAATTACTGTGAATTAAAGAAGATTTGAGCAATTTGTGAGATAAATACCTAATGGGCCAATCGGAAGCTGACACGTGGCTAGGGTGTTGCTCCCTCTCTTCCAGCTGGGACCCGGTCCAGATCCTGAGGATGGATCCGCGGATCCGCGTGCTGGGGTCGGGTTTTCCCTCTCTTGCGTAACACGAACGGAGTCTACGGATCTGTTCTGCGGGGGCGCCGCCGCTCGGGCCAACTCCAGAGAGAAAAGGAAGCCGATTTGCGGATCGTAGGGAATATCTGAAGGCTCCACTAGCTTCGCAACTTCCCATAGGATCTCCACGGATCCTCCCTTCCTCATCTGCAGCTCCAGGGTTCTACATCCACAAGCCAGCCGTCAAGGGCACCGCCGCGGCAGAACAAGAAGATGGGTGAAGGGTGTTTGGCTTGGGAAGGCTTTCAGGCTTTAGAATGCATTCGACGAGCTCCACAAGAGCATACATAATTCATTGCATCCCTCAATTCCAGCGAGAACCTATCAGTCGACTCCCAAACACCATCTTCTACTCTGGCCATGAGGAGCTCGTAAGCCATGGAAACCTCACAGAAGCCTACGATGAGGCTGTGGTCGAACTCCACCAACCCCAAGCTTTGCTTTCTCCTTCTTTCTTCTCCTGAATTCCTCCTCCCTGTACTCGCCCTCCTCCTATCGCCTTTCTTTCATTCCATAGCATGTGCACCTGTAGGTTGCGGTGGAGGAGAGCCATGGTGTGAGGCTTCTCGTTCTCGCTCATCTTACCTCAGAAAAACTCATGTGAAGGGTCATCCTGTACATCTTCGAAGGTCTAAGACAACCACCCACTCAACTTTCTTCGTCAGGTCACGATCTTGACGTGTGGTAGTGGGGAGACCGCAGTGCCAACATGTTCCACTGCCTTGTCTAACTGCAAGGTAGGAGACAATATCTTAGCCCTCCGTTAAGACCATCTGAGGGTGACTAAGGCTTCACGTCGCCAATCCGCAGTGAAATTTGGACTAGAGCTGCGTGACAGCACCTTATTTCAAAGCTTAGCATAAATAATCTAAACTTTGTTAATTAAGGCATCAATATGTGCATTATGTCATCATCTTTAAACCTAAATAACTTCTTCTAGGGTCCTCTAATCACCACCAAAATTTAACCATAGCTTCACCATACCTCAAGGTACAATCCATTCGATTTTGGTGCAAAAACTCAACTATTTGACCATTCAATTAAATTCCTCAAATAGGTTTTCGGGCATGTCAATGGGGATTGCCCTGGTGAGAGGAGCAAGATTGTGTGCAATGCTCCACCCATCATCCCAGACCCGCCTCGCGGAAGAAACAGAAGGACAGGGAAATCTAGACCCCCTCCGGGATCTAGGAAAGGCAAAGAGAAGGTGGTCGTTCCTGCATCCAATGAGGAGGCCATGGATACTGGTGAGAAGATTGCTGATAATGTTGTCTCTTCTGGTGTTGCTGACAAAGGTACTGCTTGGTGGTTACTAGCTCGTAGAAGGTAGCAGTTGTGGTTGAGGATGGAGAGATACAGGAGACTGAGACCCTGAGTGATGGCTTTGCTAAGCTAGCTGAGACTGTCATTTATGATAACCCTTTCTCTATTCTGGACGAAATGGGGGAGGACCCTGGTGGAGGTGAACCAGGTAGAAGTAGAAGTCTGAGGCATACTAGAAGTGCTGCTAAGAAAGGAAAGAAAGGTACTCCTCCCGGTTCTGGGGGTGGTACTAACAAAACCATTTAAATGTCGATTTTCGCATGGAACGTGCGAGGCGCTTCTTTGGCAGGGAGCCAAAGGGAGTTGAGGAAGGCCATTATAGAGATTGGTGCAACCCTTGTGGTGTGCTTAGAAACAAGAATTAGAAGAGTTGTTCGTTAAAGAGTTGATACTCTATTGCCTAACAACTAGAATGCTATGTCGAACCTGTCCCTAAGAGATGATGGTCGTATTGTCATTGGTTGGAAAGGGTCGATATGAGATGTTGATGCTATTAACATATCCGACCAGGTTATGACGGTGTCTTGCTGTAATCAAGGTGGCGCTAATTTCATCCTTTAAGGTGTGTATGGTGAAAGATTGGAGAATGATAGAACGAGGATGTGGAAAGTTTTATCTGATACAACTCAGCATGAAGTTCCCTGGCTAATCATAGGGGAGTTTAACAATGTTAGAAGATCGGATGAGAAGTTTGGGGGTAGAGTTGTTCCTGAGAGAGTGATGGTGGCTTTCAACAACATGGTGGAGGATACATGACTAATCGAGCTGAATAAAGTGGGTGGTAGGACCACCTGGTCGAACAAACAAGTAAAGCACATGGGGATTGCGAGTGCTATAGACAAAGGTCTGGTGAATGAACAATGGCTTAACCTTTGGCCCAACTCCTATATAAAAATTGGATCCAATCCCCTGAGTGATCACTCATGGATGAACATCAATTTAGTTGATAAACCTCATATCAGGCGACCGTTCTGGTTCCTTAATTGGTGGTGTGACTGGCCTGGCTTCAAGGAGATTGTACAGAAGAGTTGGAGCATAAATGTTGAAGGCAATGACTTGTTCATTTCTTTGAAGAAGATACAGAACACGAAGGGTGCCCTTAAAAAGTGGAACAAAGAGAAGATCAACCTTAGGAATTTAATTGCTGAAGCTAAACTGAAATATAATCGTGTTATGGAGGCTACCAGGTATGACCCTCTTATTGAGTTACTCATAAAAGAAGAAGAAGGATCTGAAGATAGGTTGTGCAAGCTAAAGAAAGCCAAAGAAGTGTATTACTGGCAGAGAAGCAGAATGGAATGGGTGAGATATGGGGATCGAAACACTAAAATCTACCATAGGGCAGTAAAGAAGAAAGAGTTTAAGGAATCAATTCATGAATTGATGGATGAGAATGGTCAGGTAGTTGACAGTAGAGAGGGATTGGCTTTAAATGCTATCAACTACTTCATAAGGCTGTATAACCATGAAGAGAGAAGCCGACCCAACTACTCTAATATGCTTCCTGGTAGAAGAGTTAATGAGAATGACAAAGCCATGCTTTGTTCCCATGTAGAAGAGGATGAAGTCAGAAGGGCGGTTTTTGCCATCAATGCCACCAAGGCCCCGGGGCCTGATGGCATGAATACCAAGTTCTTCCAAAGCATGTGGAGCCTTATAAAGTCTGATATAAAAAAAGATGTTAGATGGATTATCAATGGCCACAATATGGTGTTGGCCGTCAATCATGGTTTTATCAAGCTAATCCCAAAGAAAAATAATATTGTAAGCATCGCCGACTATAGGCCGATTGCTTGTTGTAATGTTTTATATAAAATTGTATCCAAAGTGCTTGCAGGCCGTTTGAAGAAGGTTCTGCCTCATATCATCTCCAAGGAGAAAAGCACTTTCATCATTGGGCGTAGAATCGCTGATAGCACCTTGCTGGCGGCAGCGTTTCTTACTGGCTTCAAGATAAAGAAAAGTAGAGCCAAAGCCTGCTTGAAAGTGGACCTCACAAAGGAATTTGATCATGTCAGATGGGAGGCATTGTGGGCCATCATGGAGTCACTGGGTTTCAACGAAAGGTGGATACATATTATGAAGCAATGCATATCTACTACCTCCTTTTCCATCCTCTTAAATGGAGGTCCTGTTGGGCTCTTTAAAGCTTCAAATGGGTTGAGACAGGGGGATCCTCTTTCCCCCTGTTGTTCACCATTCTTATGGAAGGGCTCACCACCATGTTATATGAAGCTGAAAGAAAAGGTAATATCAAACCGTTTAAAGTGAAGAACACAAAAGTCATATCCCACCTGATTTTCGTTGATGACATCATGATGTTCACTTCGGGGCATGCTAACAGAGTGAAAGAAATGAAGAGGGTACTGATGAATTTTGGCTACCTCTCTGGGCTCTATATGAGCACCATCAAATCCAATATTTACCTCTCTAAATCCTACGATGCCAGAAGAGGAAGAATCAGAAGAGCTACTGGGATCAAAGTGGGATGATTACCTGCTAGGTATCTTGGTGCCCCCATTACTGGTGGTAAAGGGTCATCCAGGGATTTTGCTCAATGCTTGGACTACCTTAGATCCAAGATACAAGGTTGGTCTACTTTGCGGCTGTCTATGGCCGGCAGGTTGATGCTAACCAGATCGGTCCTACAGGCTATGGTCAGATTTTGGTGTGAGGTTTGCGATATTCCTCATGCTACTACTGACAACATGAGAAAACTAATAGCCAATTTTTTTTGGGGAAACAAAGGGCATGCCTTGGCGTGGGACAACATTATGAAGCCTTTCTGCAAGGGAGGCCTCAACATTACAATGCTTGAAGATATGGTGAAGCAAAGCCATAGAAGATGGGTGGATAGATTCCTTAGGGATAAGGAGAACATTTGGTCTTCGTGGCTGGGTAGTAGATATAGTGGCTTTCATAGAGGCTATGATAGATCATCTTCAAGGGTGTGGAGGAATATGTGCAGGAAATGGGAGGTCATGCGCAACGCTTACAGTGTGGATATGGATGGTATTGCTGCTCTGGTCAACGCGAGAGTGACACCATGGATCAACACTATTTTTGGGAGTGATGTCGTATGGTTCAAGCTGTTGTGGAATCCCTTCCACATTCCGAAATGGAGTACTACCATGTACAGATCAATCCTTGGGAGACTGCCTACGAAGGATAGAATGACCAGGTGGGGTATACAGGTGCAAACGACCTGTGTGCTCTGCAATACACATGATGAAAATCACGATCATTTATTTGGGAGTTGTAATTTCTTCAGACGTGTTTGAGCCATTGTGTGCCTCAAGAGTGAATGGGGTCAATTTTTTGATGACAACATCGAGGGACTGATAAACAAGCTGCTAAGGAAGATGAGTAGTAAACATTGTACTGTTGTTGGCGGCCTTTGCTTATCGGGTGTCTGTTATCACATTTGGGAGGAAAGAAACAATAGAATACATGGTGGTAAAATATGTAATGAGGAAGGGGTTGTGGGCAAGATAACCATATCCCTTGCTCGGTCTCTCAAAGTTAGAAAAGGACTTGCCTCAGGTCTATCTGAGCAAGCTAAAAGATACTGGGGTTTTTGTAGATAACATTCCCATGTATACGTTTTTGTAGGTTCTGTAGGTCCTGGCTTTGTATAGGTTCCTTTGGCAATATATTTACCTATTTCCAAAAAAAATCCTCAAATAGGCATAAACTTATGGATCTTAATCATTATATAAATCTCAATCAACATTCCAACTTTACTAAAACACTTGGAACTCTCATTATAACTCAAGATATGGATTCTAATATGTTATTAGAGATTTATGGATTCCAAAAGTCCACTCCATCACATCCTACACACCTTAAAAGAAATTATGTCCTTAGAATTAAGCCAGAAATCCAGTCCATCACAATTTGTCTAACTAATCCTCCTTGTGACATTAAATATAATATATTCAATGTGTTCATTTAAATATTCAAGTCATCATATCTCCACATAATCATCTAGTTAAAACACCAACAAACAAATAAGTAGATCAATTTATTATTATACTATGAACTTGGGTGCATACAAAAGTGAGTATGTACATATATATTCAACAAATAAATAGTTTCACATATTGTCTTGTATTTTTATTTAGATAATCTAACCCATCTTGGTCATACCACATTGGGTGAAATCACCTTTCTCTATCCATAATGGATTTTGGTGAACTTCCCCATAGTAGTTCTATCTTTCAGCTCAGATTATCATATTTTTATATGATATACATATTGGAATTATAATGAACTAGAACTAACTAAACTTCCAAGAAGTTTATCATTCGATAAAATAATTTGAAAATCATTCGAAAATTCATCAAATGTTTATATGTGCGAATTTTTATAAATAACCACTTACCTTCACCATGCATAATTCAAGAAATATTATCCATGTTAAGTGGTGTATAAGCAATCCAATCAAACAAGGTACATTCAAGCAATAAATCATTTAATATTCATTTATGTAAAACATTAGGGTATCACCATATATTAATGTGATACTAATTACACCTATCTTAGGTACTAATCTAGGGTTTAGGGTCATCTTGGGTTTTTGTCTAGAAATAATGGTATCAAACCTTAATTCCATACATCATGATTCCAAGGGGTGTAAACCCTAACTAATTATTAGATGCAACCCCAATTCTCAGAGTCAATATATTATGTCATTATGAACACATAGATCAGATCATGTGGGTTAAGATTGCAACTAGTTATAAATATTGGTTTCAAAACTATAATTTCTTGTTTATGACATAAATTTCCTAAAAGTACATTATCATCTCCATTACCTTTACTAAGATCCTATGATCTCATAAATTTTCATCTATATTATTTCAAACATCTAGGTACATGCACATTTAATGTATTCAACATATTGATCATCAAATTTAAGGTTTGCATGTAATAATCACCCTATATTCCTACATTAACAATATTCTTTTACAAAGGTCAGAGTTTTTAGAAAAGTGAGGAGGCTACCTATTCATCACACCCTCTTCGTGCACACAAATTTTTGAAAGCATTACAAATGATAGAGAAATGCAGGAAAATAAATGTGGTAGTACTACTACCATTACAGTCAATGTTCAGCAATTGATGAACTTGCTGAGGAGGTCTCGCATAGGTGAAAACCCATGTTTTGTTTTTTTAAGTGAAACTTAGCTAGGAAGTCCACTACTAAGTTGGATTTTCTTCATTCAGAGTGCACCATCCATCCAACCTTTAACAAGTTTTGAATCTTCGTTACCCAGTTTGCATATTTGGGGTTAAGGGATCTGTCTGCAAATATCATGTTTGTTGCACATTGGCTGTCTTTAGAATTTGTTGCTCAGCTTCCACAATTTTGTTCAGCAACCTGGGGTTGCGTCTTCTGTTTTCTGTAATGTTGTTTCTTCTACCATTTCTTTTCATTTTTGTACCGCTGCCTTTGATTAATCGTCCTGCCGTCTTCTTTTTCTCAACAGCTTTGGTGCTTCCTCATAATTTAGTTGTGCAAGGTGTTTGAAAGGGGAGGTTCTGTGCTATGGCATAAGTGGTGAGTCCCATTTCAGCATTGTTTGATTCCTCTATTAAGTAGATGACCTCATCAAAATCAGGGTGAACCATAGAGTGTTGTACCTTGCCTTCACTTGCATCGTTCATGGTCTTGGAGTTCTTTGGGGACATCGTGGGCATTGTCTTCTGAATTTCCTTCAGGATTTCCCTCTTTTGGTCAGCGGTCTCAGGGGGCGGCATTTTCTTTTTCTTCCACGCTTTTGCAGGTCTCTCCTGCGGTTCATGTGTATAGATCGACACTTTGGTAGACCGTGCTCTTTTCAGCATGCAATCCTCATTGTCATCTAATAGACTGGCGAACATGTTGTTGTTTGGGATAGTGTTCTCTGTTTGCTTGGTTACATGTCCATGGTTGCTCTTCCTTCCGTTATTTTTCATTTTCTGAGTCTGCCATTCTCCCTCATTGCGTGCATGGGTTAGCTTAATGGCATCAGTGGACTCATCTTGTAACTTTTCAACTGCGGTTGGAGGTGATTTAAAAGATTCATTGCAATATTTGGATATATGACTCACTCCGCAAGTCAAGCATGCGAACGAGAGCCCTTCATACTCTACATCGTATTCAATCCCATTAATTAAGATTGACGGAGATATGTCCTTCTTAGTATTGATCTCAACCGCAAGTCTTACGAATTTTCTCCTTGTCCTCTTCGCGGTATGGTCATCAACTTTTATTAGGCTCCTCAGGTCTAGGCCAATATAGTCAAAGATGGTGGAAACGTAGAGATGAAGAGGAAGGTTGATCACTCGTACCCATGTTACAATGTATTCCAGGAGGTCTGTAGATGGGACGAAGGTTGGAGACCAGTCCCAGATGGCTATGTTGCATCCGAATAGCTTCCAAGGCCCACCCATTATTACCATCTCGTAGTCGGCTTCACAGGAAAATTGAACGACGAAGTGCCCGAGCTCTAATTCAAACATGTTGAATCTGACTTTGATGCTCCAAAGTAGTTTCAGTCTGTCCCTTAATGTCATGTAGCCGATTTTCGTTCCGATTAGCCGCACCACAACAACATATTTCTAAGGCTCTACAAGTTTTCTTCTGCGTTGGGGTCGATGGATAAGGCTGGCTTGCCTTCTATCTCCCCTATGGTAACATCCGTTACAGAGAGGTTTTCCTCGAATAGTTTCTCCAGGAACATGACATCAGTACTTGTCCTATCCATGTTGGTATCTCGAGAGACGATGTTACTGTAGGTCTTCACAGTATTGCGCTCCGTCTCCTAGTTTTCCTTTTGAGAGGCTGCAGATGCGTTTCCGTGTCTGGTGGCTTGGTTGGTCACCACCTTTTGTTTGGCAAATACTGTTGCTTGGTTGCCGCGATGTGGAGTGGTCTCTCCTATCTGCCGACCCTCCATGTCTGTCTCTGGGGTACCTCTTAGACCGGAAAAGTTGAAGCGTAATCCGATCTCTGGGATAGAGAAACCCACGTCTCCAGATGATCGTTGTACAACATGTGAGTCAACATCTATCGTTCCTCCTGGATCGCCTGGGTCTCCACGCAAAACATATTCCGTGCTAGGTATCGTGTCCATCATTCTTGGATCACACCGATTTCCACCGCCATCACCAGATCCCCCGTATCCCCTAGGGTTCTCCGCCGCCATCCGCCTTACAAAGGTCAGAGTTAGTTAATCAAACTATGGTATGCAAACTATTTTATTTGAAATCCACATATTCTTCTAAACAAAATGATATAGAATTTGAAAATGATCAAAGTTATTAATTTTGTACTAGAATATTTGCAAGACAAATTTATGTGAACCAATCATAAAAAGACATGTCATCGATAATCAACTTATGTACTAATATCCATGCGGACTAATCAATCTCATGGATACATTCCCCTTCAATATAGATCTCTAGTGTATCTATGTTTAGAACACGACTGAAGGTTAGTAACCCCCCTTCCTTATAGTTTTTGATCCCGGGATAGACTAGTATTTTCCCCAACTTCTTCTTCTCCCATGACTCTGTCTTCTATTGGTCTGTGGGGAGGCCAACTTCATAGTTGACTTTCTACTCCTCATTCGTGGTGACTAAGTTGAAGATACTAGGATCTTTCCAATGGCCTCTCGATCTCCACTAAACCTTTTCAAGTGGAACAAGATGACTAGCGTGGTGTAGCCTGGAGATCAATACGGAGGTTAGGAGTTTAGATGTGGGAGAGCTGATAGAAGGGTGACATGGGAGAAATTGACAGAAAGGTCAAGTTAGGCCAACCACGAAGGAGCTATGGGGTCCCTTATATAGGTGCAAGGTTTCAACACACCTCTACAAGCCCGAGCCTCAAAGAATTAAGACACCAATGGTTTTAGAATCATTTTATCTTCCCAAGATGATGGCGTTTGTAGACATGATTGAATTTGTTCTGACCTCCTAGAGCTATCAGGACTGTTGGTATGGCCATTGGTGGTCAGTAGAGAGAGGGGAGAGATCAACTTGAGGGTAGATGTCCATCCTATGCAGGACTCGGGCATGGGGTTGTTGACAACCTACATGTAGTTTGATCTTTGATCAATGGATGGAAACCAAGCCATATCATGTGTCACACCACTAAAGTTTTGGATAATACGACGGTTGGCGTGACATTGCTATATCATCTAATAAATCATTTCATTTTCCACACTTTACTAGAATTTTTGCAAAATTCTGAAAATCCTATAAGATCCTAAGATTATCTAATTAATCCTAAAATTTAGGATAACTTCCACATTATCCTATTCTCGTACTTAACCATGTTTGGGATCAATGCTATGTCATAAAATACCACATTATCCTATTCTCCCTTCTCTTCAATATGCTTAATGAAACATTCAAGTATGAAGACTCTACAAAATATGTGAATAAAATACTTAACTCATGACCAAGGAGAAATATAAACATTTATCTATTGTATGCTAATTATTTACTTGATTTAGTCACCTAGGAGATTTCATCACCTAAAAATAGGTTATCACATAACTATCTCAAAACTTGGGTTATCTTCTGTTATATAAAGTTTTAGGTCATGTTAGGTTTACCTAAAAGTAAATACTTGGAATCCAAGTGAGGCCTTGATAAATACTCCCTTAATAATCTAGGTCATTTATCACTTTAGAATCTTATAATAGTTTTTCACTCATTGAAATATGAGTTTATCCATCATCTTTTAATATTATTGTTATAATGGTCAAGGTATAGGTATGTAGAGTGGCATATCCAGAGTATATGAAACCTTACTCACCTCTCACTTAAACTACTCACAAAGAGAAAACTTAATGAAGTGACCATTTGGGTTCATCCACCTAGAATATTTAGGCTTCCTTGCACCAAACAAACCAGGTAGCACGATGATCCGTCTCAGTATCTTTAGGATGATCAACCAGTGATCATGAAGCGTACATGATTAATCTTGGGCATATCCTCAAAAGTGGGATTCAACAAGAAATGTCTAAAATGTAATGTTTTACTAAGAGGATACTAGAATAGATAGTTGTGGACATTAAATCCCTTAGGAAAAAGTGTCGAGTCACGTTAAAATTAGCTAGCTTTGCCACATATGTCTCTAACACATATGTGATCCAACATCGCAGTAACGATAGGTTCATTGGGGATTTTCTCATAAGATCAACTACATTGATCCCCAATTGCTCCATGAGTTTAGATTCTAAAAAAGAAAAGGATGTATAATAACAAGGCAACCATGTCCTATTTATAATCATCCTATGGAAACTAAATTCATATTAACAATCTCCCCAAGATAAAAAAATTCTAATCTTTTTCCCTTCTAGAACATGGAGTTGTGTGTGTGATTTGGAGATACAAGACATGCCTTCCCTCAAGCCCTGGTGTTAGTCCCGTAATACTAATCCTCAGTAGAGTCAATAATGAAAATTGGACTTCCCAATAAGGGGTTTCTACATCCTAAAATATAATTTGATTCTCAAACACAAACTTTAAATCAAAGTCTTAAACAAAGTTCATTTATTGCAAGATCATTTTGATACTTACACTAATACATAATTTATTGTAGGAAAATAGGTAACTTCAAAGATGACAAAAATCAAGAAACAATGGTTGGATAATTCCAACATGACTGCTTTCTCAAGTCTCTTCACCCTGTCAAATGTTTGGTCAAAGGTCGATGACTAGAAGAAGTAGACCCTAAAGATCTATACTCTCTACTTGCATCTGGGTGCACTACACTAATGTACCAACAATGACTAGAAGATGGAATGCTAACCTACTCTTCCACTCCAAATTAATTATCCCTCTAAGGGGATGGTTCTGCCTCAGAAGAATCACACAACCCTATGGGTCCATAGAAAATATTGGATCCTCCACAGAAGTCACCCATGTTTGTGCAACATCCAATGTAACCTAAGATCCCCTAAATTGATGACCCTTCCCATATCATGTCAATATTCTCGAGCCGATGAAGTCTCTAGTTGAACTTTCCCCTTCATTAGCCTCTTGATAGGATGAGGTCCAATACTAATCACCTATTGGGCTCCAGTAGAAGGAAGTGACTTGAAGCTTCAATGTTGAAGTTACCAATGTGGTTACAACCCTAGAAAATCATCAAAGACTTAAGCAAGATGTGGAGGACATGGAGAATGAGTTTCCTTACGGTTCTCTTCTTAGGGAGGATAGGACACCACATCTTGCACCCTGTGTCATCCAATTCTTCAATTGATTCATACTCAATCACCCACAAAAAGAAAAAAGGCACAACTCAAGTAAATTCAAAGAGAAAAATTACAAATAGTACATAGCATAATACAAATCTTACCAGTGTAGCATGCATCATACATAGATAAGCTTGCTGAGATTTTAGTAGTGGTTGACGAAACTAGTGAAACTGCTCCAGATCGACATCATATTTCACTTTGCCACCCATCAGGTCCCGCAATAGCTAATTGATCTTGATACCAAGATGAATCAACCTCAAGGGATGAGATGTGCCAACCTCCTTCCCACTACCAAGAAACATGCTCACCCATATAGAGCACACTTATTGCATGTGACTCAAACTAGATCCCTTATGTATGGAAGTGCAAGGACTGAGGAAAGATAGCACAAGACATACTCACTAAGCCAAGATAAAACCTAGAGATGATTTTGAGTCTAACCTGGAAAATACAAACAAGCAAGGAAGTCATCTAATGTATGCATATACAAAGAAGATGGTATAAAAAAGTGCAACACTTACCTCTCTAAAAGAAATTCCATCCAGATGCTTTCTTCGTCACTTATAGAAGATTAACAGTTGTTACTGTATTAGTATGGAAACATCAGGAGAGAGGAATATATATGACCATATGGACCACTCTAAGTTTGAGTTTTATCACCCCTAAAATGCCCATATCCCCAAATTTGCAAATCTAAGATCCATTAAATTATGTGACAAGACATCAAAGTTTAGTAGGAAAAAAATGACAAAAATCTAGAAACATATCTCTAGAAAACTAATGAAACCTCCACAATTCTTCAAATCTCAAACATATCCCTTTGTAGGGAAAAATCTTACCAGACATCTCCGCAAGAAAGTAAGAATGTAATCATAAATGCCCCCACCTTAATCAATGGAAGGAATGGTCTTTAAATCCATCTAAATGGAGAACCATTCAATTTCTCCTTTATTTCCAGTCCTTTTGCCAAAAGGACAACTTACCACTCAAATAAAGAGGAACACAATGGCATGTTGAGGTGAAGCATAGATCATGTATACCCCTCACTTATCCAACCTTTAATAAATCCTGGTGTAACCAAGTATATTTGACCTCATACTTTGAGGCCATACCTGCTACCATTAGGTCTACTCCAAACAAATAAGCAAGGAACTCCCGTCCCCAAAACACTTCCATAGAAAAATACTAATCAGGTTACTGCCAAAAGCTAGCACAATAATCTACTAAACTTGTAAGGGTTGATGGCCAACTCACCAAGAACAAAGTAAAAAGTATTAGTCTCAGAGAAAAAAAGGTTCAATTAGAGGGCTGAAATAACTCTTATTTACAATCCCACATCTACTCACATCGTTGAATCCAATCTTTTCTAGAAATGTAGGGGTGTCAATGGGGAGGGTAAGGGCTTACCCATACCCTCACCCACCAAGTGTGGTGGGTAAAGGTATGGGTAATTTTTCACTCCACCAATATTAGTACCCTCCCCTTACCCTTACCCTCTTACCCACAGAGAAATGAGGAGAGTAAGGGTGAACTAGGGAATTTATATGCCTTGTAGTTTTTTTGCTAATATTATTAATAATGTACTGCCTAATACATTAATATATTCAAGTGAAATATCAAGATTCTCCATAACAACTATTAACTATTTTAAATGGTTCTAAGTAATCTTCTACGACACTATAAAGATGACTTGTGTTATATTGAAAATATAATATAAAGATAATGATTATTGCATGTGCACAGAGTAGAACTCCAAGAATTGGTGTATGAACAAATAAATCACCCCAAAAGGAAAACACAACTACACTTGAATGATATTAAACGTAAATGCATCAAAAAAGCTATTTTTGTAAACATACATATCGTATGCTCTCCAAAATATTATTGTAGGCTAAAAAATTAAGCACAAATGAAGTAGATAACACCACCATATATATATATATCAAATGTTAAGTAAATGATTAAATATTGTATTATATGCTCAGGAATATTACAACTTTAGGTTTCATATCAGACCAGATCAAACAACTCCCCAAAGAACTAGAAAACACCACACAAAGAAGTACACAATAGTGTAGAAAGCCAGAAACTATAAAATATTGTTATTTCATATGTGCATGTCTTACAACTCCAAAATGGTGTTGTAGACATGACCATTTTACTGCTTAAGAAGTAGATAAGAATATCATATATAATAATAAATGATGACCATGTAATATTGAGTAATACATAGACTTAAAATAAAAGACTATATATGTAATATATTATACATAAATGTCGACAAGTTGCAGGTTAGAAAGCATGCGTAATGGCTTATTTTAACCCTTATTCACTAAGGTAGTGGGTTAGAGGGTGGTGGATCAGTGGGTAAAGGGTAATAAAATCTTCTACTCTTATCCTTCCGCTATAGAGTATTGGTAAAGGGTAAGTGGGTTTACCCTTACCCATTGACAACCCTACTAAAATTCCTTATCTTGTGTTAAAATCTCTATATATAGATCCCTTAGATCATCTCAAAAAGAGCTCAAAGTAACATTCAAGACTCTAAGTCTCTAAAAGGAGAAGCACAAAACAAATGTCCAACTCATCGATAAAAGACAATTAAAGTCTGGAAAAGAATTGGCAATCAAAAGGAATAACTAGGGAAGAAATATTCAAGTTATTCCTCATCGTTCGACATACCCAATGATGGAAATTCATACATAATGGACCCCTTCAGTTTTCTAAAATAACACCACAAAGGAAAAATTGGGAAATCAACTCAAAGGATTAAATACAACGTATATAAAGCCAAAATTTGGAGAGTATGCCTCCTCAAAACAGATCAATGCTTGAAAAGCAATGGAGTTTCCTACAAATTCTAGATCCACCATTTGTCATAATGTTGCCCGCTACACCTTGACTCATTTCAACTGTAGGAAATTGTGTGCCATAGTACTTCTGTCACAGAACCATTCCTACCCCAATCCCAATCCCACTGCCTAGATAGTAGAAAAAGCATTGAAGCGCTCGTCCCTGAGTGGCCCGATAGGATCTAACACACTGACATATTTAACTCAAAAATTATATATTTAAATGACAAACTAACCCAATATGGAGATATAGCTGATTTATCCTTGTCGTAGAGTATATAGTGCGGAAGCGATATAATTAAGGTTCCAATATTTTGCCTAAAATCAAGACACAAAGTCAATGAAATTGCATGGTATGCTATATAAAAACAAGTAAATTTGTTTATAAAAAAATTAGTGTACTTGGAAGGACTTATATTTCAAAAGTATAACAAGCAATTAGTAAAAACCAAAAATTATTTGACAAGTTTTTCAAACGATTCAATTTTTATTATGAGTTCCCATTATGATTTAATTTGAGAAGCTTTCTTATATATTTCATGTGACTCAATCGCACCAACACGATGGGGGAGGTCAATAGGCTCCTTCTCTTTATATGAGGTAGGAGGCCAATGTACAAGTCTCACCTCTGAATGAGGGATTGATTGAACTCAAAAATCAACATTATCAACATTATCAATATGATCATCATCATCATCATCATCATCATTAGTATACGGGCAGTCATAATGGGCATGTCATTTATGTTTTCTAGTTTGTCTCAAAATATAATATAAGAAATATGGAATCCTAATCAATAGGGAACAATAGCTTAACTAAGTATATATCCGAGTACACAATCAAGAGATACATAAAAAGTATCTTCATTACAACCAAAAAGAAGGTATAATAGTGTACCTTTCACCGAGGATTTCCAGTATAATCAATATATGAATCAATAGGTCAACCCTTTGAGTCAGATCCTACATCATCAAGATTGGATCAAGGGTTAAGATCATGATGTTCAGAATGTCAGGTTTCAATATTCGAGATTAGGGTTACACTTTTCCTATGTCAACCTTAGGGTTGGGTCATTCTCTTATAATCAACCAATATTTCAATATGTCTAAAATTATTTCAAGTGCCAAGTATTTTTGAGTGTGAATGACTTACCAAGGTTTTCTAGGATCATATATGTTAACCCTAATTTATTGTCATTATCCAAGTCATCATCAAATATCTAGTTCATCATCATGATACTTAGTATAATTGGAATTCAAGATCATATGGATGGGTCAAAATTACATCAAGGGTTTTTCCAGATTAAGATCAATATCAAGATTACTCATTATTCATAAAGATTATAATCAAGATTGAATCAAGTAAATAGATCTAGATTACTAATGATTCATTTTCGAGAGTAGATGAGTCAACTAGATTAGATCTATGTTACAAGATAATCATCAGAGTCCAAATCTAGGGTTTTTAATGTTTAGTCAAGATTAACCACCAATAGAGTCATTTAGACAATATTAGGATAATTGAAGATCACACTTTAATGACATCATTGAAATCAATATAGAATCAAGTTTTGAAAATGGTTCCATTAGATTTCCCTCAATTTTCTGATGAAAATTGACTACTTACTTGCCTTATTTGGATTATCCTAGCATGATATAAGATCACAATATCAATGGGATTTTATTTTCTTGATTGAAAAGAACATTCACCTAGATAGATGGAAGTGGGACACAATTTTAGGCCCAATCGCCCTGCGACTTGAGGATCCGGCCCACTCGAACGATCCTTCTCCAACACGTCACCCAGACGCGATGCACGCCTCGCGCTACGCTCTCCTATATCCACAGAGGAACAGAGGTCCACCAGAGCTTGGGGGTTCTGGAGCAGGAGGCGTTGAAGCAGGAATGAGAGGTGGCCATCTAAAATCTCCACGATCTCATGAGATTGGCGATGGTCACAGGTGGTGGTAAGGCGTTGCGAGGAGGAGATGCCCAAACTGGACTTTGTGGCTACACCGCATAGCAACAAGAAGGTTGGTAGAAAGAAAAGGAGTGCTCGAGGTCGAGGGAGTGAGCAAGGGAGGGTCTCATGGATTGGTGTGATGATAACAAGCATGATTGGCCCTTTTATAGCACTCAAGGTAGGTTTTAGGGCTAGGTCGAGGCTTGCAAATGGCCATGGCTTCCAGAGTGGGAGGAGTAAGCAAAAGAGGCATTTTGGCAGCTGAAGGGGGAAATATTGATGATCAAACTAGGTATAGATGCATTCAAAGTTGTGAGAGGAACATTTTGTCTCACTTAGAATTTTGATTCGTGGTCGTAGGTGGGAGATCTCATTCTCGGGCCCTCAACATTGTGGAGATAGAAGATGATGAACCAACCGCTAGATCTGACCCTGATCTATGGGAAGGATATCCAAGGGATGAGACGTGTCCCCGATCCCTTGCCACGGGTCGCTGACTTGGACAAGTCAAGAAAAAGAGTAAATAAAAGGGAAATAAATGTGTTTTCAACACATAAACTTCATGAAATCATGGTAATTAGTAAGAACGTCCAATTGCAATGAAATTTGGATCATAACTTCATAAAAATGTAAGAAACATTTAGAAATTGTTTGAGAACCAAATGATGAAGTTTGGTCAACCAATTTTCTTCTTTGGAAAAAGTGATGAATTAATTAAATTTATGGTGTTATAATGTGTATAAAGTTCACATTGATCACCATATTTCTAATTTGAGTCTCAACATTGATTTATAAGCTAAGAAAAATAATTTGGGACAATGAGTGAGTATAATGCGGGAAAAAAGTAATTACTTCATACTTATGAAAAATTCTACTTTGTCACATCCTTCCCTCCTTAAAAAGGAATTTTGTCCCCAAAATTCAAAAACATCCTCAAAATTGGGATCATCAAAATCTAGATCATATCCTCCATTACTAGAACATTCTCAACTATTTAATCATAATTATGTCCTCAACATTATCACCTCATTAATAGTTTCTCATAAATTGCATTGATCAATATGGGAGTCAAAGATCAAAGTTCACCAATTGAGTTCACTCTCAAGTCATGTCTGGGAGAAAAATCGAGATCGATAGTCAAGATTAAGTGTCATGGACCAAAAGGGTCACACACTAACAAGTTTGTTATTCAAGAGTCAAGATTTATATTTTGAGTTCCCAACATACAAGTATATGGTTTTCTTTCCTATCCAGACTACCGATGTGGTCATTCACCCATACCAAAAATTTAGCAACATTTTCATGGTTTCAATATCAATTTCTTTATCAAGTATATTCGAGGTGGGTGAATGGTCCAAACCTAGGTCATTTTACGAAGTTAACCCTATATATTTTTTCAATTTTACTATCCTCAAATACAACTAGTCAAGCTCTCATGATATTGAGTCAAGTTGCATGGTCCATTTGTAGGTCAACATGATCGAGTCAAAATTCAAAATTTGAGTATGGGAGTCAAAATTCAAACCAGACACAAATTTTCAAATCCAAAGATAGGTTCCAAAAAGGCATCACATTTCCATTTCTCAAAATATAGTGAGTACAAGGCTTTATTTCAAAAAGAAAAAGTTACAAAGAGTTACATAATTGTCATATCAAAATCTAGATCTAGTGGTGACTTCAAAGGTTATGATTACACATGTCCTCCTTTAGAATTCCAACTTCTATCTTTGTCTCTATCTCCATGACTACAAGCTTGGATGTTGGGGTAGAGGTAGTCATGGTGACTTGGAGTCCTCCAGGAATTATTGATGTTGTGTATCTTTCCCACTTGGTCATCGCATCCATTAGTAACTTGTTTTGTACTTCCCAAGCATCATCTTTATCATCATCATCCAGTCTAGGTCTTTTTACTTTGTCTATATCATCCTCAACTTTTTCTTCATCAATGTTCCTTTTACCAATCCTTTCTCCTTGATCATCACTGGTTCTAAGGGATCTTGTTTTATGACTACATGTTTGTGGGGCCATATGCAAGGTATGTTGATTTGTGAGTCCTTTAATCATATAGGTCGAGTTAAGAGTATATCACATTTATGGTTTCCTACTATTCAAAAATAGGGAGAGTGTCAATGATTAAATCATATTCTACTAGGTCATGAGATCAAAATTCAAGATCATAATAGGGAAATAATGTCAAGATTTTACAAATTCAATTTAATAATTGCATTCCTTTCCTTTCATGATCATGGTAGTGATATAATTTGGATATCGAGGATTTGAATTTGGCATTCGAGGAATTAGAGAATAATAGTGTAAAATCTAGGCCCATAATCATCATATCAAAATCGAGATTGCAAAAGGCATCAATAGTTAATAGGGATACTACTTTTTGCATCATAGTCTTACATCAAGATTTTGTGAGTCTTAGACTTAGTCACTTGATGGCATGGTCAAGATATGTATAAAATAGGATATGAGTTTGCCTAACTATGTTTGAGGTTTAGTCAACAATAGTGCAACATGGATATTAATCCAATAGAGACCTCATCAACAATGAGGTATAAGGTATAAGTCATCCTTATTTCACCATATCATAATTTTTATCATTTACCTCAAACATAGGGAGCAAGTAGTCTAGTTTTAGTTATATCAAGTTTGCATGATATTAGGGGTCATACAAGAGTATTCAAGATTTATTGATCAAAATCGAGTTTTCAAATTAAGGTCAGATCATGATATCAACTTTTAAAATTTAGTGATATTCATTTTTACCATGCATAAGCTACCCATAATCGAGACATTATGTGGTAAAAGGTCATAAGAAGAGACCACATGAGGAGATGAGAAGACTACCTTCTCTTCATCTACATGGGTGACTTAGGATAATCCTTAAAGAAGAGATGAGATTCCAGAAGACTCTCTAGAGTTTCACAAGGGAACCTTTGGGTCCAATTTTGGATCAGTTAAGGCCAGGTAGAGAGGGGGATCTCAACCACCATGAAGACGGGTTGGAGAAATTATGCCAGGACTCTAAGCCTAGACACCTCAATTTTCACCATTATGGACTTTAGGGTTTCTTGGGTGTAAGAGACTTGAGAAATTATTTACTTAAAGTATATGGGAGTGTGTAAGCTCTGATACCAACTATCACAGAACCATTCTTACCCCAATCCCAATCCCACTGCCTAGATAGTACAAAAAGGATTGAAGTTCCCATCCTTAAGTGGCCCGATAGGATCTAACACACTGGCATATACAGTAAGAAATAATAACTAAAAAATTAGATATTTAAATAAAAACTAACCCAATATGGAGATATATTCGATTTATCCTTGTCATCAGAGTATATAGTGCAGAAACGATATAGTCAAGGTTCTAATGTTTTTCCTAAAATCAAGAAAATCAAGACACAAAGTCAATGCAATTACACAGTATGCTATATAAAAACAAGTAAATTGGTTTATAACCAAATTAATGTACTTGGCAGGACTTATATTTCAAAAGTATAACGAACAGTTTACAAAAACCAAAAGTTATTTGACAAGTTTTTCAAACAATTCAGTTTTTATTATGAGTTCCCATTATGTTGTAATTCAAGAAGCATGCTTATATATTTTGTGTGACTCAATCGCCTCAATGCGATGGGGGAGGTCACTAGTCTTCTTCTCTTTATATGTGGTAGGAGGCAAATTTATAAGTGTCACCTCTGAATGAGGGATTGCTTGCACTCAAAAATCAACATTATCAACATTATCAATATCATCATCATCATCATCATCAGTATACAGACAGACATAATGGCCATGTCATTTATGTTTTCCAGTTTGTCTCAAAATATAATATAAGAAATATGGAATCCTAATCAATAGGGAACAATAGCTCAACCAAGTACATAGCCAAGTACACAATTAAGAGATACATAAAAAGTATCTTCATTACAATAAAAAAGAAGGTATAATAGTGTACCTTTCATTGAGGATTTTGAGTATAATCAATATCTGAATCAATCGATCAACCCTTTGAGTCAGATCTTAAATCATTAAGATTGGATCAAGGGTCAAGATCGTGATGTTCAGAATATCAGGTTTCAATATTCGAGATTAGGGTTACACTTTTCCTATGTCAACCTTAGGGTTGGGTCATTCACTTATAATCAACCAATATTTTAATATTTCCAACATTATTTCAAGTGCCAAGTATTTTTGAGTGTGAATGACTTACCAAGGTTTTCTAGGATCATATGTGTTAATCCTAATTTATGGTAATTATCCAAGTCATCATCAAATTTCTAGTTAATCATCATGATACTTAGTATAATTGGAATTCAAGATCAGATGAATGGGTCAAAATTACATCAAGGGTATTGCCATATTAAGATCAATATCAAGATTACTCATTATTCATAAATATTATAATCAAGATTGAATCAAGTAAATAGATCTAGATTACTAATGATTCATTTTCGAGAGTAGATGAGTCAACTAGATTAGATCTAGGTTACAAGATAATGATCAGAGTCCAAATCTAGGGTTTTCAATGTTTAATCAAGATTAACACCCAATAGAGTCATTTAGACAATCTTTGGATAATTGAAGATTATAGTCTAATTACATCATTGAAATCAACATAGAATCAGGTTTTAAAAATTGTTCCAATAGATTTCCCTCAACTTTCCGATGAAAATTTACTACTTACTTGCCTTATTTGGATTATCCTAGCATGATATAAGATCAAAATATCAATTGGATTTTATTTTCTTGATTTAAAAGAACATTCACCTAGATAGATGGAAGTGGGCCATAATTTCAAGCCCAGTTGCCCCATGACTTGAGGATACGCCACACTCAGGCAATCCTTCTCCAGTGCATCACCCAGACCCAACGCACGCCTCGTGTTGTGCTCCCATGTATCCACGGAGGAACAGAGGGCCGTTATAGCTTGGGGGCTCTGGAGCGGGAGGCGTTGGAGCTGGAATGAGAGGTGGATGTCCAAAATCTCCACAAACTTATGAGCTTGGCGATGTTCATAGGTGGTGGTAAGGCGTTGCGAGGAGGAGACGCCCAAAATGGGATTTACGGCGGTGTTGCACAGTAGTAAGAAAGTCGACAATAAGAAAAGGAGTGCTTGAGGTTGAGGGAGAGAACAACGGAGGGTCTCGTGGCTTTGTGTGGTGATAACGAGCATGAGGGGCCCTTTTATAGCTCTCGGGGTAGGTTTTAGGGCTAGGTCGAGGCTTGCAAATGGCCATGGCGCCAGAGTGGCAGGAGTAACCAAAAGAGGCATTTTGGCGACTAAAGGGGGAAATAATGATGGTCAAACTAGGGCTAGATTTGTTTAAAATTGTGAGAGGAGCATTTTATCTTGCTTAGAATTTTGATTCATGGTTATTGACATGAGTTTACTGTGTGTATAACACAAGTATATGTGTCAATGTAATATAGGCCTAGTGAGGCCTGAGTCGAACATAGGGAAACATAATTATCGGTAGACTACTACTAACTACTCACGATCAACTAAACCGATTATAAAAGATTGGAAGTTGTTTTGAAAAATGAAAATAAAAATAAAAGAAAACAAAATAATCGATTAAATGGTTGGTTAAATCAATTCAAAAAAATCTCTAAGATTGTGGTTTCACCGTGGGTTCTCGTTGTACTAATTCCTTCACATTTATCACAACTCGTCTCCCTTTTCGGATAGTGGCATGTAGCCAGAATTGCTCGCTTCCACGATACAATTCACTACCTTAATCTAGTTCGGTTCCACGCCAGTAGTAACCTATGCCCTAAACTAGGTGCATGAAAACATGTCCCTGGGTTCCCACCATTAACCGTACATCACCTTTTCCAAAGGATTTATTAGTTAATGTGATTATCGCCTCTTTTTAACCATTAATTCTTCGTCAACAACAATTAAAGGTATTAGATTACCATTATGGTGATCAAGCACAATGATAGCAATGGAGAAAATGATATCATACCACAGATTTGTGGGACAAATTATGATAAACTCTGTAAGAGGAGTCATACAACGATTGCTCAGGCTACTCCCGGTCCTAGAGACAAAGGGGATTAGCCCCACATGTTCATCTCAATACAAAACACAATAAAGGAAGGAGAAAACATGGAGAAAACATGGATGGAGATGGCGTAACCCCTGAACGGAGAAGAACTGGATGATCCTCGACGCAGGATGACCATTCTATAGCCTTCCCATTATGAAAAGCTCTGTCTGTGTCTCTGAAATCTCCTAGGGCGTAGCTCTCGGCTTCGTTCTTCGCTTTCTCCTCCTTCAAGACTTGTGCAATGCAATCGAACATTCCTCCCGACTTTGGGCCATATTTTCCTAGGTATAGGTACCACTTACAGCTGCCAAAAGAATGCAGTCGTCCGATTGAAGTCGTGCTGGACAAAACTCTGATCCGACGGTGTCGATACCATCGACGGGGTGTCGATGGTATCGACACCTTACGGTACTGATGCTTTCTTCAATTTCTGGAAGCTGCCTGAAGCCTTCTCGATACCATCGACCACTCTCGTCGATGGTATCGATGCGGTGATATTTGGCTCATTGTTGGACTTTCAAGACCATCGACAAAGTGTCGATGGTATCGAACTATCTGCTTCCTCTCCGACTCTGTCACTATTTATCTTTCGATGCTATCGACGGACCGTCGATGGTATCAACAGGTCCAGAATTGTGAATTGCCTAAAAATTAGAGAAAAAACACAAATCAAATCTGAGAAATATGATGATCTATACAAAACAATGTAAAACAAGATGAATTTGATGTAGGCAAGGATAATAGGCTAAAGGAATTGAATCATGCGATATTAACCACAAATATGACCAATAAGCACATGAAATGAGTGTAAAACTAGCGTATAAAAGTGACTCAAAACCCCTACATCAAACTCCCCCAAGCTTGAACTTTGCTCGTCCTCGAGCAACCAAACTATAGAATAAAATTGTGAGGGTCAACTAAAGAACATAATCACATAAAAGACATCACAGTATGATTCCCACCTGCATGGCGCATACCGACTCTCACTAACCACGAAACGATAACAACCCTAAAGGTGACAATGTTCATCCATGAGAAATGTCCACCCCATTACCATTGAACACAATCAAATAAAGCAGATAATATGATAAATTCCTCCGATTCATTCATGGTGCATCTTGTGATCTCCTATCTACATTGCCCAAATCCTAACTACCATCTACAATGGAAGCAAATATCCTAATTATACAAGAATGAGGAGATAATCATGGGTGGCCTACCGTTTTGAGCAATGCGTGGATGGAATGGGCGGATGTGAAAGAACAGAAAGTACAGAATAGTTTAACATGCAAAAACAACAAAAATGACCTAAATGATGCATATGCATATGAAAATGACCTAATAGCTACATTTGAGGTGGAATGATGCATGCTCTACTATTCTGTCTCAATGTGAGATAGAATCTCTTCAAAACAACATCATGTGCTTATTCTTCCTATTATGTTGGTGAAACAAGTTCCTTTCTCCCTCTGATTTCTACTTTTTTTTTCTTCTTTTCCAAGCCCTAATTTTCTCAATTGACTACAAAAATATTTACAAAATATAATAATTTTTTTTGAGCTTATTTTCACATAACTACTACAATTGATGCATTACAATCTACTTTTCAGAGAGTATAGAGCAAGTTACCACTTTTCTTATTTTTTAGAAGAAATAAAGCACATAATGTCCTATATGCTAAAAAATATGCAAAGTGCAACTACATGAAAGTAATTATGCAACTACAATGGCATGCACTCTAGAATGTGTGCATGCATAACTGATCTACAAAACTTTTATTTTTCATTTTTTATGCAAAATCTATCTATAATGCAATCCTATCTAAATGACATGCAATCAAGAGATGAAAAATTGTAGTGTGATCCCAGTTCTTATGATGGAGTGTGAATAAAGTAAGGTGGATAGATCACAAGACTAAATGACAGAACCATTGAAAAAGATTATATGTCTCTCCTTACTGACATGTGTGCACAACGTAACTAAGAGGTTTCTCTTTCTCACTTCAAATTAAAGTCTCATTACCATTTGGTCAGTTAAAGCTCAGCATCCATATCCATCCTCATTTCTTGAAAAGGATATACAGTTATGATAATATGTTTTAAAGTAGACCTACCCAATTATTTTCATAAGTTATGTGCTCAATTTCAAACAATTCACACAGCAGCCCCATATGAAAAACATTGAGATGACACACTTACATTAGACACCCACGGATTACACTAGATAGAAAGTGGGTCCTAAAAAGCGTAAATAAAATAAATTACAAAACTAGAAGAAAAATTGCAAAAAACTAAGAAAAATAATCAAATAGAAGAAAATAAAATAAAACCAAGATAGAAACTGTTCCATCTCCCCCCCAAGATTGAATTCGACTATGGCCCCATAGTTAAGAACAAACTCAAAAGGTGGAACAATGATACCCTGCTACTTCTGCAGTGGTGGGTGTGGCACGTACTGGTGGGTATGGGGGTTCCATTCTAGATACTGACCCTGAAAGTTGGGATCATAGGGTGGCATGGGCAGTGGCTGTGGGTATCCCCCAAAGTAGTCTATGATCCAATAATGATCATAGAAAGGCTACTGCTGCTGCTCGATCCTTCCCAACCCATCGTAGACCTACTAATGGTTGGCGAAGTGCTAACGCTCATTCTCAAAGATCACCTGCTGATTTTCATAGAGCCTATTCTGTGTATCCTGGATCCCTGCAAAAGTTGTCTGATGTGACTACAACATTGTCTGCTGGGACTCTTGGATCGACTGGAGCATGGTATACATCCCCTGCATAGAATAGGGGTCATCTCCATCATGGGAGGGATGTGGTGGCAGTGGCTGGGAAGAAGAGGATGCTCCATAGTTTCGTGGACTCTTTCTCAGAGAAACTCATCGTCGAAGAGGAATAGTGGCTTCCTCCTCCTGTTCTTCATCATCGTCGTCTTCTGGAGCCACTGTCTCTTGAGTTGCTTCTTCTTCCTCATCATCAACATCAATGATCGACCACTTGTAGCTTTGGCCAGGTCTGATGTTGAAGGTAGGGTCGGGCAATTGTACCCTTTGAAAGACACCTCGCACATGACATGTGGCATAGGAGATGCCATGTCGAGCTTCAACGAGCCCTACAGTCACAAAATAGCTCAAATTGAGCGTGTTCTTGCACTCCAGCTTGGGTATCCTAGACAAATCTAGGCCCAAGTACATGGAAATCAGTGTAGTTAGACCCCCAAAATAAATAGGAGCCCTTCGAGGAACATTCCTCTTAATTTCCATTACACGCATGAGGAAGAAAGATCCAAAATTGATAGGTGTCTGCTCCAGCAGACTATAGAGGAAAAATAGGTCTGTCTCCTGAAATTTGCTTTGAGACAGCTTTGATCTTACAAAGAAGGTGTTGGAGAGAATCTGGTGCAAGATCTTGACAAATGGATGCTCAGAATCAGCTATAGTAGTGTGGTGCTTGCTAATAGAATACCCCTCAGGTATGGTGACCATCTTTGCATACATCACTTCATAATCATCATTCTGTGGTGGCTGACGAAGTTCGTTATGGGCCACCCATAAATCGCGTTCAACTCATGAAGGGTCAGTGTATAGTCCTTGTTGTAGAGGCGGAAAGAAATGTGCCCCTCCTTCCACTCTGTGCACGCCGATACTAAGTCATTGGGAATGACACAAATATCAAGAGAGGCCATGAACTCGATGATGATCTCCTTGTAAGTCGGCCACCCAATGAAGAATGGATGACCATCGACGTGGTCACGACAAACCTCAGGGGACTCGCCCAATTGTCCCTGTAGCATATAGGCCATATTGACCTCAAAACTAAGATCCTTGATCAACTTCTGGTCTCCATACTAGGTCGGATTGATGGAGCACTTCCATAACTCCTCATACACCTTCTTGACCTCTGGTGATGGATGGACTAGCCTCAAGCGAGTAACTAGTCCTTGTTGCGGGGCAGGTAGTGCAGGTGCAACCCTAGATGATGACACTCTCGATCTCACCATGGTTGCACGACAACGAGCGAGGAAAAGAAAAGAGAATGGAGCTCAGAGAAGATGATCGGGGCACTCAAAGAATTTTGAGATCCGCAAAGCTAAAGAAGATGCTCGGAGATGATCGGAGGTGGTGATCTTCGTTGCTCTTGGGCACCCATGGATGCTAAGCCTTGGTTGTGGAAGGTAGGCAAGGAGATTGTGTGATTAGAATGAAGATTTTCCCTCCTTTTTATATAGGATGACCGGGTCTACTGTCGGTGCGTCGATACCATCGATAGTCCCATCAATGGTATCGACGACTGTTGTAATCCTCCTCTCGCTACAATCGACGGATGTTGACGGCTCGATGTGGGGACCCGGATCGGCCGCGTGTCGATGGTAGCGACAGGGTGTCGATACCATTGACACATTCCATGGATAGGTGTTGTGACCACTTAATGAAGACCTTAGATCACTGACGTGTCATCGATACTATCGACCCATGTGTCGATAGTATCGACACCTATATGTTCCTTCAATCCTCGTGACGTCTGACCAATTCAATGTCGCTATAGACATGTCAATACCATTGACTAGTATGTCGATGGTATCAAAATCACTGAGACAATTTGTCTTAAAATCTCCAAAAAACTCATGACCATCGATGATGAATCGATACAATCAATGCCCACTCCTTTTTCTTCCTGTTCTCATTTCGATACCATCGACGAGGCCGCCAATGGTATCGACAAAATGAAATTTCAGTAGAATTATGCGCGTTCCAAATTCGATACCATCGACCCAGATGTCGATGGTATCGACCATTCCCCAGCCTGCTCACTCAAAAAACACATTAGGGTATCATTTTTAGTGACTAAGTGCTAATTAAGGAAAACTATCTAGGAATGCAAAAAACTGAAAGAAACAAACATGTACACTACCAAGGTTGGGTTTCCTCCCAACAAGCGCCTCACTTAACATCTTGGGCTAGACGCATGCATGCTCCTCATTCCTCATTTAGTTCCATGAATTTGATTTCATGCACTTTCCTTGTGTAGTCTTCCCCATAATAGTGCTTCAACCGTTGACCATTCACCAAGAATGTTCTTTCACCATCTCTCACCATGATAGCACCATGGGGTCGCACCTCCTCTATAACAAAAGGTCCACTCCATCGAGATTTCAATTTCCCGGGGTGCAACTTCAACCTCGAATTGAATAATAGGATGTTGTCACCCTTCTTGAACACTCGCAATTGAATGCGGCGATTGTGTATGTGCTTTGTATGCTCCTTGTAGATCCTTGAGTTCTCATATGCATTCATCCTTAGCTCATCCAACTCATTGAGCTCTAACATTCGCTTTCTCCCTACATCATCCATACTCAATTTCAACTTCCTTAGTGCCCAATGCGCCTTGTGCTCTAATTCCACCGTCAAGTGACAAGCCCGCCCGTAAGCCAACCTAAAAGGCGTGGTGCCTATAGGCGTCTTTCATGTAGTTCTATATGCCCATAGTGCATCCGGTAGTAATGCACTCCAATTCTTCCTTGAAGAGGCCACCGCACACTCCAATATCTTCTTAATATCCCTATTGGACACCTCCACTTGGCCATGTGTCTACGTGTGATATGGGGTACCTACATTATGCTTGACCCCATATTTTCTCAATAGTGTAGCAAATTTCCTATTCGTGAAATGGGTGCCTCCATCGCTAATGATCATCTGTGGCACACCAAACCTACAAAAAATATGCTCCTTCATGAACCTGCACACTACCACAACATCATTAGTCCTTGTGGGTACTTCCTCTACCCACTTTGACACATAATCAACAACAAGAAAAATATACAAATTGGAATTAGAGGACACAAAGGGTACCATGAAATCAATGCCCCACAAATCAAATACCTAAACATCTTGAAATACATTGAAGGGCATCTCTTGCCGTTTTGACATGTTACCTTCCCTTTGACATGAATCACACCTCCTCACATAATCATAGACATCCTGGAAAAGTGTAGGCCAATAAAGGACACTCTCTAACACCTTCACCACAGTCCTCATACTCGCATGATGACCGCCGATGGGCAATGTATGACAGTGACTGAGCACACTATCATATTCACTATCAGGTACACACCTACACACAATTCCATTCCTACACTATCTCAACAAAATAGGGTCATCCCAAAAATAATATCTCAAAGAATGGAAAAACCTCTTTCGCTCTTGAAAAGTCCAATCATCCAGAATTTCTTTACATACGAGATAATTCACGATATGTGAAAACCAAGGGTCCTTGGATTTAATGGAAAGGATTGGCTCATCCAGAAAGGTCTCGGTAATGGGGATGCTGGTATCTCTCTCATCTACCTTCTCTAACCGAGACAAGTGGTCCGCAACCACATTCTCAATGCCCGCCTTGTCCCTAATTTCAATGTCAAATTCTTGCAATAGTAAGATCCACCTAATGAGTCTAGGCTTGGCATCTTTCTTTTCCATTAAGTATTTTATGGTGGTATGGTCCATCCATACCACAACTTTAGACCCCACCAAATATTGCCTAAATTTTTCGAATGCAAAAACCACGACAAGCAATTCTTTTTCAGTGGTGGTGTAATTGAGTTGGGCATCAGTCAAAGTCTTAGATGCATAGAAAATAACTGTGGGTTTGTTCTCAAGGTGCTGCCCAATAACGGCCCCCATGTCAAAATCAAACGCATCACACATAAGCTCAAAGGGCTTAATCCTATCCACTGTTTGAACAATCGGCGCGGAGATCAACTTTTTCTTTAGGACCTCGAAGGCATGCATACATTTATCATTGAAGTCAAAAACAACATCCTTCTCAAGCAATTCTGATAATGGCTTAGAGATTTTAGAAAAATCCTTGATAAACCGACGTAAAACTCCACATGACCAAGGAAACTTCACACCCCTTTCACCGAATTTTTTGGAGGTAGTTTGGAAATAGCCTCAATCTTCACTGGATCTACCTCCAGTCCCTTGATAGACACTTTGTGTCCAAGAACTATGCCTTTGCTAACCATCATATGACATTTTTCCCAATTTAGGACTAAATGTGTGTCCTCACATCTTTGTAGCAACTTGTATAGATTATACAAGAACTCATCAAAAGATGCATCATAGATGGAAATGCCATCCATAAAAACCTCTAGACAGCGCTCCACCATATCTGAAAAGACTTTAACAAGAGAAACCACTTTTGTTTGTTCCATGATGTCCACAACAATTGTTCCCTTATCTACCTTCATCATGACGTGAGCCATATCAAGAAATGGCTTCCCTAAGAAAAGAGAGATGTTATGATCAAAGTGCTTCACATTGTGACATTGCTCATTCGCTTATGACTGCTTTGAATTTGGTGGCATGACTATCTCAAATCTATCATCAGCTATACCCATAGTCAACTGACCTCTACCCATCTCCAATATCATATCGGCAGTGGCTTGGAAAGGTCTTCCTAAGAGCAACTCATTCCCTTGCTCAACTTACATCTCCATGACAATAAAATCAGCTGGAAACAAAAACCTATCAACTTTGACTAAGACATCTTCTCAAATACCATACGGTCGTACCACAAAATTGTCCGCAAGTTGAATTGTCATGTTTCTTTGTCGAGATTCTTTAAGACCAAGATTTTTGAATGTAGAGAGGGGCATCAAGTTGATACTTGCCCCAGAATCACACAGTGCCTCACCAAATTTCACCTTCCTAATATAGCATGAAATATTGAAACAACCAAGATCTTGTCGCTTTGGTGGTAATTTTCCTAGAATAAAAGCACTGACCTGTTCCTTGAGCACCACCACCTCAGTGTCTGGAATCTTCCTCTTCTTGGTAATTATATCCTTCAAGAACTTACCATAGAAGGGTATCTTCTCAATAGCCTCTAGCAAGGGAATATTGACTGAAAGTTTCCTAAAACTATCCAGGAACTTTGCATCAACTTTCTTTGCCTTTAGACTATTTGGATAAGGAACTGGGACGATCTGTACCCTCTGATGTGGGGGCACATAAGGCATCCTCTTCTCAGCCTCTTTCTTTGCAATGGGCTCTTGTATGGATTTCTCTACATCATCTTCCACTGTCTCTATAACTACGACATCCTCTGCGGCCTCACCTACATCTTCTTGCTGTGGTGTGCTCAGTTCATCAGCCTTGGAGTTTAAAATTTTCTTTCCACTCCTCAATACAATGGCCTTAGCTTGATGGTTCTTTTCGGGAACATCAGTATTCCTCGGGAAACCTTGCATTATGGGATTCTTTAGACTTGCAATCTCCACTACCATCTATGCTAAAGATGTCTCAAGTATCCTCATTTGTGCCCCGTGGCTTTGTAGCGTCCGTCCAAACTGATTCATAAATTCCCCTTGAGTTTGCAGCTGCTTGCTGAAAGTGCTCATGAGTTCTTGGTTTTGTTTCACCATTTTATTGAGAAACTCATTACTCTTCTCCTCTGCAGTAGGTTGTGGTTTAGCATCCGGATCCTGCATAAAGTTATTGGGATCCTTCCATGAGAACTTCTTATCCTTCCATCAAGAGTAATCATTATTCATGTACCCTTGTTGTTGGTGCATAAATTTGACCCGTGCCTCATCATCAAATCCTTCATCCTCTTTTGCTAGCAATCTATTTTCTATCAGGTCTATTTTCTCATTTAGCTCTTTAATTGCCTTTGATTCCCCTGCAACTCTAAGTTGTTCTGGTGCATCTCTATTACCCCACGACTGCTTCTTGGCCATGTTCTTCAAGATCTCCCAACACCTTGTACCTATGTTGTTCAAGAAGAAGCCTGAGCCCGCTGAATCTAAGTTGCTTCTGTCATGCTCATTGAGAGCAAAGTAGAAAATTTTAACTTGCTTGTCCTTATCCAACCCATGATGTGGGCACTTCCTTAGCATGATATGAAAGTGCTCCCATGTCTCTGAATAAGTCTCACCGGCCTTTTGACAGAAGTTATGGATCTTTCTCACGAGGTCATTCGTCTTCTCGGGTGGGAAGAATCTCTCAAAGAAGACCTCTACCATATGGTCCCAGGTCTCGATACACTCTTCATCGAGATTGTGCAGCCATTCACGTGCATTTCCCACTAAAGAACTAGGAAAAAGCTTTAAGTAAAGTGCTTCTTGTGGGAACCTGTCAATCTTTATCATATCACAGTTTTCCACAAATGTGCTGATGTGGGCCACTAGATCTTCATTGTTCAGCCCATGAAATGCATTAGACTTGAGCAGGTTTATCAGTGTCAGATCAATCTTGCATGTAGGAATGTTGATCGCCTGCTTTTTGATCGGCCCCTTGGATGCGGAAGAGGAAGAAGCCTTGATCTTCTCCCATATTGTCTGTTCCTCAGCCATTACTTCCGTTTAGAAATCTGTGTCTAAGTCTTCGAGTTGATTATGGATATGCTCCTCCTCGTCACCCGATCCTGAAGGTAGAATCTCAGGTGCTGACTATGCGTAGTCAGTACTACGCGTCTTCACCATGAACTAATACCTGAAATGGGAAAATTGATTAAGTACAATGCTAGACGAATTAAATAATTTAAAAGATAGCAATTTACTCTCAATTTTTAAAATTATTAAAAGTGGCCTAGAGTGGCCACTTGTAGCACTCGTAGTGTCAAAAATTGTCATTTCCCCGACAACGGCGCCAAAAACTTGACACGACTTTACCGTGCATATAACACAAGTGTACACGTCAATGTAATAGAGGTCGTGTGAGGCTCGAGTTGAACACATGGAAACGTAATTATCGGTAGACTACTACTAACTACTCACAATCAACTAAACCAATTATAAAAGTTTGGAAGTTGTTTTGAAAAAGGAAAATAAAAATAAAAGAAAACAAAACAACCGATTAAATGGTTGGTTTAATCAATTCAAAAGAAATCTCTAAGATTATAGTTTCACCGTGGGTTCTCGTAGTACTAATTCCTTCACATTTATCACAACTCGTCTCCCATTCTGTTTAGTGGCCTATAGCCAGAATTGCTTGTTTCCGTGATACAATTCACTACCTTAATCTAGGTCGGTTCCACACCAGTAGTAACCCATGCCCTAAACTAGGTGCATGAAAAACATGTCTCTAGGTTCCAACCATTAACCGTACATCGCCTTTTCTAAATGATTTATTAGTTAATGTGATTACTGCCTCTTTTTAACCATTAATTCTTTGTCAAAAGCAATTAAAGGTATTAGATTACCATTATGGTGATCAAGCACAATCATAGCAATGGAGAAAATGATATCATACCACGGATTTGAGGGACAAATTATGATAATCTCTGTGAAAAGAGTCATACAACAATTGCCTGGGCTACTCCCGGTCCTAGAAACAAAGGGGATTAGTCCCACATGTTCATCTCAATACAAAACACCATAAAGGAAGGAGAAAACATGGAGAAAATGTGGATGGAGATGGTGTAACCCCTGAACGGAGAAGAATCGGATGATCCTCAACGTGTGACGAGCATTCTGCAGCCTTCCGGCAGTGAAAAGCTCCGTCTGTGTCTTTGAAATCTCCTGGGGCATATATCTCAGCTCCGTTCTTCACTCTCCCCCCCTTTGGGACTTGTGCAATGCAATCAAACGTTCTTCCTATCTTTGGGCCATCTTTTCCTAGGTATAGGTACCACTTACAGCCGCCAAAAGAACGCAGTCGTCTGATTGAAGTCGTGCTGGACAAAATTCTAATCCGACAACATCGAAACCATTGACGGGGTGTCAATGGTATCGACACCTTAGGGTACTGATGCTTTCTTCAATTTTTGGAAGCCGCCTGAAGCCTTCTCGATACCATTGACCGCTCCCGTCGATGGTATCGACGGGGTGATATTTTGCTCATTGTTGGACTTTCGAGACCATTGACAAAGTGTCGATGGTATCGAACTATCTGCTTCCTCTCCAACTCTTTCACTGTTGCCCTATCAATGCTATCGACGGACCGTTGATGGTATCGACGGGTCCATAATTGTGAATTGCCTAAAAATGAGAGAAAAACACAAATCAAATCAGAGAAATACGACGATCTATACAAAACAATGTAAAACAAGATGAATTTGATGCAGGAAAGGATAATAGGATAAAGGAATTGAATCATGCAATATTAACCAAAAATATGACCAATAAGCGCATAAAATGAGTGTAAAACTAGCCTATAAAAGCGACTCAAAACCCCTGCATCAATCGTAGGCGGGAGATTTCGTTCTCGGGCCATCAATTACTCCTCCCCGCTAATTGTGGAGGTAGAAGATGATGAACCAGCTGCTAGATCTGGCCCTGATATGTGGGAAGGAGATCTAAGGGCTGAGATGTGCTCCTGATCCCTTGCCATGGATCGCTGACTTGGACAAGTCAAGAAAAAGAGCTCATAAAAGGGAAATAAATGTGTTTTCAACACATAAACTTCAATAAATCATAGTAATTAGTAGGAATGTCCAGTTGCAATGAAATTTGGACCATATCTTCATAAAAATGCAAGGAACCTTTAGAAAACGTTTGAGAACCAAAAGATGAAATTTGGTCGACCAATTTGCTTCTTTGGAAAAAGTGATGAATTAATTAAATTTATGGTGTTATAATGTGTATAAAGTTCACATTGATCACCATATTTCGAATTTGAATCTCAACATTGATTTATAAGCCAAGAAAAATAATTTGGGACAATGAGTGAGTATAATGAGGGAAAAATAGTAATTACTTCATAGTTATGAAAATATCTACTTTGTCACAACTTCTCTAACACGAGCCACTGTGTTCCATGTGCTCAACTTTGTGCTTTGCCAACACCACACCTAATTGCTTGAGATCAAGCTCTCCTTCACTGTTTGCACTCAAAAAGTTCAAAAAAGAGGGATATGCTTGACCATCTCCTCATTCTACCCTTAAAACAATATGATTTTGAAAAAATTACAAACATGTCCATATTTTCAACTAGATTTCCATAAACCTTTTGAAATCACTAAAAATCATAGGAAACTTAGGAAGATGTAGGTAAAATAAAAAAAGTTTAAAACCTAAAGATCTTCAAAGTTTTCTTAATAGATTGAAAAGGTCATCTAATAAGAAAAATAAAGTCTTTGATGCCCCCAAGAATGACCCTCTTTTCATATCCTAAATAATAGATTGACAATCCAATCCATTTATCAAGATCGTTTCATCTCGATAGACTCTAAGTTATAAACAATTTCATGATCTGACTCGTAGTCATATGAAATGCAAATACCTATCAAAAGTAGACGTCATCTCCTATTTATAGGTTCTTGATGATAACATTAAATCATACCATAAGTTCCTAGATCATGACATTAAACTGTGAACTGTATCCCTAAAATATTCTAGCATCAATGACAAACCCTTTTATGTATGGACTAACACCTTAAAATATTCTTCTTGTGCTTGATGAAAGGCATACCATAGTCATGCAGCTTCATTTGGGTCCTCATTAATGAACTTAAACTGAACCAACTCCATGAATTTTGCCCTATCCCAAGTACCAAATGATTTTACACTAGCATTCAATGTCCTATCTCGACAAACAAACCTTGCATTGAACAAATCATATTGACAAACCACACATTTCTATCTTTTCATCAAATCGTCTCCTATGTTAGTAAATTATTTTTCATCAAATAACTATGCATATAGGTGAATCATTTTCCATTTTAATACTACCTCTTATTAACAATAAAAAAATGTTTTACTAAAGCCCTATCATGAGTAAGAACCTCACAATTTTCTGTTTCATTTCAACTACTATATGTGGTAGGTACCTCACTTTCATTTAAGTTCTACATTCGATAAGAATTTTATGTTTCATTTTAATTCCTTGCATTTTAGATATGTTGTCATACATAGGAAAATCACACATTTATCATTTTAGGGTTATGACTCTATCCCTAATTTGGTCCATCTGCCATGTTTTGTGATTGACCTAACTCACTCACACTAGTTGGATTTAGATAGAGACCATAATCTTTCCAAATCAAGCACTTCAATGACCTTTCATTATTACAATCCCATTATTCAACAAAACAACCCTTAATGAGTCCAACCTTTTTTCCCCTTCATTACAAAATATGGGAGTCTAACATGACTCAAGCCTATAGCTCTCATTCATATCTCAAACCTTGTCTTGGGAGGGGGGGATTGTTGACACCCCATTTTTTATCTTTCATTTATTGATAAAGATCAAATCTATTATCTAGCTAACAATGGAATTCATCTCATTTATTTTGCATTTTCAAATATTTTTTCCTTGTTCAATCCACTCATTTAACCCATTTTCCATTGTTCATATTTCAACGTATGAGAAATTCTTTATATGGACTTAAGTGTAATTTTTCATTTAATTGTTCTTTTGCAAATCTTTTTTTCTAAGTTATCTAGTTGAATAATATTGAATATAATATACATTTCAAATTTCATGGGATGTTTAACTACCATTACCATAACCAAATATCCATTCATTTTAATAAGAAAGGAAGACTTGGACCCCAATTTTATCTCCTCTTCCTTTCTTTTGTTTAATCAAGGTAAATTCTTCATTTACTTAAATCCGAAATCCAACCAATTTTCATTCGATTCATCTCCAGATGCATTTAGAAAACAAATCTTTCTTTTTGCTTGAGGAAACCGTACAAAATATTATGTTTTTCTAGGGTTCAATGTGGAAGATTACTACATTCCTCCAGTAGTTGTCCCCAAAAAACATAGTGATCTATTGAGTCAATTCTAGAATCATATTTCCAAAATCCTAGACCCTAAATATTTCATTTCATACTACACCCCCCCACATCCACCATTTTTCATTGCCCCTTTTGTTTCTCCTAAAAATAAATAGTGAATTGTCCTTCTCTTTTAGTTTCATTTTTTAAGGTGACTAAAATATCCTTCTTATCAAACAACCAACTCTCTCATGCCTAAAGGTTGTCAAGATAGTACAAAGGAAACATGGTCTCTTATCTATAAATGTTAACCATCTTTAATTACTCTCTATATCATTGCTAAAACTAATTTGCTTTAATCGTCTATCTAACTGATCCGCTACCTGGAACTGTTCTATTTTTTCCTAAAATGTTCATTAATCTTAACTTCTTGCTCAACAAAAACTAATACAGCAACAACCATCACGACCAACTAATCTAAAAATTGATCCACTTATCTAGTTTCTCTTCAATCATTATTGTGATCATGATCCAACTTTATCCAACCATCATGATCCAAATTGATCAACTGTCATGTGACTCATGCATATTCATCCTAGTTTTTTTTAAACCTTCAATTAATCAAAGACTGGATACAAAGCGGAAATGAAAGACATGTTTAATGGACCATTACACGCAAGCCATGGGGGCCATTGTGAGAACTCTACTCTTTGGTTGTTCTTGAGCACGAGTTTGGCAGTTGTGTCAGCTATTGTGATGAAATCCTGAGGACTACACAAGATACAATATGAGGGATTGCTAAGGGTGAACTTCTTCCATTGACGGTGGTGAGCATGGAGGCGTTCCTGAGAACACTTCTTGGCAGACAATGCTTGGATGGCTAATATAGAATCGGAGATAATAAGCACTTTGGACCAGCCTTGGGATTTGGCAAGAGAAGCAACTTGTGTGATTGCTAGGACTTCGGCTTCTGTCACAGAACCAGCCTTTGTCAGGCAACCTCTCCCTAGGAGAATGTTTCCGTCGGGGCGTAAGGCCACACAACCATAGCTGGATCTCGGCGGAGACGGAGTTTAGACAACGTCAGTGAGGATTATGTGCTCATAAAGCAGCGATAGGGAATGTCTCCATGCTGTATTGGGGGGTGCCCTGGAAGTAGGGTGCAACAGGAGTGGAAGCTTCTGCACCATCTCCGACCATAGTTGAATGAAGCGTACCGCAGCTGAAGTGGGAGTGACACTACCCCCATGAACCTCCATGTTCTGAATGGTCCACAAGTGCCAAGATGCGATAAGCTATGTGATTGGGTGAAGGATGTCATGCTCTCCTTTGATAACTTTGGTTAGCCACAGTTCTTCATCTTCAAGGAAGACGTCGGAGGCAGGGTGGAGTGCCCGCCAAATGGCAGCACTTCTCGAACAGTCCCTTAGACAGTGGATAATAGTTTCATCTCCAACATGGCATCTCAGACAGACCTTGTCGATCATGATGTGGCGAAGGTGCTTTTCGACGTTCCTGAGCAAGGCTTAGTGCTGGAGGAGCCACAGAAAGATCTTGATCCTTTCTGGAACTCGTGCCTTCCAGATTGAGGCCCAAGTGCTAGGGACGCTCAGTTCTTTATTCTTATGGAGCCACCTATACGCGGACCTAGCAGTCAGGTTCCCACTCATTTCGTGAGTCCAGATGAAGGTGTCAACTCCAGCTGCATTATCCGACGGAGGGGACATACAGATGATGTCCTAGGTGCTTGCAGGAAGGTAGGCCTGGATAAAATCCCAATCCCACTCATCATTGTCAAGGCCCATCGAAGAAACCTGGAGATCTGCGATCTCTGCTGGAACAGTATGGCTAGGTGCTAGGGTAAGGACGTCCTCTCTGGCTAACCATTTGTATTGCCATACTCTCGTATCGACTCCATTGGCGATTGACTTGGAGCACGTGCTTTGGAGCAGTGGTAGGTTAAGGGTGATGAAGCGCCAAATTGCAAAATGAGAGGATTTAGCCGCAGCTCCTCACCCATGGTATTTTTCTTTTAGGATCTTGACCCATAGTTTGTATGGCTCATTTAGATATGACCATACATTTTAAGCAGTAAAGTTGTGTTCTGATCGCGGGCGTCCTTGATCCCTAAGCCTCCGTGATCTTTATTTGTCGAGATTTTCTTCTAAGAAACTAGGGACATCTTCTTCTGGTCACCTGAGCCTTGCCAGATGAAGCGACGAATGTGGCTATTTATGTCGTCACAAAGGAAATGTGAGAGCATGGCCGTCTACATTGTGTATGTGGGAATGGATTGTAAGGTTGCTTTAGCTAGGAAGACACGACCGGCTAGCGAGAGATGTCGGACAGTCCAGTTGTTCATCCTGTCCTGGATTGCATTGACGATACTTGAGTGCATGGACTTGTTGGTCCTCTTATGGAGAATCAGAACTCCTAGGTATTTACCTAGGTCATTTTCCCTTGGAAACCCAACTTCCTGCTGATACAACGTCTGTATGGCTGGGTGATATTTGTAGAGAAGAAGCAGCGTGATTTGGCTGTTGACACCACTTGCCCGGATGCTAGGGAGAAGGACCTTAGGATTGTCATGATATTATTGGTTTGTGAAGACGATGCTTCAGCAAGGAGGATGATATCATCTGCAAAACATACGTGCAGGAGAGGTGTGCCTCCTCTGGTAAGGACCACTAGTTTCCAGTTGCCAATATCAGAACTATGATGGATCATCTGGCGGAGGCGTTCCAGGTAAAGTACAAAGAGGTAGGGGCTCAACGGGTCTCCTTGCCTTACCCCTTGCACCATTTTGAAGGGTTCCATGGGAACACCTTCCCAAAGGATGGAGGACTCCCCTGATTGGATGATTGACACGGTGAGCTGAATCAGACGTAGAGGAAGGCCCACCCTGGATAGAGTGCTATGTATAAATGACCATTTCATCCTATCAAAGGCTTTGTATAGGTCAAGTTTAATGGCCATCCAACCTTTCGCTCCTTTTTTATTTTCATAGAGTGGATAACCTCCTATACTAAAAGGATGTTGTCGGTGACCTTGCATCCCGGGATAAAACTCGATTGGCATGGAGAAATCCAATCATCTAGCAAGGGCTTGATACATTAAACAACGATTTTAGAGATGGCCTTGAACACCACATTGTTGAGGGATATTGGTATGAGGTCGCCACAAGTCTGTGGTGACTTGATCTTTGGCAGCAACACCATGTGGGAGATCAAAAGTACAGGATCCACCGTCGCTGTTATGAAGGCATGCTGGACGGTGCACACGACTGAAGGCCCAATATGGGACCAACTATGCTGTAGGAAGTCTGCCGTGATTCCGTCAAGTCCAAGCGCTTTCGAGGGTGCCATCAAGCATATGATGTCACGAACCTCGTTCAAAGTGGGAACAACTTCTAGGGTCCGGAGCGTGGCTTCTGGGATCAACGGAAAGACACCTGCATAACTGTTAGCGTGTACAGTTGATATAGGTGAAGGTGTAGTTAGCAAGTTGATGAAAAAGGATTAGATATGAGCCCGGAGTAAGGTTGGGTCAGTAATCCACTGTCCCTCATCATTCTTGAGGCAAGATATCTTATTATGGTGTCTTCTGGCCTGGACAAAGGACTGGAAGAAGCTCGTGTTTCGGTCGTCGTGTTGTAGCCAGTCAATATGCACCTTCTACTGCCAATCCTCTTCTTCAGTGAGAAGGATGCGGTGGTACCTCTCCTGGAGTTCCACAACATGGGTGGCGATGTGGGTGTGAACGTTTTGATCTGGCCTTCTTTGTAGTTGGTCCAACTCACGGAGCGTCACAGCCTTCTCTCTGTGTTTGGTTCTTGTGGAGTTATGGTGCCACCTAGATGCGACCTTTTGGAACGCCGGTAGGGCTTCAGAGAAGGAGACCGTCGAGTCCCATCCCGACTTAACATAGGAAGTGAAGTACTTGTCCATGATTCATCTAGCTCTGGTATTGAAACCTGTATTATTGATCTTTCTATTGGGGCCATTGGTGCCGCTTGAATCAGTAGTAATAAGAATAGGGTTGTGATCTGAGGTGACTCGGAGGAGCACCTGGATTCTAGTGTTCGGGAGGTGGGAAAGCTATGCCTCATTGGCAATCGCCCTGTCGATCCTTTCACAGACCACACCTCTCCTGAAAGTGAAAAATTGCCCTGTTGCGCCCAAGTCAGCTAGTCCAGTGACGTGGAGGCATTCATGGAACAAGGAGGATGAGGTAGAATCAAAGAAGTCACTACATATCTTCTCTATTCGACTGAGCATTGTGTTAAAATCACCCACGGCCAGCCATGGTGCACCTTGGGGTGGGAGGATGGAGACGAGACGTTGCTATAGCCATTTCCTCATCGTTGGTTGAGGGTTGCCATAAATGGCAGTGAAATAGAAGTTGCCATTAAACTGGAAGTGGATGAATTGGCGGTGGTTAAGGAGGATCTCGACGTTGCATCTTGCGTCATCCCACAGGAGCCAAATGCCTCCTGAGAAACCATGTGCTTCGATGCGGTGAGAGGAAGGAAAGCCCAACCTTTTGATGATGCCTTCGGCGACCGCACCACTACAACAGGGCTTGATGATAACCATAAGATGGAGTCTATGGGTTCTTCTGAGTTCTATGACGTAGCAGACTTTATCGTCAGAGCGAGCTCCTTGGATATTGAAGATGATGATGTTCATTGAGATGAGAAGGGTGAGGGGGTTAGGAGATTGCCGCCCACAATCCGACTTCCTCTTCTTGGACTGCCAGTTCTGGTGAATCTATCTCCTCCCCCAAAATGTTGAAATCTATAACTTTTTTTCTTCTGTTGAGGATGAACTAGCCATTTGTTGTCAAGCCTCTCCTTCTTGTGAATCCTCTCAGGCATCCTAGATGAGGTATGCATGATGATCTGTCTACTGTGTAGGGTTACAGTGTGACCTATGGTTGACTTGGGACCAAGGTGGAGTGGTGGCAAGGAACTTGGGTCACCCGCCCCGAACTGGAAGGGTTCGGTTGGATTGGTAGCAAGGGGTCTGCCTTGGGCCACTTCATCGTCTGCTAGGTTGATGAAGGTGTTCTGTAGGGTGGTGATGGTATGTGTTTTGGCATCTTGCCTCTTTTTCTCCAGTTTTTTCCATTGACGTCGGCTACCTCTGGGCATCCACTCGCTCTCGTCATCCTGGGGGGTTTCCTTACTGGCTTCCTCTGGCGACTTCGCCTTGGCCTGGTTGGCTGTGGTAGTGGTGCCGTCTTTCCTCGGTGAGGTTGTCTTCTTCTCTGGTTTCTTTGCGTGGATCGACAGTGAGTAGGACAGAGACTGTTTTCTTGGTGGTGCATCGGCCTCAGTGGTAATGCACTCCACCTCCACATGGCCGAGGTGGCCGCAACGCATACACAACTGGGGCAGGTGTTCATATTCAAGGCGCAGATGCTCCCCGTTGAGCACGAATCCTGGCAGAAGCGGATGTGATGTGTCGACTTCGACGACCATCCTCACGAACTTCCCTCTGTTTCCCTGGATAGTATTATCATCTATCCTGATCGTCCTCCCAATGGCGTTGCCGATGCTCTCTAATAGCTTGTTATGGTATAGGTGAATCGGCAGATCCGGGATCCTTGCCCACACCACGATTTTCCTTGGGATTAAGTTCGATGGGCGGAACTCTAGATACCAGGATTGGATCGACAGGTAATTACTGAAGATTGTGTAAGGCCCTCCAGTCATGACCTTGATGAACTCGGACTCACTCGCAAGCTGGACGATGTAGTAACTGTTTTCAAGATTAATGACTCTGTAGTGTTCCGATAAACCCCAAAGGCTCTGGATCCAGTATACTAGAGCGTGGTACCCTATGTTTAGGCCGAGGGCCTTGACGATCACCATGTTCCGCCATGGTTCGAGTAGCGGGGGGAGGACGTCCGACATGACGGTGAAAGAAGGCAAAGTACCCGCACGGTCGATCGTGATATCTTCAGGTTTCAGTGTGTCCGGTGATACCGGGTTCAGAAGGTATGGTCTGAGTCCTCTGCTCACCGCTTCCTTGAAGGAAGGCCGAGGGGGCGATGATCGTTGCATCTCCACATCCGTGTCGAGTTGTAAGGTTTTCGTGCCATCATTCAAGGGCTCATCACCCCCAACCGTTGCGATTGGATCATTATCTGAAGGGCGGGCAAGCCTCCCTAGCCCCCGCCCACTGTTGCTTCCTCTTCCCCCTCTGCCACCGCCTCTCCCAAACCCTAGAGGCATCGACATTCTCTCAATTGAGGTGCTTGGAATATAGATTTTCTTCCATCCTAGTTTTAGTTGTAATTTAACTTTATTTATCATTCATTTTCACCATTTTACTTTAAAACTAACTTCCATTTAGTTTTTTGTTGTTGTATGTTAATTTTCAATATTATGACATAATCGATTGATGTTCATTGCAAGTTTGGTCTCCATTTCCTATGCACCACCGTAGGAGAGGTGAGTCTGAAGAATTTTTTTATTGGCTTGGATTTTATTAATCTTCCCTTTACCATTTGACTATTTTATCGAAGGCCAACTTCATTAATGCAGGACAATTGTCCCATAACAATAGAACCCCACGGGGTGTTGCATCTTTTTATATTATCATCAATTTGCATATTCTAGTAATTACATCATTCATACACTGATGGAATCCCACATAAGTCAGTTGATAGCCAAAAACTAATGAAATCCTTCCTCGTCAACTGGTGAGGAGTGAGTCCGTTGATCTACTGATAAAATTCTAGAGGTCATCTACCAATGAAGTTTATGGATCATCAACCCACAATGCCAATTGATGAAACATCAACAGTTTATTGACTGATGAGAATATTGCATCATGCAGATGAAGAAGCTAAGATTGATGATGCCCCTGCATTCATTAACCAGTGAGATTTTAAGGCAATCATTGACCTATGAAATTTCAACATCGATGGGAATGCCATGTGTTGTAGAACTCCTTGTATTCCTCATGTTTTCTCCCCTTTGCATTCAAGATTAGTAATACCATCACTTCATATGGTTGGGAGGGTTGCAAACCCTAAACTAAAGGCATCTAAATACAAGACCATATCCCCACCAAATAGGACTCCACACATTAATGTCACCAAGATCTGAGAATCCATTTCCAACATCCATATCCATCTTCCATCAGTATTTTTGTTAATTGATTATCCAAATCAATAAAAAATTCCTCCACCTCCACAAATGATCTAAGGTCTTGACCATGAAAGAACAAGGATGAATGATGTCCCTACTTCCTTAAATTTATGGTTACCAACCACCATCATCATCCACCTATTCTGCCCTTATAATAAATTGATCTGGTTTATGAAGAAGAAAGACAACACCCTCAAGACCATGTCCAACGAACATCAAGGAGTGATCTTATTGTTGCATCAAAATCCATCATCTACAAGATCATAGACAAGTGTGTGAACACCAAGACTGATCCTTTGTTGTCTAATGTGATGCTTAATTTGTTCCCTTCCACCAATTTTAATTTTTTTATTATTGCATAGAGAGAATACCGTCTAGCTAGGGTGTAGGGAGTAGCCCCACTACTTATTTTTTGTTGTTTTACGACAACTACTCTTGTATGAACCTTGCTATGTTTTGAATCAAATACTTCACACTTGAAAATCTAGTTTGGACAGTTTTTCAACATATTTGTTCAGATCTTGGATGCATAAAACATCAAACATAAGATCAAGGATATTGTTTCTTTCATGTTAAACCCTTGATGAGAATTTCGGATATGTATTTTTGAGGAGATAGGTTAACTATCTCTACGTAACTCTATTGTTACACCCCGATCTCACAATTTCCTCAAATCATGAGATTAGGGCGTAAGATAGGATTTATAATTAACACAAAGATCACTCTTAACTTTTTTTCTTTTCCTTTAAACTCTCGTTTCATCGCATTGAACCACATAACATCTTAACAAGGAATATGAACATTTTCATTACTAATCAAACTTTAACAGAAAAGGTACATATATAAACATTCATGATGTCTTTCACACTTTATGCACATGAAACTTGCTAATTAGCATACATATCAAAGAGGAACAATATTACACATCGTATTTACAACTCTCTCTCTTATCTCTTCTATAGGACCTAGAGTGACAAGGACCGACTGACTCAACTAATCTCATACTTGACTATTGCGGCAAATCTACACTGAAGCTTTGATCATCTTCACGTCCACGCGATTAACCCTAAAATGTTTGAGTAGAGGGGTGAGCCTACTCGCTCAGTGAATGAATACTTCATGGAAACAGACTAATGCACTAATGTGATCAAAGATATAATTTGATTAAACAATATGAAATTTATCAACAATAAATACTACACTGAGCAGTTCTAAAACAATATAACTGAGATAGCACATTTCTAAGCATCATCAGACATTTCAAGTAGAAAGCAGTTATATAAATTTACTGTGATCCTATATGATTTCTCATTCATTTTATTATTATGCCCTAAATATATGCAGTGTACTCTGCATATAAGGATCCGCAACAAGTTCATGCTACGGCCCCACCGTACAAGACTCAGCGACACACCCGGGGGATGCTGAATCTGACGCCAGCCCTGTTCTGCCACAGGACCACAGGCTCTCTGGCCTCAATGCACTACTCTGAGTGCTCTCTCTCGACCCCTCCTTCAACCTGAGCACACAGGCGGAGTGTCACAGGGTTACCTTCGCGACTCCGCACGAATGGTGTTAGATAACCGTGTTTTCTGGTGAAACCGCAGTGCCATTGTGACACAAGCACAATTGTTGTTAGACACTGCCCTCTTTTCTCTTTCCTCGTTTGTCCGCGACACACGCACGGATGATGTTGCAACATGAGTTTCACCCCTAAATCGCAGACACATGTTAGGGGTTCTACGGTGTTAGGGCATCTAAGTCTATACTTGATTAACAATAAACAATTTAACAGAAATATCACATAGCAACGTCAAAACTCATGTATTCAACATATATCATATCTCAGTAACATCCCTTTCTAGGGCATGTCATATCTCATTACCTGCAATTTACGAGATATATATTGAAATATAAGAAGTCCTGCAGTATGTAGATATCATTTCAGAGAGAACAAGCATATAAAGTTAAATGCTCTAGAAACATACAATTCAACAGTTAAGCATCACCACATCTCATATCGAGACCTTTCATATTACCATAGCATGATTCATTGAACACCCTATCCTTAGGGTTCCATTTACCATATTCATTCATCACATGCCAACACCCTACTCTTAGGGTTGCATTTGCCTCATTCACCTTTTCATTTACCTCATTCACTTAACACATAGCTCTTATAAGGATTTCATAAGATATAACCATTCACTAAATAAAGATTGTATCCAACAAATCGTATGCAATCAATACAGACATGAAATCATGGAAACTTAACTAAATTTCTCAATTAGGTTAAACCCTAATTACATCATTTGATATAAATCCGTAAGGAAATCTCACTAGGAAGGGTTGCATACGTTTCTGATATGAATCTACCATTTAGGAGTCATTCAAATAGAGAAGGAATCCATATCATATCAATTTACAATAACTTAAATCAAATAGACATTTCAGGATTTAGAAATCGCATGCTAAACATTTAGGGGTTTGGTTGTTATAATCAAATTCGTCCATTAGAATGTTTGAAGGAAGAACCCACTCACCCTAAGGTGTGAAAACACCTTAAACCTGCAGCTCCACTCAGGGAAATCTCGAATTCCCATCAAAACCCTAGCAAATCTCCCAATTCCTCTTTCATTCAACTCGGAAACCTAGAAAAAGAGGGATTATGAAGAAAGGGTGAGAAAAGAGGGAATTTTGACATCCTCTTGGATCAAATCAGAGCATGGACGGAATCTTGACATAAGAGAGAAGATCCACCATAAAAGTATATGCAAGGAATCCGAACTTACTTGATTTCACCCTTCCTGGAATCGCAAAACCCTAATTCAGCAATTCCCCCACTTTCTTCACTCAAGCCCTAATTCTCCCTCTCTCTCTAGGAGCTCGTTTCTCTGGAATGGATGACGAGAAATGAGAGCTGCTAGTGTGCGTGGTCGTTCATATAAGTCAATTGAGCTGCTTGGGTCAATTGCAAATTGACCCAACACTCAACTTTAACTATATAGGCTGAATATTCAGTTATACAAAAGTTACTGTAATTTGTTTATTTCAGAGATCAAACATTCTCCAACAATTATGGGAATTTAGCACGTTGTTTATAATTGATTTATAGATCTTCTGTTAAAATTTGGGATCATTTGGAGTTACCAATAATTAATTAAAAATCGAACAGTGCACTGCTATATTGCAGTCAGCAATATATTCGGCCGAGTTTGTCCTGCACAAACTCGACCGACACCCTTACTGTAGGGATTCAAAAGTCATCCAAAAATTATGCCAATTTAACAGAGTGTCTAAAATTGTATTTATAAAATACTGTTAAAATTTGAGATCAATTGGATATACCAATAAAAAGATAAAATTCAATTACCACACTGCTGTAAAATTCTGGAAATGTGATCGGTCGAGTTTGAAACTCGGCCGACAAACAGGTCAGGGCATTTTTCAAAAATTCTGATATTTTCCAATATTGTTCACATTTTATATATCTAAATCATATCCAAATTTGAAGCAAATCAGAGTTACACATAAAATACTAAAAATCATTTAGTGAGACATTCCACTTATCAAATTCTGTATTCAAGCATTATCAAAACCCTAATTTTGGGCCGATTAGGGTTTATGCTTCTTAAACCCTAATTCTCAAAACAAAAGAACATTTAGACTTCTTATCATAGTTAAAACATCCTAATTGTGTTATCGTCATTAACTAGATTTCGAGAATGATTATTCTAATTAATCTTTGCAATTGTCTAGGTAAACCCTAGTTTACCAATTAAGCTCAGATGGGGTCGTAACAACTCTCCCCCCCTTAGAATGTTTCGTCCTCGAAACATAAACCTACAAGAAAGATACATTCAAGGTTATTCTAAGCTTCTAAAGCCTTCCATGTCATTATACTCTTGTATTTCATACCTGAATGTAGTTTTCAACATTAGATCTTTTAATTCTTTACTAAATCACAACATATTTCAAATAATTCTCAATGATATCAAGCAAATTCTTTATGCCACAGTCAAACATAGAATGCAAAGATAAACCACCATGCTTTCGCTGTGCAACTCTGATACTCTGATACAACTATCTCAACTTATGCTGCTCAGAAAGTTCTATTATTCTGTATCACCTTTAAGTGTCAAAAGCAAGTTCACCATACTGTTTTTAAACTTTAATCAAGTGCTATTCAAATAGCAAAACAGTCTTGAATTAAAAGACTAGATTCAACAATCATTTGCACAATACTACTCTTGGCGTCCCCCTTGGGTCATGGATGCATGAGGTGAAGCATTACAACCTCATTCCATACTATCCCGTTTCGGTCCTGGGATCTGTGGGTTATGGGCCCACACACAATTCAAAGTGTAACCGTCGTATTATATCATTTTACGGTTTCAACCACAGTAATAAAGTAATCCACCATTGTATTAGTCATTCAAGCATTAATCATACACAATTACCATCACTCAGTTATATTAGAGCTAAGTATAACAAGCTACACCTCATTAGGGTTACTTGTCCAAACAATCTAATTATCATCCCTTTCTATTAATATGGGTGAATAAGTATGACTACCTTGTTCAGGGTATCTCTCCATATGTTCTGACATCATCCAAACCGTATCACCAGATGACCCTACCAAGGTAGTTATTCACCATGTATGATTCATTTTCTTATCATTTCATTCCCACCTTGCTCTCATTAAGGAATATATGAAAGAGAAGATGATTTTAAGACTTGGAATACTTGTATTCAAACATTCCCTTAATACATTCTCGTATGCATATTTACTTAGTTATCAACAGAGATATTTGATTAATTAGCACTTGCTTGAATCTCACAACCTCTTTATTTTATAACTTCTCCATCATATTTCAAACCCTTTCTTACGTTTCATAGTCCTCTTACTATATACTACTCTTTAACCCGTCATCTTTAATTCTAAATTTTTCTCTTATGACTATGTTGCTTATTCATATGTATGGTCATGTATACCATGTTGCACATATTTCCACCTTTATCTTTATACTATTGCAAAGTTAACATTCTAAATTAATAGTCCTTCTATTACTTTTTACTCATGTTGAATACATTACATATTCTTCATTTTTACATCAAGTGGATCATGTATGGGTCAAACATAGTTTCTTTTTCAATCAAGTTTTTCTCTTCTGAATACAGTCTACCTTTGTATGACTTATTCATTTGTTAAACTACACCTATGTCCTTTGCTTAGAAACTAGTTTGTTGTTCTAGTCTTATGAATTACATATTCATACGATCCTTTTTACTTTTATGGACCTATTGAAAGCTCACTCTATTTTCTACTTAGCCTTTGCTTTAGAGTTCATAAAAGCATTGTACGCTATTATATGATTCATTCTTCATGATTAATTCTTGTTATCTTGAACCACACATACTTACATTTCACATATCTCTTCTATATTTCACATGTATAGTTCATGTAATATTAATCAATAAACTGATTATGAACTTCTTATCATGTTCTATTATTCCCAATTAAGGGTTTCACATTTGAGACCCCAGAGTTGAACCTCAGATATCAGTTTCAACTAATTCTTAGTTGTTCTGATCTTGCCCATATGTTTCCACCTCTTACTGTATGTACATTCTTACTCTGATGTGGGTCTAATTATTCCAATTCTATTCTTATTATGCTATTGATAGGATTCATTAGATCCTAATAACGCATCCTGCCAACCGGACCAGGCCAAACCTGAAGTCCTGAAGCCAAGAACTACAAGAATTACATTCTTCCTGAACTGCCACTCACAGCTCAGAAACTCGGCCGATCACTCTGGAACTCGGCCGATCGCCTTCCAGATTCTGAAACTCGGCCGACCAACTTCGGCCGATCAGCAGGAAACTCGGCCGATCCTCTGGGGAACTCGGCCGATCGAAACACTACTTGTTTACCTACAAAGAAACTCGGCCGATTCAAGACCAAACTCGGCCGACCAAAACGCTGTTTGAAATCCTGAACAAGGAACTCGGCCGACCAAAACATGAACTCGGCCGAACCGCTCACAGACTGAAAATCTAAACAGACCTGCTGATGTCAATTTCACTCGAATCAGCGGGGAAAACCATAGAAACAAAAGCTCATTCAAAAGTCAATTCTAGTCTACTTGTTACAAAGAATAAAATCAATAAATGCTACAATTGCATAGTATACAACAGATATTAAAGACCCATATTTCAAGGTATTGAATATCTCAATTCAAACATATAAGAGCATTTCTATACATTTCCAACAAAAACAAAATTATGAAATGTAAATTCTATCTCCTTTTACATTTACGCTCTTATTTCTTGTTTTCTTTTCTCATTTTCTAACCCTAACATTTCTAGGGTTCATCTCTAGCCCATTCTTCCACTGTATACCTGGCCAGGGTATACGTGAGAGAATAGACAGAGTAGCTTGTACTGGCTGATCCAAGTACTCAGATATCGGGCCAGGATATCCAAATACTCAAATCCCCAAAGCTAACATCAAACACCTCCTATCTGCCACACATAGAACTCTAACTTACTAACTTAATGGTCCTTGACAACTCACCCTAAGCTCTGATACCAAGTTGTTACACCCCGATCTCACAATTTCCTCAAATCATGAGATTAGGGCGTAAGATAGGATTTATAATTAACACAAAGATCACTCTTAACTTTTTTTCTTTTCCTTTAAACTCTCATTTCATCGCATTGAACCACATAACATCTTAACAAGGAATATGAACATTTTCATTACTAATCAAACTTTAACAGAAAAGGTACATATATAAACATTCATGATGTCTTTCACACTTTATGCACATGAAACTTGCTAATTAGCATACATATCAAAGAGGAACAATATTACACATCGTATTTACAACTCTCTCTCTTATCTCTTCTATAGGACCTAGAGTGACAAGGACCGACTGACTCAACTAATCTCATACTTGACTATTGCGGCAGATCTACACTGAAGCTTTGATCATCTTCACGTCCACGCGATTAACCCTAAAATGTTTGAGTAGAGGGGTGAGCCTACTCGCTCAGTGAATGAATACTTCATGGAAACAGACCAATGCACTAATGTGATCAAAGATATAATTTGATTAAACAATATGAAATTTATCAACAATAAATACTACACTGAGCAGTTCTAAAACAATATAACTGAGATAGCACATTTCTAAGCATCATCAGACATTTCAAGTAGAAAGCAGTTATATAAATTTACTGTGATCCTATATGATTTCTCATTCATTTTATTATTATGCCCTAAATATATGCAGTGTACTCTGCATATAAGGATCCGCAACAAGTTCATGCTACGGCCCCACCGTACAAGACTCAGCGACACACCCGGGGGATGCTGAATCTGACGCCAACCCTGTTCTGCCACAGGACCACAGGCTCTCTGGCCTCAATGCACTACTCTGAGTGCTCTCTCTCGACCCCTCCTTCAACCTGAGCACACAGGCGGAGTGTCACAGGGTTACCTTCGCGACTCCGCACGAATGGTGTTAGATAACCGTGTTTTCTGGTGAAACCGCAGTGCCATTGTGACACAAGCACAATTGTTGTTAGACACTGCCCTCTTTTCTCTTTCCTCGTTTGTCTGCGACACACGCACGGATGATGTTGCAACACGAGTTTCACCCCTAAATCGCAGACACATGTTAGGGGTTCTACGGTGTTAGGGCATCTAAGTCTATACTTGATTAACAATAAACAATTTAACAGAAATATCACATAGCAACGTCAAAACTCATGTATTCAACATATATCATATCTCAGTAACATCCCTTTCTAGGGCATGTCATATCTCATTACCTGCAATTTACGAGATATATATTGAAATATAAGAAGTCCTGCAGTATGTAGATATCATTTCAGAGAGAACAAGCATATAAAGTTAAATGCTCTAGAAACATACAATTCAACAGTTAAGCATCACCACATCTCATATCGAGACCTTTCATATTACCATAGCATGATTCATTGAACACCCTATCCTTAGGGTTCCATTTACCATATTCATTCATCACATGCCAACACCCTACTCTTAGGGTTGCATTTGCCTCATTCACCTTTTCATTTACCTCATTCACTTAACACATAGCTCTTATAAGGATTTCATAAGATATAACCATTCACTAAATAAAGATTGTATCCAACAAATCGTATGCAATCAATACAGACATGAAATCATGGAAACTTAACTAAATTTCTCAATTAGGTTAAACCCTAATTACATCATTTGATATAAATCCGTAAGGAAATCTCACTAGGAAGGGTTGCATACGTTTCTGATATGAATCTACCATTTAGGAGTCATTCAAACAGAGAAGGAATCCATATCATATCAATTTACAATAACTTAAATCAAATAGACATTTCAGGATTTAGAAATCGCATGCTAAACATTTAGGGGTTTGGTTGTTATAATCAAATTCGTCCATTAGAATGTTTGAAGGAAGAACCCACTCACCCTAAGGTGTGAAAACACCTTAAACCTGCAGCTCCACTCAGGGAAATCTCGAATTCCCATCAAAACCCTAGCAAATCTCCCAATTCCTCTTTCATTCAACTCGGAAACCTAGAAAAAGAGGGATTATGAAGAAAGGGTGAGAAAAGAGGGAATTTCGACATCCTCTTGGATCAAATCAGAGCATGGACGGAATCTTGACATAAGAGAGAAGATCCACCATAAAAGTATATGCAAGGAATCCGAACTTACTTGATTTCACCCTTCCTGGAATCGCAAAACCCTAATTCAGCAATTCCCCCACTTTCTTCACTCAAGCCCTAATTCTCCCTCTCTCTCTAGGAGCTCGTTTCTCTGGAATGGATGACGAGAAATGAGATCTGCTAGTGTGCGTGGTCGTTCATATAAGTCAATTGAGCTGCTTGGGTCAATTGCAAATTGACCCAACACTCAACTTTAACTATATAGGCTGAATATTCAGTTATACAAAAGTTACTGTAATTTGTTTATTTCAGAGATCAAACATTCTCCAACAATTATGGGAATTTAGCACGTTGTTTATAATTGATTTATAGATCTTCTGTTAAAATTTGGGATCATTTGGAGTTACCAATAATTAATTAAAAATCGAACAGTGCACTGCTATATTGCAGTCAGCAATATATTCGGCCGAGTTTGTCCTGCACAAACTCGACCGACACCCTTACTGTAGGGATTCAAAAGTCATCCAAAAATTATGCCAATTTAACAGAGTGTCTAAAATTGTATTTATAAAATACTGTTAAAATTTGAGATCAATTGGATATACCAATAAAAAGATAAAATTCAATTACCACACTGCTGTAAAATTCTGGAAATGTGATCGGTCGAGTTTGAAACTCGGCCGACAAACAGGTCAGGGCATTTTTCAAAAATTCTGATATTTTCCAATATTGTTCACATTTTATATATCTAAATCATATCCAAATTTGAAGCAAATCAGAGTTACACATAAAATACTAAAAATCATTTAGTGAGACATTCCACTTATCAAATTCTGTATTCAAGCATTATCAAAACCCTAATTTTGGGCCGATTAGGGTTTATGCTTCTTAAACCCTAATTCTCAAAACAAAAGAACATTTAGACTTCTTATCATAGTTAAAACATCCTAATTGTGTTATCGTCATTAACTAGATTTCGAGAATGATTATTCTAATTAATCTTTGCAATTGTCTAGGTAAACCCTAGTTTACCAATTAAGCTCAGATGGGGTCGTAACATCTATAGTGAGCTTAGAGTAATATATATCCAATTTTAATAGTGACATTGAATGGGGAATTATTCGGACTCAATATATGTATGTTCATAACTTTTATGATGGAACGAGAGAGAACACATAGGTAGCAATGGTGAAATCCATCCACCCTAGTGTTTCCATACATTGACAAATCTAGACATTTAATCCAGTGATTTAATTATTGAAATCTTAGTAGATTCAAATATTCAAATTTTTATGATAAATACGAGTCCTTGTGCGCCTATTTGAATTAAAAAATTGTTAAAAACATTATCATTTAGATTTGAACCTAACTTGTTGTGATAAGACCCATTTTCTTATGGATGGTATTGTCGTGTATATTGGTTTTGGTAAAACCCATGGATTCCAACCCTTATGAATTTGAGGGTACGAAATATCCAAATCACCATGTAATATAGGTTTTATCTACATACTTTGTGATTTACTTGGATAAAGGTACTTCTTTCTCAATGTTGATCTCTCCTCTATCATGTCTCTTTGTCTCCCACGTTTCATCCCAATCGACCAGGATGGATCTCTAGTATGGAAGATCTAGAGGTGATTGAGATCTTATAAATACACGATTATAATATTCAAGGATGATGATGGAAAAGTCAAATTCATCTCTAGTCCTTGAAGATTTACAAATCAATTGTGCTTCTTTATTTTTGTTCTTGATTAATACTCATTAATCAAACAAAAACTCCCATTTCACAAAGTAGTAAATGCAAATAGAAATTCCAAATTTTGAGAAAACATGGGGTTGGTTAACACCTTCCCCAGTTGTAATAAGATTGTCAAATATGATATTTTGATCACACTTTTAGTTCTTTATCCACCCTCAAGTGGAGTCCTTTTTTTGTTTTTTGTAGTTTTGGATGGTTTGAACACTAATACATGGATTTCTTTATTTTTCTTAAAAAGTAAGATAGTTATTTGGATACTTATCATTTTCACAAGTTTCTTTCATGTTTTATAGGCAACTACCAATATTATCTATTTGTGACAAACTTGGGGGGCCACCTAAGGAGGAAAGAGTCATGCAAGGATTCCATGATGCCATTGATGACTGTGAGCTAGTGGATTTTGGGTACTCGGGCAACATCTATACCTAGCGTAGAGGCTTATCTGTGGAGACGTTGGTGCAGGAGAGACTGGGTAGAGCTTTGGCTGATCTGGACTGGAGGGGAAAATTTACTTTCTGCAATGTTCTACATCTTCCAATCTATGAGTCGGACCATGCTCCCCTTATCATCACAGCGGACAGGGGACAGGTAAAGAAGAAGAAGAAAAAGAATGATTACTTTGCTTTCGAACCAACATGGACAGTTGAGAAAGAATGCATGACACTATCCAGAAAGCATGGGAGTACAGTCGTACAGATGACCTTGTGGGAAAACTGAATAGATGTGGAATGAATTTAAAGGAGTGGGCGGATAAAAAGTTTAAAAATAGGAGACAGAAAATCATTGAGCTAGAAAAAGAACTCATGGAGGTGCAAAGGCAGCCACCGGACAATGGGATGCTGGAAAGGGCAACGCAGCTTGCAAAAGATCTCCAATACTGGCTGAGACAAAATGAATCATATTGGTACGCTAGGGCAAGGGCAAACGAGATGAGAGAGGGGGATAGAAACACTGCTTATTTCCATCAAAAAGTGACGAACAGGAAAAAGAGGAATAAGATTGAAGGACTGAAGGATGAGAACAGCATATGGAAAACTGAGGAAGATGATATACATAAGGTGGTGGTTGATTTTTTCATGGACCTTTTTAAATCTAGCAACCCGGGGAACATGGAGGGGGCTACAAAGGGGCTTATACAGAAAATTGACACGGATGTGGCAAGACAACTGGAGGTTGATATCACTGAGGAGGAAATACATACTGCGCTCTCACAGATGCACCCAAATAAAGCACCCGGGATGGATGGGATGAAAGCTCTTTTTTTCCAAAAGTATTGGCACATTGCTGGGAAGGAGGTGGCTAGTTATATCAAAGGTTGGTGGCGGGGTGAAAGAAGTCTGGGGGAAGTTAATAGCACTCTGGTAGTCCTTATACCATAGATCAAGAATCCGACAGCCATGGGGGAGTACCGACTTATCAGTCTTTGCAATGTAATTTATAAAATCGCCTCAAAAGTGGTAGCAAACAGGCTGAAACCGCATATGGAAAATATTATTTCGGAAAATCAAAGAGCCTTCATACCGAGATGGTTAATTACTGATAATGCTCTCATCACATATGAAGTTTTCCACAAGATGAAGAACACAACACAAGGGGGGAAGAACTACATTGCTCTCAAGCTTGATATGTCAAAGGCCTATGACAGAGTTGAATGGGATTTCTTAAAGCATGTTATGCAATGCTTGGGGTTTGGAGAGAAGTGGAGGGAAAGGGTACATGATTGCATCTCAAATGTTAGCCATGCCTTTGCCATCAACGGAGAACAGACCAGATTGATCAAGCCCCCGGCCTTAGATAGGGAGATCCTCTCTCACCCTACCTTTTTATCCTTTGTGCGGACGCTTTTTCTACTCTACTTAGGACCACTGCTGATGATAATCTCATTCATGGGATTAAAGTTAGTAGACCGGCACCGAGTATTTCTCACATTTTCTTTGCAGATGACAACATACGTTTTGCTCGAGCAACTACCGCAGAGTGCCTGAAAGTTGCTGAAATTATCAGCCAGTATGAACGGGCATCCGGACAGAAGCTAAATTATTCCAAGACGGAGGTCGTTTTCAGCAAGGGTACGTGTCACTGGAAAAGGGAGGAGATAAAGCAACTATTGCAAGTCAAGGAGGTAGATAGACATGCACGATACTTGGGTTTATCGACGGCCATTGGGAGGTCAAAGAAATAGGTTTTCAGCTATATTAAAGAGAGGATCTGGAGGTAAATTCATGGCTGGGCAGAGAAGCTTTTATCAAAACCGAGGAAGGAGGTCCTTATCAAGGCAGTGGCACAAGCTATCCCTACATATGTTATGAGTGTCTTCCAGATTCCGATAGGTTTTCTTGAGGAGATACAAAGTATGATTGCAAGATGGTGGTGGGGGGCAAAAGAGGGTGAAAGAAAGCTAGCTTGGCAAAGCTGGGAAAAGATGTGCTTACCAAAAAAGCAAGGTGGGATGGGATTCTGGAATATGAACATCTTCAACCAAGCTCTTCTAGTAAAGCAATTATGGAGGATATACCAAAGGCTGAATGCTATGGTTACGAGAGTCTTAAAGGAAAGATATTTTCCTAATGGCAACATCTGGACAGCAAGGTGAGGTTTTAATCCTAGCTACACGTGGAGAAGCATGTGGGGGGTAAAAGCACTTCTTGTGGACGGTTTGGAATGGAGGGTGGGTCGGGGGACATACATTAATATATGGAATGATTTGTGGTTGCCGGGACAAGTGGAGACACTGGGGAGTAGGGAAGAACAGGTGAATCCTGGTTGTACTATGGTATATGAGCTTATGAAGGAGGAGGGAAGAGAATGGGATGTTTAGTTGATAAACAGACTGTTCTCAGAGGAGGTGGCTGCAAAAATCTTGGCTATTACCATTAGGCCGAGAGCACCTATGGATTCTCTGTATTGGTGGTCGGCAGTGGGGGGAGAGTTCTCGGTGCGGTCAGCGTACTGGTTGGGTTTCTTAGGAAAGGATAATGCACGAGCACACCTAGCTTGTACGGGTGACCAGCTTTGGAAGCATATATGGCGGGAAGGGTGGGCACCCAAAGCTGCCCATTTCTTATGGTGGGTAGCTACTGGTGGCCTGGCGACTATGGGGAGGCTTTTTGACAGGCATTGTGTTACAGACGGAAGATGCCAACTATGCTTTACGGAGAAGGAGACAATATCCCACATGCTTTTTAGATGCCCGAGTGCTCAGGAGATCTGGGAAACGTTGCCGACCATGCTACGGAGAACGGTGGATGACGTACAGGACCGGCTGGTGGGGGAGGCGCTGAGTATCATCCTGGAGGCGGGGAGCAGAGAGGATAGGGAGGAGATGGTTAAGGCTATGTGGGCGGCCTGGTCTACACGCAACCATAGGATGTTTGGGAAGGAAAACTCATGTGGCTATGTGAAGAAAGCATCGCTGCTTGCCTTCATACGTGACCATATAGGAGGGGCAGTAGGGGGAGGGGAGAGAAGAGAGGGGGGAAGTCAGCATGGGATGAGAGCGAGATGGATGGTGCTGAAGGATGGGAGAGTTAAACTAAATGTGGATGCGTCGGTCGGAGAGGATGGCACGGCAGAAGCTGGTATGGTGATTAGGGATAGCATGGGCACAATCCTTGCTATGGCGGGGAGGAAGTGGACACATGTACAAGGCGTTGACATGGCAGAGGTGCAAGGCATAGCGGAATTTGTACAATGGGCGAGGAGCTGCGGGTATGAGAGCTTTCAGGTTGAGACAGACTCTCAAACCATAGCTACTGGTTTTGCTAGCAAGAGAACAAGAAGAGACTACCTTGGCAGTGTGTTGGATGATATTAGAGAGTCTAGTATGTGTTGTTCTTTCTTTTCTTTACAGCATATTAGTCGTAATTGTAATGGGGTGGCCGATGCTATTGCATCCTACTCTCGTAGATTGTCAGTCGAGTCTTTTTCTTTGTTTGATAACTTTCCTAGCCACTTTGTATCTCTTGCTCAGGATGATTTGGCCGGTTAAATAAAATGGCGCACGACACCTTCAAAAAAAAGATTAGGAGCACGAGAGTATCAAACTTGAATGAGGTGGAATATGTGGTTGCTCCAACATGACAACTCTAGAAATTATTCATTGGATAATATTTTGATGTTAAGAAGAAGCCATCATTCTCTCTGGTGTGAGGGAAAATAAATTGTCCCACTCTTTATCATTTTTGTTCCTTTTGCATCTTTTTCATTTTTAACATTATGTTTGGTTCTATATTAATCACCAAAAATTCACAAAATAAAACTAACTTAAAACTTCTGTTGTGCTAATATTAGTCAATGTTACAAGAAAGGAAATAAGGGAAAAATGAGACAACAAACAATTTTGGAATCACTGCACACTTTGACCAGTGATCTATATTGAGTATCTATAGGGTGTTATATCGTTAATGTTACAGATTTTATGGTCCAAATATGTAGATATGGGTTTATACTATTTGGCCCAATAGCCATCTATACAAGGTATTGAATTCACTGTGACATAAGCATTTTGTCAAACAATTTACTGGCTACATACAATAGCTTCAACACCCTCCTGTAAGATGTGTCTTTGAGAATCTAAGACTCAGTTTGTGTATCAGATGATGAAACATCTCCTATATAAGCTCCTCGGTGAAATGATCAGCTAGTTGGTCTTTGGAGCAGACATATTTGGTAATAATATGAGCAAGAACGACTTCCTCCATGATTTAATGATACTTAATTTTCAATGTTCTTGGTCCTAGAATGAAGCACACGATTTATAGTTAGATAAAGAGTGATTAAGTTACCATAGAAGAGTGTCATAGGTTGTGATTGACATATCTTGAGGCCACGATGAAGCGAGGTGAACCAGTTGAGTTCAACAACTGCTAGGGACAAAGACTTGTACTCTGCTTTAATGCTCAATTTTGCAATTATAGACTGTTTTGTGGAAGACCACTATATGTAAGTTCTTCCTAGAAATGTGAATTTAGATGTACTTCTATGAGTAAGTGGGCATCCATCCCAGTACGAGCCAGAGTAGTGTCTTATTTAAAGACTTGAGTCAGCATATATTTGTAAGTGCTTAAGGTTCCCTTTATATAACAAAGAAATCTTTGAATCATAGATAGATGACTAGTAGAGGGACTTTGTAGAAACTAACATGCCAAATTTACTCCATAGATAATTTCTAGTCGTGTCCAGGTGAGATGTTGTAATGAATGAACTATCATCTGATAGACACTAGAATTAAACACCCATTCACCTTTGATGTGTATATGATCTCGAAGAAAGGATAAGCTCATAGATGTAGATATAGGTTTGCAGACTGCCATATCTTCACATTTTAGGAGGTCAAGAGTATACTTAAACTAATTTTAGAAGAAGGCCAAACTGATTTACCTCAGTTTTGATTCCCAAAAAATAATGAATATGACTAAGATTCCAAATATCAAACTCCATCTCAAGATGAAATATAATGTGATGGATAGTTCGTTTGTCATCACTAATGATTAGTATATCATCTACATACAATAGAAAATAGATAATGTGATGAAAATTTGACAGAATAAAAAGAGAAGAGTCAGTTTCACTTGAGATGAAACCCAAATGAAGAAGGAAATGACTAAGATGGTTGTATCATGTCCGTGGTGCTTGTTTGTGCCCGTAGAGAGCTTTATTAAGTTTGCACTAGCATCATTAAAACTATGAGTTCGAGCCATGTATGCTTCTTTGTCCAAGATTCCATTTAGGAAAGAATTACACACATCAAGCTGTTGTATAGGCCATTCATGAGATACATCAACATCCAAGACTGCCTTTATAGTTGGTGACTTTACAACAACAATGAAAGTTTCAATGTAGTCCATTCCCTCTTTCTGTCAAAAACCATTTTCTACCAGATGATATTTTAATCTATCAAGAGTACCATCTGGTTTTAGTTTATATCTTAACACCCACTTGCAACCAACTATATTCAAATCAGGTCATTTTGCAGTCGCACTCCATGTTTCATTCTTGCGAAGAGCATCTATTTCCTCTTGCTTAGCTTGATACCGATCCATATGTTGAACAACAACCTTGATTGATTTAGAAACATAAGGTATTCGATTATAAAATGTGGTTAATGCATATTTTGGATTAGCTTTATTAATACCAACTTTTACCCTAGTGGCCATAGTATGAACATTAGCACTAGTACTAGGCGAGGCAGTTGGGAGCATACAATTCAAGAATGCAATCTCGTGTTGGGAAGATACCATAATTCTCATATGACTTAGACAAGTTTGCATTGATGTTTCTTGGAGTACAGTTAGTATCAATGCTCATTAAGATATATGTCGGAGTAGTATATTCTTTATCCAAAGAAATTGTTACAAAAGTTGTAGTAGAAGGAAGACTATAACTTGTTGTAGTAGAAGGTATAGAGTTGACATTATCATTTGAATGTATTAAGGCATCACTATTTTTAGCATTGATAATTGGAGATTCCACACTATCAACAGTATTCACTGAATTAACAATATTTGATAAGTGAGTGCTTGTGTTGCCATCATATTGTGCTAAGTTAGGTAAGAAGTTTGGTAAATAGGAGATGAGTTCTGAGTATTATTTCTATCTTTGCAATTATGGTTATAGCATACAACATTTACAGAGATTGCACAAATGCAGATTCATCTAGAGATGTCAAAGCTTGAATCTTGTCCCCATAAGGATATACCTTCTCATTAAAAACAACATTTTTGGAAAAGTACATTCTCTTTTGAATATGCAGACACTTATTACCCTTATGTTATAGGCTGTAAACAAGGAAGATACATGGTAAGGACCTGGGATCAAGTTTATATTGTGTGTAATCCTGTAAAATAAGGATAGCACAGAGTGCCAACAACTCTAAGATGTGAGTATTTGTACCAAACAAAATCTCATGGGGAGATTTCATATGCAACACTGTTGAAGGCAGTATGTTTATCAAATAGGTTGAAGTAGCAAACGCATCAGCCCAATATTGTTTAGGAAGTTTAGCTTCAAACTCATAGCTATCCCTAGTTTGACTACATGCATGTGATTTTTTTGAGCTGGTCCATTTTGAGATGGTTCATGTGGACATGACAACTGATGTAGAATCCCTTTTTTCTCAAAGAAACATTTGACTTGCCTATTCACAAATTCTCCTCCACAAATACTATGATAAATCTTAATTTTGAATCCAAATTGAGTCTGGACCATACTATAGAAGACAACAAACAAATTATTGAAATCATTTTTATTCCTCATTGGAAGATACCAACTATATCAAGAACAATCATCAACTACAATGACAAAATATGGGAAATTGTGAATAGATTGACAATGAAAAACATGAAGAGATGTCTTATATCTAACATGTCTATGTAAGACATGAAGTTTCCTGCTCTTACTTCTTTCACAACAATTATAGAAATCATTAAATTTAATAAGACTAACTATGGCTTAATCTTCATGAAGTTTATGCACTAAATCTATATTAGGATGGTCTAGTCTCTTGTGCAACCGATCACCTGAAACTTTGTTGAATCTATTTGAGAAGATAACTTTAGGTTGATTTGAGGACTATAAGTAGAGACCATCATGACAACTCCCATTGGATTGGATGTTGTGAGTCTGTAGATCCTTAATACAAACCATTCCGTTAGTAAACACCACATAACAAGGACTCAAGGTCATAAGTTTTGAGATAGAGAGAAGATTCCTCTTAATTCTTGGTACAACTAGAACTTATTCAATCAGTATTGAGGTAATATTTCATAAATAATAGTCACTAGTGTGTGTAATTGGAATAAGATTCCCATTACAAACTATTATAGAATAATGCCTTTATATATAATTGTAGATTATATAGTTTACTTGTGGTTTGGAAAACATGATTAGTTGCTCTTGAATCAATGTGTCATTTCGTTAGATCATTTTCATTCACTATCACCGTTGCTAAGGTTGTAGCAATGTCAATTGGATTCTTTGGCACTTTAGTGTTTTGGAATAAATTGTCATAGCGATGCCGATATTTTAAATCCTCATGCCCACATTCTCCACATATTTGATAGAAAATAGATCCCTTGATAACTTATCCATGTGAGTTATTCACTTTCCCAACAAATTGTTGAGTAGACTGAGAGAAACCTCTACCCTGAAAGGTAAACTGAGAGTTGTTTTGGACTGGACCACTACCTAGAATGCCTTGAAAATAGTTGATGTTATTACTTGTATTCCTCTACTTGTAACTGAAGATCATCCTCGACCCCCATGATTTTATGAGTGTAATTATGTTGTGGGTTGTCATTAACTTGATCTAGAGTTGGTTTAGGAGTACATAGTTAGCATAAAACAACATATATGGATTAGAATTTGTACTTCTAATTTTCATTCTCTCAAAATCTTGAAGTAAGGATATCCGCTCACTATAGCTAGGGCTCATAGGCTTAAGCATAGAATCCCAAAGCTCTCATAATTAGGATTATCTAAACCATTAAGCAATGTGAACACCTCTTGTTGATCCAAAATAGCATACAAAATTCTATTGGTCACATATATTCTTAAACTTCCAAAGATAATCAGTTAAGGAATCAGTCCCTTTAACAAAAGTACAAAGCTATGACTTCGATTAAAATTCAAGAGGTTGAGAAGATTCACCAAATTTAGTGTTCAGTTTCATCCATACCTAAGTCGACGTCCGACAACTGATTGTATCTCCCATGACTTCTTCAGTCAGAGACCCTGAGATCCGACCTTTCAGTAGACTATCTATCCACATCTAGGTTTATGTCTTGGTTTCATATCAAGATTGTTGTTGTCATCAAGCACAAGGAGTAGTTGTTGAGCTTCAAGACCGTCTAGAAACCCATTGAGGCAACACGACCCGCAAGTATGCAAATATTAGATTCCCACAGGAGGAAGTTATTTAGGTTTAGTTTGAGAGTCAACAAGTTGAAGACATTGAGGCCGATGCGATAGAGAAAAGGAGAGTCTGTTGTTGGTGTTGATGAAGTAATCGCCGAAGAAGAAGCTAACGACATCGTGTGAAATTTATGCATGACTTGGTTGTAGAGGAGACTTCAGAAGAGCGAGAACTTGAGAAGTACAAGGAAGTCGACGCACAAGAAATCATGTACATGGGAAGCCAATTGAGTACTTCGAGAAGTGCAAGGAGGTTGGTGGAGATTTCCTTTTGCCTCGATCACCAGTCATGATGGATGATTTCGAAAGAAGACACAAAGGAATTGAGATGGGATCGAAGGCGAACGAAGAATTAGGAAGAAGAACTGGGGATGTTTGCATTGGGCGAAGAGATAAGAAACCCTAGAATTACTCTTGTCTTTCCCAAGTCAGCAAGATAGTCAATGGACTCGAAGGCTTTGATACCATGTTAGAAGAGAGAAGACAAAGGGAAAATGAGACGAGAAGCAATTTGGGAATTCACTGTGCACTTTGATCAGTGCTCTATATTGAGTATTTATAGGGTGTTGTATTGTTAGAGTTAGAACTTTACAGTCAGAATATACAGATGTGGGCTTATAAGATTTAGCACAGTAAATAGTTGTACAAGGTATGAAATATGTTGTCACACAGACATTTTGTTGAACATTTAGCTGGCTATATACAATAGCACTAACAGTCAACAGTCTCTTTTAATGAGACAAATCGATGCAGCACCAGATTATAGCAATCAAGGTTTTCTAATGTGTACATCGTATAGTTTCTTTTTGTTTTGTCTTTGTAGAAGATGAAATGCAGGTGTTGCGCCTCGAGCATAGGCAGGCATACATGAATTATAGAACATCATTACCGCCAACACCCTGGATCTGTGTTTCGACGGATGGCAATATTCGCCCGAGGAGTCGTGGATGAACATAGAATCCTATAACAATTGAATCCCAGTATTAGACGTGCATTTTTCACCTTGTCCGTGTTATGGCACGGGTTAACAAGGTTGAAATGAATCTTCCAAGGGACAGGATGAAAATGGGAAAAAGCGGTCCTGCTTATGGATTGTCCAGAATTGCTCCAATCCACTATGAGGTTGCCCCCATCTTTCTATACACTGGGCTTTGCGTAGAAGAAATAAGGGAGGTAGCCTCAGTGGCAAGGCCCATGTCAATAAGGTCCAAAGTCATGTTGGGTTGGGACAGTTAGACGCATGACTTTTTCTGCAGTTTCAATTATGAACTCCGTTCTTTAAATATATACCAGTGAACACACACGTGCACATACACGTGACATATAAAATTTGTTGGAAATGTGCGGGGAGAAGACTTGTCGGTGAAAGGGTCTCTACGGTAAAAGATATTTATGTTGGTTGTTTGAAAGGAGAGAATCAAGGAACCGTTTCGGTAGGATGAAGAGAGAAATACATAATTAAAGATAATAAAAGTTAATAGGAGAGTGTGAGAATAAATATTTGTATGAACAAAATTCCTTGAAAAAAGGAGAGAAGAGAGTTAATCAAGGAGAGTACAACATCAAATTCGCTCTTTTTATAGTAGTATAGATTAGTTTGATTGCTTGGACTTTTCATGTCGAGACGATATGATTAGCAAGCCTCAAAGTGGCATTGGACCTATCAGAGTAAACGCAATGACTGGACATGTGAACTGCATAAATAAAATTCATACACTGACTAAGGTAATACTTTGGATCATCATGTTTATACACCACATTTTATAGTTCATAAAGTGAATAAATAGTGCAAAGTTAAAATATGTGATATTAACAGTGAAAAAGTGTATCTTCACGAATATTCTCAATGATGAGTATTTTGGATAAAAACTACATCCTCGGGATTTTCATTGTTGGACATCGAGTATTCGAATTCAACAAGGTGAGGGTAGTCATCTACTTCAATATTATCATGGGAAGCTTCACAGTTGTCAGTTACATTTGGGTTAACTTTGTCATATAAAATAGGTATGACGTGGAACTTAAAGAAGCGACTTGAGTTGTACATCGGTACAAACTAGAACTATACTGTATTCGACCTGGTCGAACATTAAAGACCAACTTCAATAAGAACCGATCTGGTCTACACTGCAGCTAAAAATCTTTATACAGTGTCGAACCATACCGGAAGCAGACCGAATAATATAAAATATAGCGGATAGCATAACTTGTACTAGTTTGGTTCGAACTTCTACTACAAATTTTGGCTTTATGCATCAACATTGTACTTTCTAAAAATGTGTTCATTGCATGTCCTAATTAATCAGTGTTGCATTAAAATAATTTGATTAAATTGCTTTAATATTAAAATGTTGCAAACTGAATGTGACAGTGAGTATCACACATCAATTACTTTATCATCCATAACAGTACTTGTGTATCAATACTAATATTAAAAAAAATAATAAGAAATTATCGATAAAATTATTATAACTGAAATCTTTGAGGCAAAGTTTGGCCAATTCAATCTAGACAATTGAATAAGTAGAGGCGTTGTGTCTTTACTGTATCAGTTGGTGCGACAACGTGCATTTAGATTCATTGGAACGAGTGATAAATTGATCAAACAATATACACACTTCACAATATCTCACTAGAACAAATTTATCACAATCACAAGGAAAACCATATTCTCAACTTCTCGATCGTTGACAGTTAGTGCACTGACAATGTTAAATTAATAGCTGAATTTACTTTGTTGCTCATTCATATTCCAATTCATTCATGAATTACACTTGGTTACAATATATATATATATATATATATATATATATATATATATATATATATATATATATATATATATATATATATATAGAGAGAGAGAGAGAGAGAGAGAGAGAGAGAGAGAGAGAGTAAGAATTTGTTGCCCGTGCGGGTAACAAATGGTAAGTTATCCGACAGCAGGGCGCAGTGACATTACCCCGTAATTAATTTGAAAAAAAGAAAACAGGCGGAAAGCATTCGAATGTGAAAAACCCAAAACCCTCGCACTGCCCTCGCTCAGACCGTCGTTCTGCCCTCGCTCTGCACCTGCGTTCTCATGCAAAAATCACCGACGACCAAATCACCGCAACCCCCTCCATCCCCAACTTCTCTGTCTCCACTCGCTCCTTCATCTCCATCATCTTCGATTCCACATCTCGCTGTATCTCAATTACAGAGTAGTTCCCTCTTCCGAGATGACGAGAACAAAGAAAGCATCAAGAAAGACCTCAACAATGCCGCCGTAGAGAAAGAATCTACGGCCAGTGATTGAAGAAGACAAAGACTTCGAAATGCATCACCATCCGGCCGAGGAGAAGATGGCCAAAGAACCAGAGGAAGCGGCGGTCACGGAACCACAGACTACTCTGAAAGGGGATACGGAAGGGGCTATGATGCCCAAGGCAACAGATGTAGCAGAGAAAGAAGCAGTTGCGGAAAAGGAGAAGGAAGATTCTGCGGCGACTACTCCGCTGAAATAGAAAGGGACCAAAGAAGATAACGCGATAGCTAAAGATCAGGAAGAAGCACGAACAGAGACGGTTGCGGAAAGGAAAAGTGAAGCTGCTGCTGAGACTCCTAAGTCAAGACAGAAAGAGAAGAAAAAAGGGGATGCGAAGACCAAAGAAGCGGGTGAAACGAGATAAGAAGAGGCTGCGAAAGGAGAGGAGGTTGCTTCTGTGACTCCTCATTCAAAAACGAATAAGAAGAAAAGAGGGACTGTAGATCCCCTAACGAGTAAACCGTCAGAGAAAAGAACAAAACACAGTAAGCTGGGTACTACTGAGAAAGAAGGCAATGGAGCTACCGAGACTGGCGAACCTCCGCGTGAAAAAGCGGAGAGCGAAGAACGACAAGGTAATTTGTTCTTACATGTACATTACAAATGAAAAATAAAAAGTTTTCGTATAGAAAGTAACAATGCATGTTAAAAGAGTAAATGTTATAAGAAGTATAGTAACTAAACGATACCTAGAGTAACTGATATAGAACATTGGAGTAACTGTATGACAACCTAGAGTAACTGGAATAAATGCTGGAGTAACTATTACAAAACAAAGAGTAACTCGCACACTTTACATAGCAGTTAACATATGGAAATCATATTGTTAAGCTAAAATAGTCTAAAAATTTAGAGTAACTTCATTTGTATGCAGGAAAAGAAAGGGAAGGCCGAAGCAACTAAGGATACAGAGAAGGCTGCTGACGAGATAGGAGAAGAGGAAAGAAGGAGGAAGAAAGAGAAGGGAAAGAAAAAGGCTACCTATGAGGGAGGAAAAGAGGAGAGAATTAAGAGAACAGAAAAGGATAAAGGAAAGGCAACTGAAGGTAATCTTGAATGGATTTATAAATGTATTAAATTGTTGTTACTATCATATGTCACTTACTTGCACTTTATTAAAATTTTTGTTATAAGAATAAACAGTTAGCATTAAAAATGTTATCAACCTACCACGTGGATTGAAATGTGAAAAATTGCAGAGTAACTTGATTGAGTAACAAGTAATAAGCAAAAAAAGAAAACTAAGAGTAACTTTTCATATGTTTGCAGTGGGGATAAAGAGGTTGTACCACAGGTGTTACATAAAGAGCTACATCACCACCAACTAGAGTGTGGTGTTTACAAGTAATCAGCTGAGAATGATGAGGGTGACGACATTTGCAAACATGATAAAGATGTCGAATCTTATGGTTGACATAGGCCTTTTGGAGGATTTGATAGACAGATATGTGGATGATGACAGGTTTTTGCTGGCCAGAGGGGTGGAAAGAAGGATGACGGTTGAGGATGTAGGGGTAATTCTAGATATCCCAAGCAGAGGTATGGACATCATACCTAGGAAAAATTCTGAGATTGTGAGCTCAATATGGCAACAATTTTCCAGGGCCACATGTAAACAAGGAAATGAAGGGGAGACCTCGAAGAGGTTGAGTGAAAAGGATGTCCTGCACAAGAACAACTTAGCAAAGCTTTGGCAAGAATTTATAAGGACTGATGATCCAGCAGACTACCAAAACGTGTGCCGTGTGTGGATGTTGCACCTACTGGAAACATTCCTACTCCCAGACGCCAACTATTGCACACCAATCTACATAATGCACTACCTAGATGATGTTATTGCCACGAGGTAGATGAATTGGGCAAAGCTGGTGCATGGTAGTATCTTTAGGAATATGAAGATGCTGAAGTAGAATGTCCAGCTAAGGAGGAAAGGGGAGAAAGGGAAAAACACCCTCTACACAACAGGGTGTGTGTTGTGCCTCTGCCTAAGTGGACAAAATTATTTTCATCTACACAATTGTTACAATGATGACTATGGGGGGCAGTTACATATGCATTAAATTTTCTCTTTGTTTACATGCATGTTTGGGCATATGAGATGACGAAGATGGCAAAGACAACGTTCCTTGATGCAAAACCAAGGATAAAGAAGTGGGATGTGTCAGTCGAGAAGTTGATGGATTTAGGGGTTGTGGACCCTAAGGATGTAAGAATATTTCTTATTTGTTACGAAAGCTAATATACAACATAATCCTACAAGTTTGCATTCTTACATATTATTTTTGATTTTTTTATGGACAAGTTTGTGAAAGTATGTAGATAGACCAATGGATGACTAGCGAGCTTCAAGAACAATGAAGGACATGCCCTACTACCTTGTGGAGAAAAGGGCAAAAAGTAAGCAAACCCCAAACAAGGTGCCAGCAAAGCCGGTCATCAGAAAAGGAGTGCCTACTGAGGACTCCAACCTGGAGAGAAGAATTCACATACTTGAGGAGGAGCTAAAGATGCAGAAGGAGATCTACACAAAAATAGATGTTGAGGCATTCACTAAAATGTAGAGAGAGAAGAAATGGCTAGAAAATAGAATAGCTGAGCTAGAAGAGGAGAACAGAAATCTGAGGACAAAATGCAGAGATGAAGGTGACAAATCACATTCACATGTCAGTGGATTCAAACAATCTACTGTTGGGTTTATGACCGGCCTTTTTCTCGCGTCCGGAAATGAATGCGGGACAAAGGAAAGAATCAAGCTTTAAATTTATAACCCGAAACCTTCTAGGCCCCCACAACTTTTATTACGGGGTCGAACTAGATATACGGGGTCGAACATAGGGACGTGGTGACGTTTAGGACGCCACAGATTTTTGTTCTTGGGTCAGATAAGACAAAATGATATGCGATGAAAATATATGCTAGAACAAGTCTAGCGGGTTGTCACGATTTAAAACAAAACAAAGAAAAGAAAACAAAACAAATAAAACAGAGCTCGTGGTTCTACTAATCTGAGAAAGAGATTTCCTGGAAGTGTAACCACAAACAAGGCAGTCTATGCACTCGTTCTCGGGTGTAGACAATCCTCGGACACCAAAGCAAGCATCTAGTATGCACAATGGCATCTGTCCTGTGGGTCATCCCACTCGCTCTCGCGATGCGTGACTAAAACCATGAATGATATGTCATCGACCCTCTCTCAAGGAATGACATATCAACACCTCGGAATATACTAAGCTCCCTCTCAGGTCTTAGGATATTCCGGGATGTTAGGAACAGAATACCTTGGATCGTCCTCCTATCGGGTTCGGATCCAAACTATCGTCTCTTAGCTATTTCTACAACAGATCTCTCGATATAGGCAGAAACAGCAGTTCAAGCGAGTAAGAGATCAACCAAACTAGCAATCATAACTTAGAAAGAGAAAATAGAACGTGCAACATACTAGATCTGAAATGAATCTACTTGCTTAAGGTAAAAGTACATAAACATGCCCAGATCGGGCTACATAGCCAAGAAGGAACTAACTAGCCATAGACAAGCATGGTTAGCTCCGAACAAAGACAGATGAACATCGTTTGTATAAGAAACTGAGGAACACAGAAGAATGAAAGAGAAGAAGAAAGAGATATAGCCCGTAGAAGAAAGGTGACTCTCGCTCCTCGGTCTCTGTGTAGGTCGGAACTCGTTCCTTGGTTCGTCTCTTCATCCTTCTGGATTCCTAGGCTCTCTCTCTCTAGATCTGCTCTGAACAGCAACCCGGTGGATGTGAGAGGATGTCACTGTAGACTGATCTTCTCTCTCCTCAACTTCCACTTGTAGAGACCGTAGACCAGCAATGGAGGAGGGAGGTGATGTGGATCTTCTCTCTCCTTAGTGGTGAAGATGGACGTAGTACAGATCTCCTCTCTCCTCGACTTCCATCCATGGAGAGAGTAGATATGAGATGGAGATGGAGGAGAGAGAGAGTGGAGGCTGGTGGCTGCTGGAGCACATAGACGGGCTGCCTCGGTCCTCTCGGACCTTGGGATGCTTCCCCGAGGCTCTGGCTCGAGTCCTGCAACCTTCCGACGTCTGGATTTGATCCCCAAATGGTTGGGGGTGCTGTTCTATTTATAGGCCTGCTAGGAGCCTCAACATGTGCACAACATGTACATTTTAAGTCAGTTTATAGAAGTAGCAGGTCGCGATCGTGTAGGAGCAGCAGGTCGCGATCTTTTGCACGATCGCGGTCTATTAATTGCGGGTCGCGATTAAAGTTGTGCACGGTCGTGATCTTCTCTACTACCCTCTTTTGGTCGCGATTCTGGTTGAGAGGAGCCGAGGTCGCAATCTGTACAATGGCTACCCACCGCAGTTGGTTGATGTAGGAGAAGCAGAGGCATGCAAGTGTGGAGGAAGGAAGGCTGTTGTGGTGGCTAAGGCAAAAAAAGGAAGGAGACCGCGGGGGTGAGGGTGAGAGGATATCGCGGTAGTTGCTAGTTTCCGCGGTCATGGCTCTACAATTCGCGGTCACGGGGTTTGTGGAGATCACGGTACATTAGAGGATTGCCACGGTCACGACATGTGGAAGATCGCGGGCGTGGGGAGAATCGCGGGCAGGTGGAGAAGCCACAGTCACGGCGTTGAGTGGAGATACTGGTCGCGATGTGGTCAAGGCGATGCCACGGTCACGGCAAAGACCGCGGTCGTGGCTAAGCACACTGAGATCGTGGGGTCTGCTGGTCGCGGGTATTTCCGCGGACAGGTGTCTGCGGGTTCTGAGGAGGTCACGACAATGAGAGTGCTGCTATGGAGAGGGCGGAGGTCCCTGCCGCCGTGTTGTGGGCGTGAGAGGTGGAGGTGATGATGTGCGGAATGATTGCAGACTAGGTGAGGACGAGAAGCGTTGGCTGAAGGAGCAGGGAGGACCACGGTCCGTGGTGAAGTCGACCGTGGTGGGTCAGGAGGAAGCGAGGGTGGAGGCCGCGGTTAGCAGCTACAGGCCGTAGTTGTAGGATGGAAGGTGCGGTGGTCAAGATGATCACGAGCGATCACGACCCGTGAGAGGGGTGAAGCATTGACAGAAGTGGCATGGTGAAGGCAGTAGACAGTGGCTGCGGTTGGGCTGTGCCGCGGTCGTGGATGGTTAGGGCGACTGCAACCGCGGTTTGAGGGTGAAGATGATCGCGGTGGAGAAGCGGATGGTCGCGGTGATGAGGCTCCAGGTCACGGTGCAGGGGGAGAACCGCGGGCCGCGATGATGGTAGATCGTGGTTGCCTAAACGGCAGGTGAGATCACGATCGGCTTGCTAGCAGGGGACCGCAGGTGTGGATACTTAGGGCAGATCGCGATGTGGAAGAAACCGTTGATCGCGGTCTGTGACTTGAGATATAACTTGAACAAAGAAGAAGGGCCCGCAAGGTGGCTGAATGGGCCAAGAAGATTGGGCCCTTGTGCCCAATCTGACCTGCATAAGCAAGATAAAATCCAATAAAAATATGAATTAAATCCACTAAGTTTAGAATGGGTATATAAAGAGGATAAGATAATAAAAGCAATTCATCATCACTAAACTGGGCCCAAGTTATTGATCAGACTGTGGTTATCATAAGACAAGGTGTCAAGAAGTACAATTCACTGGGCCTCAGTTTAGGAGAGAGAGTATCAGGAGAGAGGTAGTTCATCTATGTTCCGTGCATGCAAGTCCAACACATGCTATTTAGTTACATTATTGGCTATTTTTACTACTTTTGTCTAATGTGAGACAGAAAGCATAAAACATGAACAAAAGAATGCATATTAAGACTAAAGTGGCACAAAACTATAGATAAAATGCATAGAAAATATGCGCTAATTTGGGTGTTATCAACTACCCCAAGCTTAAAACTTGCTTGTCCTCAAGTAAGGATGTGCTCAAAGAACAAAAAGATAACATCCAAATTAAGCTTGGCAATAAATGCTAAGATTAAGAAAAACAGTTTAAAACATCAATTCTCCTGATCCATGTCATTTCAGAACAAACCCCCACCTGTCAGGCACAATCCTGCCAAAGCAAGATCAAAGAGCGTCCAAGCGAGATTAAGCGAATTCACTGTAGCCTGTCGATACTCATTAGGATTTAAATCATAATTATTTAAACATGAAAGAGTTGTCACACAAGTGATCACGCGGGTGATGAGAAATGAGCCATCACCATGAATCCATGCAAACCAATCAGGAATACCACACCTCTCACTTATTCATGTCCTAAGAAACAAAGAAAAAGACTCTAATGACTTCTGAGAATCCCGATCTGCGTCAGGTTGGTCCATGTAGTGAGCAACAGTCCCTGCAGTCCGAACCAGTTGGCCCAAAGCAGTGAGATGAACTCCTCGTACTGCGCTCGAACCAACCCTGCTACTGAGATTGTCTCATAGGTCACCTAGGGGGTTCCTAGTGACTCTCTAATGAGCTTTTAGAGTGGTACTACCAGGCACGACATATCCACATTCATGAGCGCAGTCATACACCGGCTAGGCACCATCATCAACTCTCCTAAAAGAGAAAACAACACTCATTATTGTTCACACTCAGGCTTTTAACATTTGCATTCTATTTGTAGGCTTGGGTGAGAACTATATAGATATTTTTGGGATTTTGTGGGTGGCCAAGCCTCTTTTGCACATTTTTATGTTTTTCATTTTTTGACTCAATTTAATGTGAGAAGGCATGTTGTCCATCAAGGAGAAACATTTCATCTTGATCATAGCTCAAAGCCCATCACAATTCGCTTGATACCTGTGTGAGAAGTAACAATTATGATTCAAGAATCCTTAGAATAGATGCAAGCTTGTGAAACCGCAGCTAGGATTCTTTAATCATGTTTTAGCTCATTCCAACGGTCCTTTACCATGGATTCACCATTCACAACATAGATCAAGGGAATTTAGCTTGAAACTATGAAAAAGGGACATAACCTTAGATTTATTACCAAACTCAAGGAAAGAGTCAAAGAGAAAGTCAAGCAAGAGGTTAAGCAATTTTTAAGATGAAAATTATGCATCTAGGCATACAGTCAAGCATTTATCTATTAGATTCGCACCATATAGCCATAATTGCAAAGTTAAAAAGATGAAAATTTTGAAAATTAAAAACTAAATGCAGGAAATAGACATGCATGCAAGAAGGGTGAAGATAAAGAAGGGTGAAGCCTACCACCCCAAGCTTAAAAATTTTGCTCGTCCTCGAGCAAGACTTAAACTTGAGATAGTGAGGTAGGAATGCATGATTTTAATGGTTGTTATTGAAGTTCTAAAGGTGATGCATGGGTGCAAGGATATAAAAATAGTTAGAAGAAAGAAGCTAACTAATAAGAACATGAAAAGCAAAATTTATTGTAATAAAAGGTCGGGAGGGTGGGTAATAGAAAAGGGGGTGGTTGCCCCACGATACCGACATTGGGATCCCAAATCCTAAGTTTTGGGACCAGTGTCACCTGTGTCTTGCCGACGGGTTCCGCCACATAGTAGGAATAGAATTGGCGGATGTGTTGGCCCTACCGAATCTGAAGAAGCAAAGTGAAATCCGACGACTCGGTGAAGTCATCTTTGTGCTGGAAGTGGCTTGAACTGCACTGGGACAAATTCTTCGGCATATCATCCTCAGGATTCCTTTCATTATATGATTATGAAAATGAAGGTCCTAGGATGTCGACACAGGATGAGATAGATGAGAGAGGTTGGACATCATCTTGAGGACTCATATCTTCTCTCTCCATCTCTACACTTGAGGTTGGATGCTCAGATAAATCTTCATGTACTGTCTGAGTCATCCAATCATCTTCTGAGCAAAAAGTACCCCCTGAAGAATCTATTTGTGATTCTACCACCCCAAGCTTATCACCTGGCATGGAGTCAGGGGTGTCTTCTTGCTCAGCATCCATGTTGTAGTGAACCGTCCATCCTACCCCCTTGACGTCCACCAAGCCTTGTAAAGGGGTGGTGGTGAATGACGGCTCATTCCACTCCAACTCGTCTTCGTTACTATACTCACTGCTCCATGTCAAGCAGTTGTCGTCGTCGTCAAACAAATCATTCCAAACCATGGTTGGTGTACTGCTCAAAGCGAAATGACTAGTCTCAATATGAGAAATGTCACTCTGGTCTGGTTCAATATCTGACTCTAGTTCCTCAAACCAACCTTTTGGTTGTGAGGTCGATTGGCTTTTCAAGTCTTCATCATCGTCATGATAGACCCATTCATGTCTATGACTCATTTCTTCCATTGGTTCATCAGCTGGGTCATCTGGATAGAATGAAGGGCTTCCCCAAGTGGGTTGGTCTTCACAGAAAAATCCTAGTGAATCCAATTGATGGTCTGAACATGATGATGGTGCATACTCCACTTCAGACCCAATGGAATGGTCTTGATGACTAACGTCTTTATTGTCTTGTGATGGCAGTTGTAACCGAATTGTAACCAAATCGATGAGCTCTTGGAGCCTCCTGCCTTGTTCAACACCTTTATCATGAAATTGTTGTACTTGAGCAGGAATGCTTTCGAGATCCGTCGATTCTGCCATGCACATATAAGGGGAACCCACTGTATCAAACTGATGCTTTAGGATGAATCCTTGTTCAACAGTTTGAAGTATACTACTACTGCGGTTTACAGCCTCGGTGGCTACTTTGAGATGATTCTCCTGCTTGTCTAATAGTTGTTGCATTGGATTGACATATTTTTGGAGATGAGGGGCTAATGAGGTGAGTGCTTGAATATTTTCCCTAGCCAACTCCACTTCCTTAATCAGTTCTTGATCCCATGATAGCATGGGGGTCGAGGGTAGACTGGCAGTCTCCATTGTTGGAATCTCGAAATATGACGACGGTGGAGGTAAGTATAACTCGACTAGCTGTAGAGAACGACCTTCAATTATTTGCCAACAGTTGGAACTGCGGAAAAACATGGGAGGACAGGTGGACAAGATGACTTGTCTTGCGGAAGCAAGGTCCATGGCTAAAAAAGGTATGAGAAAAAGAAAAGTGATTTAGTATATATGAACAAGTATGTGTAAAGCAAGAGGAAAACTATGCATGTATATACAAGCTTATAGTGACAGAACAAAAATCTACTAGGCGTGTAAACGTGGAAAACCACGTCCCTGGAAACGGCGCCAAAAAGTTGACCGGCCTTTTTCTCATGTCCGGAAATGAACGCGGGACAAAGGAAAGAGTCAAGCTTTAAATTTATAACCCGAAACCTTCTAGACCCCCGCAACTTTTATTACGGGGTCGAAGTAGATATACGGGGTCAAACACAGGGACGTGGTGACGTTTAGGACGCCACATATTTTTGTTCTTGGGTCAGATTAGCCAAAACGACATGCGATGAAAATATATGCTAGAACAAGTCTAGCGGGTTGTCATGATTTAAAACAAAACAAAGAAAAGAAAACAAAACAAATAAAACAGAGCTCGTGGTTCTACGAATCTGAGAAAGAGAGTTTCTGGCAGTGTAACCACAAACAAGGCAGTCTATGCACTCGTTCTCGGGCATAGACAACCCTCGAACACCTAAGCAAGCATCTAGTACGCATAGTGGCATATGTCCTATGGGTCTTCCCACTTGCTCTCACGATGCGTGACTAAAACCATCAATGATATGTCATCGACCCTCTCTCAAGGAATGACATATCAACACCTCGGAATATACTAAGCTCCCTCTCAGGTCTTAGGATATTCCGGGATGTTAGGAACAGAATACCTTGGATCGTCCTCCTATCGGGTTCGGATCCAAACTATCGTCTCTTAGCTATTTCTACAATGGATCTCTCGATACAGGCAGAAACAACAGTTCAAGCGAGTAAGTGATCAACCAAACTAGCAATCATAACTTAGAAAGAGAAAATAGAATGTGCAACATACTAGATCTAAAATGAATCTACTTGCTTAAGGCAAAAGTACATAAACATGCCCAGATCAGGATACATAGCCAAGAAGGAACTAACTAGGCATAGACAAGCATGGTTAGCTCCGAACAAAGACGGATGAACATCATTTGTACAAGAAACCAAGGAATACAGAAGAATGAAAGAGAAGAAGAAAGAGATATAGCCCGTAGAAGAAAGGTGACTCTCACTCCTCGGTCTCCGTGCAGGCCGGATCTCGTTCCTTGGTCTGTCTCTTCGTCCTTCTGGACTCATAGGCTCTCTCTCTAGAACTTCTCTGAACAGTAACCCGGTGGATGTGAGAGGATGTTGGTGTAGACTGATCTTCTCTCTCCTCAGCTTCCGCTTGTAGAGATCGTAGACCAGCAATGGAGGAGGGCAGTGATGTGGATCTTCTCTCTCCTTGGTGGTGAAGATGGACGTAGCACATATCTCCTCTCTCCTCGACTTCCGTCCTTGGAGAGAGTAGATATGAGATGGAGATGGAGGAGAGAGAGAGTGGAGGTTGGTGGCTGCTGGAGCACATAGACAGGCTGCCTCGGTCCTCTCGAACCTTGGGATGCTTCCCCGAGGCTCTGGCTCGAGTCTGGCAGCCTTCCGGCGTCTGGATTCGATCCCCACATGGTTGGGGATGATGTTCTATTTATAGGCATGCTAGGAGCCTCAGCATGTGCAAGACGTGTGTTTTAAGTCAGTTTATAGGAGCAGCAGGTCGCCATCGTGTAGGAGCAGCAGGTCGCTATCTTTTGCATGATCGCGGTCTATTAATCACGGGTCGCTATTAAAGTTGAGCCCGGTCGCGATCTTCTCTACTACCCTCTTTTGGTCGCGATTCTGGTTGAGAGGAGCCGATGTCGCTATCTGTACAATGGCTACCCACCGCAGTTGGTTGATGTAGGAGAAGCAGAGGCATGCGAGTGTGGAGGAAGGAAGGCTGTTGCGGTAGCTAAGGCAGAAAAAGGAAGGAGACCGCGGGGGTGGGGGTGAGAGGAGATCGCGGTAGTTGCTGGTTGCCGCAGTCGGGGCTCTGCAATTCACGATCGTAGGGTTTGTGGAGATCGCGATACATTAGAGGATTTCCGCAGTCGCGGCATGTGGAAGATCGCGGGCGCGGGGAAGAATCGCGGAAAGGTGGAGAAGCCGCGGTCGCGACGTTGAGTGGAGATACTGGTCGCGATGTAGTCAAGGCGATGCCACGGTCCCGGCAAAGACCGCGGTCGCGGCTAAGTGCACCGAGGTCGCGGGGTCTGCTGGTCGTGAGTATTGCCGCAGACAGGTGTCTGCGGGTTCTGAGGAGGTCGCGGCATCGAAGGTGCTGCTGTGGAGAGGGAGGAGGTCCCTGCTGCCATGTTGTGGGCGTGAGAGGTGGAGGTGATGATGTGCGTAATGATTGCAGACTGGGTGAGGAAGAGAAGCGTTGACTGAAGGAGTAGGTAGCACCGCGGGCCGTGGTGAAGTCGACCGTGGTGGGTCAGGAGGAAGCGAGGGTGGAGGCCGCAGTTAGCAGCTACAGGCCATAGTTGTAGGATGGCAGGTGCGGGTGGTCAAGATGATCACGAGCAATCGCGACCCGCGAGAGGGGTGAAGCATTGACGGGAGTGGCATGGTGAAGGCAGTAGACAGTGGCTGCGGTTGGGCTGTGCCGCGGTCGTGGATGGTTAGGGTGACTGCAGCCGCGGTCTGAGGGTGAAGATGATCACGGTGGAGAAGCAGATGGTCACAGTGATGAGGCTCCAGGTCGTGGTGTAGGGGGAGAACCGCAGGCCGCGATGATGGTAGATCGTGGTTGCCTAAACAACAGGTGAGATCGCGATCGGCTTGCTAGCAGGGGACCGCGGGTGTGGATGCTTAGGGCAGATCGCGATGTGGAAGAAACTGTTGATCGCGGTCTGTGACTTGAGATATAACTTGAACAACGAAGAAGGGCCCGCAAGGTGGATGAATGGGCCAAGAAGATTGGGCCCTTGTGCCCAATCTGACCTGCACAAGCAAGATAAAATCCAATAAAAATATGAATTAAATCCACTAAGTTTAGAATGGGTATATAAAGAGGATAAGATAATAAAAGCATTTAATCATCACTAAACTGGGCCCAAGTTAGTGATCAGACTGTGGTTATCATAAGACAAGGTGTCAAGAAGTACAATTCACTGGGCCTTAGTTTAGGAGAGAGAGTATCAGGAGAGAGGTAGTTCATCTATGTTCCGTGCATGCAAGTCCAACACTGGCTATTTAGCTACATTATTGGCTATTTTTACTACTTTTGTCTAATGGGAGACAGAAAGCATAAAACATGAACAAAAGAGTGCATATTAATACTATAGTGGCACAAAACTATAGATAAAATGCATAGAAAATATGCGCTAATTTGGGTGTTATCAGTTTACATCGGGGAATGTTCAAGAACCCAAAGACAGTTCAGATGTGCTACCCAAGAAGGATGTCGATACGGCAGACAAAGTAGAGAAGGAAGATGTGGATAAGGATGACACTCCGAGGAAATGAGGCAGGATGAGCCTTAAAAGAAAATATGTGGAAGAGAAGGACTCATAAGATGAGAATGATGGTAAGAAAAATGGTGATGAGGAGGAAAAGAAGAAAAAAAGAAACAGGGGAACAACATGAGAATATAATCAAAGAAGAAGAAGGGCAGAAGGAGGAGCCCAAATTTTTTTTTTCAAAGAGGAAGAAGATGGAACAACAAATCATCGGGAGCATCGAGAAGAATGTGAAGAAGCGGAGGGAGGAAAAGGTAAGGTTGCATCTCCTTTAAAGTATATCAATACTTGAGTAACTGTGTAAATACAGTAGAGTAACTGTGTGATATTGTAGAGTAATTATAGTAATATAAAGAGTAAATCTATGATAGTCTAGAGTAACTCTGTGAATTAGAAGAGTAACTGTAGGAACATAAAGGGTAACTGTATGATGGTGTATAGTAACTATACGACATGTCAGCATAGTGTAACTAGTGGAAAATGAAGATTGATTCTAACATGGACTACTCTTTTGTTGCTGACAACACAAGTTGTCAAACTTCATTGGTTTTGAGCATTTCAAAACAAAAGAAACCAGGGAAATTGTCTACCACTTCATGGAAAATATAGAAGAAATGTAAGATAATTGGTTATTTTGTCAAGTGTACACAGATAAAACATCGCTCATTCAATATCCAAAACTAATATGTATAACATCTATAAAAATGATTGGCAGGTCAAAACAAGAATGGAGATTTAGTGATGACACTTGGTGCATGGGGAAGGACCTCGCCACCCTACTGTACAAAGATCAAATGACACAATCACCAGTAAGAAACAAATAAATAGTAGTGTAGCTCTTTGAAAGCTTGTGGTTTTTTTTTTCAGGTTATGGACTGCTTTGTACAGATGCTCAAAGCTACCAAAAGCAAAAGGAGGAAGAAGGGTCTGTCATGGCACTGCTTGAGCACATATGCTTCGGTAAGAACAACAAAATTGGTATACAAAATTACATCAAAAATACAAAAATATATACACAAAACTGAAACTTATAGATGTAAATTTTTTTAATTCTGCATTTACAGCAGAAGCTGGCATTTGATGTTGAAAACATAACCATGGAGCAGATCGACATGCTATCTCCACTATTCAATGTCCCAATGAAAGATTGGGACACAATGGACTTGGTGTTCACCATACTGAACAACGAAAACCACTGGCACTTGTACGTGGCAAGTTTCAGGGATGGAGCACACTGGTCTTATAACTCAATGAGTGGAAATAGCAAGTCAAAAAAAGAATTCCATAGATGTGTAAGCGATCTATAAAAAGTAACTCTATTTGTAGTGGATTGACAAGGTTAATGTTTGTTGATTGATGCTTAATAAGAGTTGTGTAATTTTAATTCAGGTGGGTATTGTGCACGAATTCTTCAGGGGGGTAGAAAAAGGGGACCAACTGTCACAGTGGGGACGGAAGTACCTGATGTGCCCACAGTAGGAAGAAGACTCACTTGACTATGGGATCTTCATCATGAAGTACCTAGAATGCCTGGTAAATGGAAAACACATGGACTTCACCTGCAAGGACATGCCGACCATAAGGGCTGATATTTTTTAGAGAATGATGGCGAGGGGGGAGTTGCAGCCTATACAATCGCATGAAAAAGATAACAATGAAGACATCAAAAAAGGCCCATCTGAGGAGAACAAGGGAGGAAGAGATGAAGGTCAGAAGAAGCAAGAAGAAGAGAAGACATAAGCATCAGGTGAAGAGAAGAGTGCAGAGGAAGAGGCTATTTCAAGCGTAGATAAATGGCTGAATTTTAGCTAAAATAGTGAATTATTAATTGAAATGTAAAACTTGAACAATTTGCTTCTGGAATTCTGATGTGTAACCGCTATGAGATACATTTACTTGTGTGCTGCGAAAAGCCTGAAAATTACATTTTTGATCTAAATCATATTGCAAATACGAGTAGTTATGGGTTTAATATATAACGTTCTGTGCTTTGAATGTTGTGTTCTTGAATGTAAAACTGCTGTGGTTTTGTATGGAGATATATACTTTGAGTTAGACAGCCAAATAAAATAACAACACAAGAGAAAGAGTGATGATAAAATCATAACACATAGAGTAATTATAAGAACACTAAGAGTAACTGTGATAGTCTAGAAAAGTATCCGTATGATTCAAAGGAGTAACTCGCACACTTTGTAAGAGTAACTCTAAAAAAAAAGAGGTAATCCATAAGGTAACTGTGACAACACTAAAGAGTAACTGAGAGAACACTGAGAGTAACTGTGACAACATTAAGAGTAACTGAGAGAGCACTGAGAGTAACTGAGAGAACACTGAGAGTAATTGTGACGATATAAAAAGTAACTCCAGCGTTCAGAAAGTAACTCCTGTGGCTTAAGGTTTGTCAAAAATACAAAACTAGTGTATGCGAACCACATAGTAGCAAAAATTGGCATTTCATGAGTAAACTAAACAAAACATGAAAGAAACTATACTAATCCAAAAATGTATGTATTTCAGAAGAAAAGAGTATCCATTGCACATGAAGATAAAACAAAAAATATTCTTCAAAAGAGTAACATATAAAAAGTAACTGTGACAACACTAAGAGTAACTATGACAATATAAAAAGTAACTATGTCAACAGTAGAGTAACTGTGACAACACTAAGAGTAACTATGACAACAACTAGAGTAATTGTGACAACACTAAGAGTAACTATGACAACACCAGGAGTAACGGTGACAATATAAAAAGTAACTCTAGCGTTAAAAAATGTAACTATTATACTTTGTAAAGTAACTCTTGTGGAAATACTCCCCAGTGCCTCCACCACCAACCCAGCCCTCCTCACGAGGCCTGCTATCCTCTTCTTTTAAGTTCCAGTGCTCTCATTTTGTCACTGTGGCCGATGGTTCTCGCCCTTTCACCCACTTTGGAATAATATACCTCCTTCTACCATTCCTAGTGTTCTCATAAACCTCAACACAGTCTACCATGAAGCCGTTCATCCAACCCATGAACTAAACCCTTGATGACAAAACTATGGAATCTATTCAACTGCCTATATAATGGAAACCAGGCAACACCACCTTCCATATCGGAAACCAGACATTTCAGATCACCCTTTTTCAAAATGAAAATGGATCCCTTTCCACTGGTAGCGGCTGGAAAGAGATGATCACACAGCTCAATCTTTGCAGAGATTGGATCATCTTCCTCAAGCCAACCGATCACCAGACTATCACAACATGGATCACAAATTTTTTCTTAGAAACACCAACCAAACTACTTCTGCTCTTCAGAGTGCCTGGTGAATCTGGAATAGACGAGTCTGCAGATTAGCTATTCGTTAGGGAGAAATACCAAGCACCACCGGGTTCATGGGTGAATCCTTTACAAGTTGACTCATCTATGACAGTTGACACCACAACATTTGCAGAGGACACTGCTTCTTCTTCTTTCCAGCCTTCTGATCATAAATAGGTATGCACTACCACCCTTTTCTCCTTGAATTTTGGTCGATAATCTTCCCCATCACTGCCTATACCGTCTACCGCCCCCCAACCATCCTGGGGTCACCACTGCGGCAGTGGTCGTTGATAAACCCCTCTTACAGATACCCGCGATGGTGGTTGTCTACCCAGTAACCAGCCATAAACCCCTCCTATGAGATACCAACAATGGTGGTCATCTACCCAGTAACTAGAAATACTCCCCAATCCCTCCACCACCAACCTAGCCCTCCTCACAAGGCCTTGTCTTTCTTCAGCACAACCACTCATCTCATCCCACAGCCCCTGCTCTACCTCTTCTTCCTCCCTCCTAGCCTCTCCTGCCACCTCCCAACTATGCAGCAGCCACCAAGACCAGCATACCACCTCCCAACTATGTAGCAGCGATTGATCTCACATGACACCATCAATAGGTCTACTATCCTCTTCTTTTAAGTTCCAATGCTCTCATTTCGTCACTGTGGTCGATTTTTCTCACCCTTTCACCCACTTTGGAACAACATACCTCCTACTACCATTCCTAATGTTCTCATAGTCCCTCGTCTAATACTATTTCATAATACTATTTCTTAAGAGATTTTTACTTCAGAGAGCTAGATATAGTCTGATCTGATCTTGATTCTTAAGTGACTTTTTGTTTTGATTGGATGTTCCTACTATGAACTGGTGTGTTTGATATATAGATTTTTCTTTGTTATGAACTGGTGTGTTTTAACTGGCTATTCCTGCTATGAACTGGTGTGTTTGATATACAAATTTTTTGTTTTAACTGGTTGTTCCTGCTATGAGCTGCTCAGATATGTCCCTGGTGAGAGCGGTGCTAGTGCTGAAGTTGGACTATCCTGAAGGCTGGCTTGGCTGTATTTTTTGGTTATCTTGTTCCAGTGGTTATGGTTCCTCTTGCTGCTGTAGTCTGGTTTTGCTTACCAGCCAGAAGTTTTGAGGATTCTGAAGTTGTTGTTTTGTTTTGCTGTCTCTGCTTTGCAATGGAGTAAATGGTATGTATGATAGATCTCACCAGGGATGGATCTGACCCCCTGAGCTCTTTGGTTTTTATGTTCAGTTGATGGACCATCCTTATAGATGGTTTGGCTGTAGTTTTCCGTATCGTTTGTTCCAGAGGCTATGTATAATATATATCATTTTATGCTTTGAATGTTGTGTTCCAGAGACTATGTATAATATATATCGTTTGTTCCAGAGACTATGTATAATATATATCGTTTGTTCTAGAGACTATGTATAATTATAAGAAGACTAAGAGTAACTGTGATAGTCTAGAAAAGTAACTGTATGATTCAAAGGAGTAACTTGCATACTTTGTAAGAGTAACTCTAAAAAAAGAGAGGTAATCCATAAGGTAACTGTGACTGCACTAAAGAGTAATTGAGAGAGCACTGAGAGTAAATGTGACAGCACTAAGAGTAACTATGAGAGCACTGAGAGTAACTAAGAGAACACTAAGAGTAACTGTGACGATATAAAAAGTAACTCCAGTGTTCAAAAAGTAATTCTTGTGGTTGAAGGTTTGTCAAAAACACGAAACCAGTGTATGTGAACCACATAGTAGTAAAAACTAACATTTTGTGAGTAAACTGAACTAAACATGAAAGAAACTATACCAATACAAAAATGTATGTATTTCAGAAGAAAAGAGTATCCATTACACACAAAGATAAAACAAAAAATATTCTTCAAAAGAGTAACATCTGATCAGAACAGATTCTTTGTAACATATTCAAAGTATACATACAACTGGTGGAGCTCAACGTAACACATAGATACATTACAAAACACAAAAGTGAAAATACATGGAGGGTTACAAAATCATTTTCACAAAAACTATAGACAAAAAGAACAACCCATTACAGATTTGAATATCCCTCATTTACGCACTAATCAACTACAAACTCCACTAAAAAACATCCAGTATCAATAGACCACACGACCAGTAAAAGAGATAATCATTGAACAGCAAACAACAACAACACAATCTAGAAACAAAATCCCTACAAAATGGACTACTTCTTCATAGGGCAGTTCCTGCTGTCATGGTTGACCCCAAACTCTAAGCAATTCTTGCACTACCTCTCTCTTTTAGACTGGGCAATCTCAACTCCAGATTTAAACCTCACATCGGTCAGTCTAGGTCTCCCCTTAGTTTTGCAAATATTGGGTATATGGACCTTGACAATAGAAGAGGAAGCTGTATTAGAAGCGGTTACACCAGCGCCTACACCAGTATCAGCAAGATCCAAGTCTAAGAGCTCCTTTCGCAGAGCTAACAATTTTTCATGGCAAAGATCTACAACGTTGTTCCTAAATGCTATGTTGACAATCAAATTATAGGCAGAATCAAGCTGAAGTATCCTCCCAGTGCATGGATGCTTAACTGATGCTTTGCCAAAAATCAAAGGGTGTTCTCTGTACCCTTTGGTCCACCTCTTTAGTATGTAAGGCTCGGTAAGAGTGCAATAGTCACGACTCTTCAAATAAGAGAGGATGTGCCTACAAGGGATGCCTTTGGATGTTCCACAGTGATGACAAAGGGAGGTTACTGTACTCGTCATCAAATCTTTGAAATTTTCAATCTCCCGTACATGAGAGTAGGCAGTCTCCAATGAACATACAAGTTCAAAGAGAGTCTTCCTACTATTCACATGGCTCCTAATGAACGCATTCAGGCTCTCGCTCCTCTGAGTCATCCTCATGCCTGCAAAGAAGGAGGTCTGCATATAGCACGGAACCCAATCGCAACACATCACATACATATTAGAAAGATAGGTGATGGACAACAAATCATTCTCCTGAATTACAAAATCCCACCTCTCTTCGAAAATGTCGACATCATCCACATTTCCAGAAGCAATAATTCAAGGAGCTTATGATCTGTCCCTTGTTAGGAATGCCGCCAAGCTTGGAGGGAAGCTTCTGTAGGATGTGCCAGCTGCAGAAGCGATGCTTGCAATTGGAAAAAATAGTGATGATAGCAACATTCACAGTAGGGTCCTGATCGGTTATGATGCAAACTGACTCTTTGCCAAAACAAAGTAGGTACTGCTTGAAAACCCAGACAAATGAGTCATACTTCTCATCGACTAGCAGAGCAGAAGAAAACAACACTGTCTTGCAATGGTGATCAACTCCACCAAACATTCCAAAAACCATCAAATACTTGTTGGTGCGGTAGGTGGTGTCAAACACAATCACATCCCTGAACAGCCAACAGTCTTCAAAAGAGACAGGATCAGCCCAAAACAGATGAGTAAGGTAGCAATCAGGGTCGTTTTGGTAGCTATAGAAGAATTTCAGATCGAGGACCTTAAACCTGGCAAAGCGATCTAAAACCATGTCAACGTCGTATTTGGCTGACTCTTTCCTCTTGCTACTGATGTGTCCATGAGCTTGTCTGCTGGTAAATGTCAGATTTTCATAGCCGACAGGCTCGGATGCTATCAATACAATCTGTCTTGATACATGTATGTTAGCTTGGCTCATGGAAGAAAGGATCTCTTTTTGAGTTTCATCAAGAGATGAGTTACACTTGAGGTAACGGAGATGAGCATCGTCAACAAGATCGTGGTTGTGTTCCTCAACAAATTTAGTCACAACCCACTTGGATGAGGACTTATCCATTGTAAAACGGATCATGGCTCCACAACCACCCCTCTTCACAGAATGCATGTGCTTCTTGAACAACTTATCCTGCAAGTTACCCACTTCATCACAAATGGGGCTTAGAAGCCCTCTAGACCTCTTAGAATGGCAGATCTTACCCTGCTTTTCACAAACCAGATCTTTGGCACCAAAATCTTAGTTTCCCGTTCATATCTATTGTCATCTTTCCTGACGTTAAACCTAATCATTCCAACGTAGCTACAATAGAAGGAGATACCTTCATCTAAACTTCCAAACTGAAGGCCAATTCTAGGGACTGCAGCTGGGGGCAGAGAGGAAGCACCAATAGAATGAGAAGACTGAGGATTATCATCATCACGGCCGACACTTGCATTAGCAACATCCGTATCAAGGCTGGGATCCATGAAAATGTGTTGGAGTAACTCAGAAGACCAAAAGAGTAACCCTGTAATACAACAAGAGTAATTCGGTAAGTCAAAAGAGTAACCACGTATAACAAAAGAGTAACTATGCAAAGCATAAAATCATGTATGACAGTTACTACTTCAAAAATGAAAATGCAGACACAAACATTGGGTTGCCTTCCCACACAAGAGAAAGAGGGATGAATACACATTGAGATGATGAGAAAAATGAGTATAACTGAATGAATTGACGAAGAGAAATACAAAATCTACCTGAATGTAGCTTGGAAAAACTGCTACTCCTAAAAATGCACATAGAATAGGGAATTCTCCCACCACCTCCACTCCCTCCTCCTCAGCAGTGTGAGATTCACAACAACAATTTGCTCCTAAATATGTAGATAGAACATGGAATTCTCCCACCACCCCCACTCCCGCATCCTCAGTGGCATGAGCTTCACAACAACAGGTCTAGACAGTGGAATCAACTTGGTGAAGATCGATATCGTCACGGGATACACAGACGAATGTGGGAGACACCTTCGTCGTCCTCCTCTACAAGACTGATAAGAGGGGAAGCCGTCCTTGTTGTTCGGGAATGGAGATGAATATAGGGATTTCTGAGGAAGAAATGTAAAAGGAAGATTGAAATATGCCATCGAAGGCAGAATCAGAGGTAGATTTATGGTAGTGGGCCGTCCAGTGGCAGAAGGAGGGGTAGATCGGATCTATCAGCCCGACGACGGCACAGACGAACGCGGAGGACGCTGCATGATTTTTTTTCCTGAAACGCGTGCTACAGTAAGCTAAAACTTTGAGTTATTTACAAAAGGCTGCCACCGTGTCACTTGGATGGGTAACTTGCCCTTTTCTACCTTCTGGGCAATATATATATATATATATATATATATATATATATATATATATATATATATATATATATATATATATATATATATAATAAGGAAAACTGAAGTGGTAACATGTGATTCTGTCCAATTGGTCCAGAGTGGTTTTATTAAGATTTGGATCAAATTGGAGCGTAACCCAATAAGAGAATAATATTGGGCTAAACTGTACCAGCCAAAGACTGTATCTGACTAAAATAGACGGTATGGTCAAATCCACGGTCTAGACTGCAAAATATACAACCTTAACTACCACTAATAAGAATATAGTTTGATCGTTGACCATTTGTGCACTAGCACATTGTTAATCGAATTGGACTTTTAACTGTATAGTCCATTCATTTCACACATTCATGAATGGAACTTGATAACTATATATACATTATATATAAGGAAAATTGTAGTGGTAATATGTGATTCAGTCAGATCAATCTAGAGTGGTTATTACCAGATTTAGTTTGATCAAAACGAAACCCAAATATCAAAATTAGAGGAGAAAATATTAGGCAACTGAAATCGGCCCATGACTATACCAGACCAAATAGCCTATTTGGTCCGCTCCACAAGTCTAGAATGAAAAATTTGCAACCATAATCATCACCAATAAGATGATGGTGTAAATCCAGATCATTCATTATTTATCCCTCATTTCTAATACTGGTTAAGTCACCACCTTGTTCATTGATTTGTTCATCCATAGTCTCCAGAATCAGTATAATTGCATGTGTGTTGACATGATTCGAGATATTCGATAAAATATGAGTAATATAATTGTTGGCCTTCTGAGTGTGAATTAACAGTAACACATAACCACACCCCATTTTTGAACTAAAATGAATTTGAGATGGACCCGTCATCATCATAAATTTTGATGACTATGTGATTTTCTCCAGGTAAATGATAAGATAAAGAGGTGGAGTAGATTCTTGATTCCATTACAAGTATCTTATTGACGTAATATTTGAACATGTACATAATGCTTTTCATTTTTATACAAATAGGTCTAATTTTTCATCGACACTAATAGTCATCATAGAGAAGTTGACCATCAATGTGCAACTTGACAATATCTACAACTGAACTAAATGCTATGTTTATATCCCTACAAATTATATATGTCTTGAATGCATAAAATTATAATTTTTACTGATCATTTTATAGAAATTTGAAATCATTAGCATATTCATTTGATGGAGGCAATCAATAACCTATTATAATTAAGATTCAAGCACCTTTCTATATCATCATTTTGATAAAAGTCAATTCATTATAGTTTAGTTGTCTTTTTGTTTAAACAACCACTATAATAGAGCCTTACACGCTCTCTATTTGGATCATATTTCCACCTTCATGTCAAGCATCATATTCATGTGTGGTATCTCCTATTTTGATACTGCAATAGATAGTATTTAGCTTTTTGGGGTACATCATTGTTTGGTAATTTTCTCCTAGGATTTTGAGAGCCTTTTTGAAAACTTGTTAGTTAAACGAATGGTTGTTTTTTTGACATTGGTTTTCAGAGTGGCTTCAAACATGGCTCTTTTCCCGATGATAATTTTAACTAGAAGTTTACATTTGGGTCGCTCCTGATCTCACACTTCATGCATTGAATTTCAAAAGCTCATTGAAGACCTCTATGTATCGTTAACATCTCTCCCTCTAACAGATCTCTTCCCCTATGTTTAGTGGTTCCCCCTTTTGCCAAGATCCCCATTTATTTATCAGAATGTAGATGATGATTTGAATATGAAGGTGGGTATTGGTTGAAGCATCAACACTTGTTTGAAGCCAACCTGATGAAGGAGGTTTCCAAGTTGGATAGTCCCTTAAAGAATGTAAAAATGTTTCATGCTCCGCATAGCATAATTTGCATGTAATGTATGCAAACAAGTTCCTCTTTATATTCATTACGTTTGTGAGTAGTTTATCGTGGTTAAGCACCTAAATGAATGTTTTTGTTCACTATGGGATTATCTAACTCCATATCCTGTTCCATATCCCTTTTGAACGCCTGGTTCTAGGTTACACCATCATCTGGTAAGCCTCTTTAACATAGAATATCCTGAGTGATTGTTTGGTGTGATGGAATGGAATTTCCTCTCTTCTCAAGAATGTGCCACCTATTTCATCTTTGCTTTAGTTTCTCAGTCTTGCGTTCAAGATTTATGACATGATATGTAGTGAGTATTTTTTAGTTCTTCTTATCCTTATATAGTAAATTGAGACCCTTAAGTGGGGGCATGACCTAAGTCCCTCTCATTTTATGCTCAACCTTCTTGCTTTCGTTTTTGACCTCACCTTTTTCTCTCCCTCAAACCATGATGGTTGTGGAGGGTGATTTTATGCATCCAATGGTCCAAATTTTAATCCCAATCAGAGCACATTGTGGAAGATATGACTTTTTTAGTTGCATCTTGCTCAAAAACCCTAATCATACATCTTTCCCTCCCATTTTCCTATTAGTTATCCCACCTAGCTACATGGGGGACACTGCGCATTGTTGGATCCACATGCCACAGATCTAGCAAGGATTTAGTGCTCACGGTCCCTCTCCCTCCTTGTGTCAGCTCTACTACATGTAGCAACAAGCAACGACCTTGTTGCTTCCTCATCTCCTCACATAGGAACATCCTCCCTCCTCTTTCCCAAAACCATTGGGACAGGCAGAGGTCAGGTAGGGGTAAGGGAGTCAATGCTTTCTCTCCTTATCCTCTTCCTTGGATGTCAACCCTCCAAACCATAACCGCCCACCTCAAAACCCCCTCGTCCACAATAAACCCCACCACTAGCTCGACTACACATCCATGTTGCTTTCCATACCCTCTCTGAAGCTTTGTAGCCAATAATTCCCCCTCTAGTAGATGCCTTCAGCTTTCTATAGGGTTTTCTAAAACCATGTGTGTAGGTTGATGAAGACGTAGGGAGCGTTGGGTCAGGCCAACATAGACCATATTACCCGCTCCACTCACATTTTCTTTTCCTCTCTCATTGCATGTCTCTCTCTTTCTTTCTCCCTCACTCTCCCACTCGCCTCCCACCAATGTGCACCCCAACAACCGCGAAGTCATCTCAACAACCTCCGAATGCACGCCACCTATTCCGAACCAACGCTTCCCCTTAAGTTGTTTTTTCTCTCTCTCATCTCTGTCTAGCGCTTCCTCAAGCGCACCTCAATCTGCCACATTTTTTTGTGCATCCCATGTGCTTTAAAGTCAGACCCAGTGACTACACGAGGAAATGCACACTAGTCCAGTAGTCATTACTTGACCGGGTCCCAACCAACTGATAGGTGACACATGGCCTCACATGCATCCCCTCATCCTCCCACCATAGGGGAATAGTGTTAGCACAAGTGTAATATGTGTCCTCATGGTTCACCATGATCGCACACCATACAAGCGATCGGGATCCTCACTGGCCAATCAGAGGATTCGATGTGTAATTTTCTTGTCATAAAATACCTTTGTGGAGGGTTTTCTTCAAAAAAGTTATCTCGTAGACCCAATGTCCAAAAATAACAAAATTATAAATCATTTTTATTAAAATAAGTCTTATTTATGGTGAGATGATTATTAAAACGTAAATATACTTGGTTTTCTACTTATATTCATAGAAGTGATGTTTTATGATTATTCAATGGCCTAAAATGTACTAGTATGCTTCCCTAGTGTCATTAATAATTTTCTGCATTCTAATGTCTGAATTAGTAACCTTGTATCATATTTGACATAATAAAATGACTTGGTTCATATGGATGTACCCTAATGACTACCCTAGCCTAAAAATGACCCTTTCATGTACATGTGTAACGTCCCACGATTTGAGGCCTAAGATAAAGTGATATTATAAAGGAATGATTGGACTACCCATATCACCAAGGTAAGCCTCCTTTTTAGGGTCCCCATCAATACAAATTCTAAAGTTAATGATACTCAACTTGGAGTAGTACTAGGATAGGTGACCAATTGGGAAGTTGATTCTGACTTTTGCATGAGTGAGGACAAAGTGCACAGTTAAGGCCAGTGGTGAAATGTTGGTCCAGTCGACATTTCTTAAGCTTTGCTAGAGCCTTAGGAAGTGGGCTCAGGCATTACAAATGGTATCACAACCAAAATTTGTCTAGTAGGTTGGGTCCACATGGACATCGACTTGCCAATCTTGAGTCATGCGGTCTAAGCATGTTGGAAAGAGTTGTCCATGATGATGTATCTAGATCCTAGCTTATGCATGAGTGAGAACAAAGAACATAGTTAGGCCAGTGGTGGTTGATGTACTGGACTTTACTTGTTTTTCACATGTTGTTTTCTATGTATATATTGCATAATTGTTCATTTTGATATTATTTATGCATTACTTATCATTATTATCATGGGAAACATTTTTGCATCAATTAATAAGTAGTTTTACCAAGTTATGTCAAATTATCAACTTTTATTTGAACATAAGTTGGTTTTTCCTCATTTCAGGATATCTGGGAACTTACCACACAACTTGGTGCCACCGACTTATATGTCAGTGGTACCAAAATTTTGCAAAAAATCTAATAGGAAAGCTAGAGAAAACTCTATGCCACTAACTTTGTAGTTGATAGTATTGACATTGTCTCAGTGCCACCGATAGGCGAGTCTGTGGTACTGACTTTTGTACCCAGAACAAGTCAAAAATCTCCAAAAGCAACTTGGTGCAACTAACACACAAGTCGGCAATACCGACACTTATTAGGGTTTCTAGTCAGCCGACAACTCGGTGCCAATGACTTTGGTGTTAGTGGCACCGACTATGCACGACCAACATAGATTAAAGATCAAGACAGATCCAACGACTATGACTTAATGATGACTAGAGCACCATTTATGACCTAAGGGGAGTTTATCGGGATCACAACATCACATTCTATCTTATTGTAACAGAGAACAAAGCCAAGAGAGGAGGAGAAGGAGATGACCATATATTGAATAATTTAGGAACCTCCATGAAGCATATTTATAGTCAGGGAACACTGTGGATCGAGGCACTCACCAGAGTAGATCATCCAGACCGATTTATCCAAGGGTTTTCATTTGTTCTTCTGATGTTTAACTCATTTGTTTTGTCTTCTGTGTTGTATTTGTTGATAGAAATTATGTGGTACTAATCCCCTTGGGGGTAACCCGGTTTAGCATTTTAATTGACTTCCATGATTATATATATATATATTCCTTAATTATAGACATAAATGTATGATTGGTTAATGCATTGCAAGTGCTTGATCACCAAAAATAATTTCTTAATTGCTTAGAAAGAGGAATTAATGGTTGGACAAGTCATAGATTTGCACAGCTAATACCGTGCCTCGGGAGAGAACTTACGACTGTGAAGGGAATAACCTTGAGTTTTTCTTAATGAACCGATCCAATGTTTAAATCACTACGAAAGTGGGGCGTGTCTTAGTATAGGTAGTGTATTACACTGCGAGAGTGGGTAACACTTACTATAGATCCCTTAGTCCATGGTTAGGGGTAAATGATTGTTAACAAAATGGATTTAAATGCAATGTATATAGTGGTGGAACTGTAATCCTAAGGAATCCACTAAATCTTGATCACATTTCACTTAATTTAGATTTCAATTCATGTCCTTAGGCTTAGCTGGATAGGCTATAATTATTAGTAGTCTTTGGTGTTTCATTGAGTTTGACATTGGGGACTCATAAGCCTATACTAATCGATGGGTACACTTGCATTTTGCACACCACGTTTAGGTGTATCAACTTTTTGGCACTGTTGTTTATGAGACAACAACTCCAGCATTGTGAGTGGTTTGACCAGACACTATAGCCCATTTATTTTTCCTATAATTATTTTCCTAATACTTTCTTTGAAATTGAACATAATTGAACATCTTCTTCTTTTTCACAATAAATCACTAGTATTCTATGTTCTCACATTGCTATTAAGTTTCGGGTACTAGTGCATAGATTACAAAAAATCTACTCCAAAAAGTACATGGATGGAGGTTTCTCCATAAATGAAGAGAGTTTGGAGCTTTAGCTGAGAAGCTCATCCAAGCCCCACCACCTTAGGCAGAGTAGACATAGGCAATAGACATGGACGCAAATGTTGAAGAACGTGTTGAACAAGGACTTGAAGAACATATAGTATGGGATAAGATTAAGGCATTTTAGTCATAACACATTTAGGACTGATCAAAAAACAAGTAGAAAACATGAGCAGTTACAAAATAGATCATGTACTAGTGCACTGATTAAATATCAATCATTCCGTGGCCACGGTATGGAGGACTCGATGGTTCACATCAATATCTTTATGGAAAATTGTGATATGTTGAAGATCAACTAGGTTCCAGCTATAGTGATCTACTTAAAGCTATTCTCCTACTCATTGTTACAAAAGAAAAAAAGTATGATTTCTTAGTATTTTACCAGAATTAATAAATACCTAGGTTGAAATGATTGACGTCTTCTTCAAGCGGTACTTTCTACCTTAGAAGACCAATGACCTAGTGAGGAAGATTCACAACTTTTAGAAGCATGTTGAGGAGTCTGATCTGAAGCATGGGAGTGATTTTAAAACAATCTTATGAAGGTCCGTCATCATGGAATTGACCCATACGGCCAGGCAATGACATTCTACTATGGTCTACACAAAGGGGAGATGACTAGTCTTGACAACGTAGGAGTACGTTTCTTTCTAAATAATAAGGCTATCATGTGTCACAAGATATTGAAGAACATGGATAAAAATCAGTCTTGGGGTGATGAGAGAGAAGAACCAACAACAATGAATAGAGGTATGAAATCTAGAGAGATTGCTAAATTGAAGGCACAGATGGAGAGCCTTACAAGGAAGCTAGAGCACAAATCTAGCACCTCATCTGGAGGTGAAGAGGAGGAATGCATGTACTCACATCTGCAATATTAGTAGGATAGAGGTCATTGTAAGATATACTAAATAGAAGACATGATGGATATTTGGTGGGTGCAAATGAGGATTTTTTGGACCAGACAAAAAGGGTGCCACAAAATCAAGGGGCTCAAATCTACAAAATTGAAAATCAGATATCTCAGTTGGCAGCAGATGTGGCATCCATAAAGAAGCCCATTCAATAGATATTTCCTAGGAACATAGAGACAGTGCAACAACATCATTAAGTAAATTTTTTCTCTATTCTTAAGGTTTGGAGAAGGTTAATAAGGAATCACTAGAGAAACACACTATAGAGTCAGATTGGGTGTATGTGCCAGAAGCTCCATTTCCCTATAGCCTGTATAGAAGACTAGGAGGATGCAAAATGCCAATGCACTACGCTTATACATGCACCTTAATCAATATAGGGTTAGAAACAAAATACAAGGATACCCCATCTTCATCGGGTGTGCAAGACAAGGAGCTTGAAAGATCCACAATTGTTGTACACACATCCCCATTTTGGAAAAGGTGACCATACAAGAAGAACAAGTGAAGGTTCTACTTCATAGTGGACCAATCACAGTCAACATGGAGGCACCCACAATTCATAAGGAGAAACCACATGACATCCCATCCACATGAGATATTCTAGATTTTGTCCTAGGAGGTGGCATTGATGCAAGATTTGTGAAGGAGTTCTCTAATGTGCCATATATCTTCCTCACAAGCATAGAGATGCCACATGTTCCATTTCTGGATAGTCTAAAGCCAATAAAAGAGGAAAACCAAATCAAGTAATTCATAGAAATCTTCTAAAAGCTCCACATCAACATCCCACTCGTGGAGGAGACAGAACAAATTCTCGCATATGGAAGATTCTTGAAGGATACATCAACAAGATGAGACATATACAAGATACATATGTCTTATGTGTTGATAAAGTGGTGAGTGAGATGATCTAGGGAAGATTTACAATGAAGTGAAAAGACTCAAGATATTTCTACATCCATTGTTCCATAGGCAGCAAACAATTCCAACAAGCATAGTGTGACTCTAGGTTGAGCATAAATCTCATGCCTCTCTCTACCTTTCAGAAGGTAGGATTGAAGAAATCGACAAATATGTCCATGAAAATCCAGTTGGAATATGGATCAATTTGAGGTCATATGAGATATGTGGGATGTGTTAGTCATAGTCGATAAGTTCATATATCCTGTCAATTTTGTGGTAATAGATTTGCACGAGTTGTGGGGATTAGAGATGTTATTAGGAACGTGGTTCCAAGATACAACCAATGTGATCATTGCCATGGGTAGAGGTTACTTGATACTCAGGATAGACAATCATAGAGTGGAGTTCAGACTGTTAGATAAGTCTTCACAACCATCCCGTAACAATGCAGGCTGAAGAAAATCACCTTTTCAAGCCTAGAACTTTAAACAAGGTGCTCATGGGAGGCAACCCAAATTTATTTCTATTTACTTTTTAAAGTATTTTCATGAGTTGAATTTCATATTTTTCTTGTTATATCTTAAATTTATGTATAAATGGTACCTTGATGCTTTTACTTGGTGTGTAGGTAGAGTCAAAGTCGGTACTACTGACACTACTCTCGGTACCAGTGACCTGCTTAAAAATGTTCTACAAGGATTTTGTAAAAATTTGATACCATCGACACACAATTCGGTGATATCGAATCCATGTTAGGTCAAATTCTATAGAAAGTCAGTACAATAAATAACCAAGTCGGTAGCACTGACTTTTCTTAGAAAAATCATAGATCTACATGAAAAGATTGTCGATACCATCGACACACATGTGAGTGGCACTGAATCCAACATCTCAAAGAAGGATAGAGGACGCCATATCTCAGTACCACTGATACACAAGTCGGTGGCACCGACACTAAGGTATATATGCTAGTAGAACTGATTCATAGAGGCCACATGAACATTTTAGCCACCACTTCCACCGTAAATGATACCCTTGTTCCACCTCTTTGTTAGAACTCTGACAATGAAGACATAGTCAAGTTCAAGCTTAGAGGGGATGTTGGAATGGATTTATTTGTTCTATTTTCTATCTTGTTATTAGTTTTTGTTATTTGCATGTATATGATCCACATCTATCTAGTGTAATCGTGGATCTTAGTTATCATGATTTCATCTACCATTAAATAAAAAATGTGTTTCGTGTCCTTGCAATGAAATTTAAAATTCTAAAAATGATTACATATTTTTAAGTTTAATTTGCAAAGTGTAATGCAACACCAACTAGAAGAAATATATGTGTTAGATAGCTCGAGGTCACTTAATATGAATGAAAATTTTAATTTATTCAAGAATTACATATGATGATGGGGTTTGAGCCCAAGCCGACAAAACAAGTAACAAGACCTTAATTGGGGGTTTTTTGGGAAGAAACTCTAAGGTTACCATGTACACAGGTTAATGGGAGAGGGACATATCTAATTAAAAAATGCATTGTCTATTAATCATGTGATTCCACCCACTTTTCATCATATTTCGTCCACCACCTTACAAAGATCAAGTAACCCAAATTGTTTCCACTTGATTTCATTACACATTATAATAAGTAGCATGATAGCTGTTTCTTTTTATTGCATTAGTAAGAATGAGAAAAAAAATAGAGATATGTATTATAATTAGTTGCATCAAAAATTTCATGTAGATCGCATTGTCTTTTTGCATCATTCTTTACATCATCTATCTATGTAGCTTTCTCCTTAAATACTAAGTGAAATGATACATATCCACATCCTCCCCAATGAAAAACAATGAAAAAATAAGAAATGTTATGTTGAAAAAAAGCCCAAGCATATATTATAAATCTTGATAAAATTGGAGGGCAGGAGAAAAAAAGACAGATCAGATAAATTAGGAGAAAAGGATGTCTTGAAATCAAATCTAAAATTCATTCATGGAGAAGGTGAAAAAAGTTACATGTATGCATTCTTTACCCGCACTCATCAATCAGATGAGACCGCAAGGTGCATTCATCATCCCATCACATTATTAGGCATTATAATTTGTGCATTTTTCATTCCCTTCATTATGTAGGGTCATCATACCCTTTTTTTTCATAAATAATTTGTATGTTACTTGTGACACTTATTCATAACCACTTATTTCATTCCATCCATTGGTCTTTATGGTAGTCCACATATATTATCAATCCCCTCATTCACTTTTATATGGGCAACTGCTTCCAACAAAATTTTAGATAAGAGCAATGTAGATAGGGAATCACATGGTGCATCAAGTGTATGCCCTATTGATTATGGTGTTAACTTCTCTATAAAAATTGTTTCATTTATCTAAGGAAGGTATCCTTACTGAACATATTTTGTCACTTCAGGGTAGTTATTTGTTTAGTGGTTGGTAAGAGCCATTTGGGAACCATTAGGTGGGGGAATTTGAGAAATTTAGTTCATATTGTTTCTCCACTTGAAGACTTATATCTTAAAATATAGAGGTGGTGTTGCTCGAGGGCGATCAACATCGTTCATGCTTAGGGGATTTTGATGCACTAGATTTTAGTTGCTTTTCATAGGCTATTTTTTCATGTATTTATTGCATAATTTCTCATATTATATTACTTGTGCATTTCTTATAATTATTAGCATGTGAAACACCATCACATCAATTACTAAGTATATTTATCAAATTATGTCAAATTATCAACTTTTATTGGGAACCGTGTTGATTTTTCCTCATTTTAAGATATTTGAGCACTTTCAGCACAGCTGGTGCCACCAATTTATAAGTTGATGGTACCAACATTTTGCAAAAATCCAATAGGAAATCTAGGGAAAACTTGGTGCCACCTAATTCCCAGTCGGTGGTATTGACACTATCTCGGTGCCACCAATAGGTGAGTAAGTGGATCCAACTTTTGCACCCAAAATAAGTCAAAACTCACCAAAAGCAACTCGGTGTTCCCGACACACAAGTCAGTAGTAGTGACACTTATCAAGGTTTTGGGTCAACCGACAACTCGGTGCCACCAACTTTGGTGTAGGTGGTACCGAATGTATGTGAGCAATGCAGATTAAAGATCAAGAAATACCTGATGATTGTGAGCTAATGATGGCCAGAGCACCACTTATGACCTAAGGGGAGTTCATCCAGATTGGAACATAATATATGTCATTGCAAAAGAGCACAAAGCTGAGAGAGAAGAAGACGAAGGAGACAACCACGTACTGGATGATTTAGGAACCTTTGGGAAGAAGATTTGTAGTCAGAGCATTGTGGATTAAGGCATTCACCAGAGGGGATTGTCCATACTAGTTTCTCTAAGGGTTTTCATTAGTTCTTCTGATGTTTAGTTTTTTTCTCTCTTCCTTGTTATATTCGTTGATAGAAATCATGTGGGGCTCATCCCCTTATTCCTTAGGACCCAGGAGTAGCCCAATTTTGTTGACTTGAGAGTTCTACATTGTCCATATTTTTATAATGACTTAACCATTACATTCCTATGTATCTAATGTGTTTGTTAAAGATTGATTTTAGGCATTAGGTACAAGAAAAGGATCAATTTATGGAAGCCCTAGCTTGTTCAAGTTCAATTCAAAAGCAATGTAAGTGTACAATTTCAGAAATCATTTCAAATGACCTTAGATGACTTTTGTAATCACTTGTATTTATGATATGACTTGTAACTAAGATGAGAAAAATTAGGGACACTTAATTCCAATGTTTGATCACTCAAATGTCAATTTAGAAAATTTGTCATAGGCTGTTTATCAGTCGAGTTGGAAACTCGATCGATCCAGTGATGGATTTTCTAGAGAGACCAATTGGTTGAGTTGCACACTCACAGAACTTGACTGACTGACTCATTGAGAAAAACTGATTTTATCTCATCGGTCGAGTTTCCTAAAACAAACTCGATCGATAGTTTGAAAATTGGCTTTGTCACTTAGTGGATCGGTTGAGTTACCTTTATTAGAACTTGACCAAATGTACTGTATGAAAAATGTAGGAAAAGTGATTACAATTGTTAGAGAGTTATTTTGAGCAAAAATAGATCCATTGCAACCCAGAAAAAGGCTATATTTTTCCCTTAAGTGATCGAACACTCAAGGGAACACACCCATATATAAATAGGATCCCTTGGAGTTCATTCCAAGTTTGCTCATTCATGCTATTCTAAGTCCTTGCTATAGTTGAGTCTGTACAACTCCTTGAGCCCCTTTCTCTCTCTCATTTACCAAAAATTTCGTGATTATGTGTGACTTAGGCCAGTTGTAAGAGAGCTACTTCCTTGTGCTTATAAATCTCTCATTCCATTCCATCTTCCCTATCCCTTTTCTCAAAGAAGCAAAGGTGAAGCAAGATACTCCAAGTGAAGGTGAAGTTGTTATTGTTCTTCTTCAAGGTTAAAGAAGAGGTGAAGATCTTTTCCAGATGAAGGATAAGGTCAATGACAAGATTCAAGAAGAGTCGGCAAATTCCTTCAAGGCCAAAGACTTGATGCAAGTTTGGGTAAGTCCTTATTGAGGGCTGAAGACATCTTGATGATGTGGGTAAGTCCTTGTGTAGGTGGAAGACTCTTGTTTTGAATAGGTAAGTTCTTGGATGTTGGTAGTCTCCTTATATCTCTTATGAATGGAATATAAATATAAATAGATTGAAAAGTCCTTGAGGTTGACCTCTCTAGTTAGTGGATTGACTCTCTCCTAGTTTGGATAGTGGAACCAAACTAAACCACCTTGACTAAGTGTTTGTTTCAATTTCTCTCATCCTTGCTATGCCTATTTAGTTAGGACTTCAAATTACCTTTGAGCTATTGGTTTTAATTGATATAATTTGAAGGTCTAACTTATCTTGTGAGAATTTTGAAGCTCTATTCACCCCCCCTCTAGAGACCTAGATACATAAAAGTGGTATCAGTGCCAAGAATCTTCTCCAACAATCTCCCACGAGACGAGAAGATGGACAACAACCTACTTGGTTCACTGCACCTAGAGGGTGGATTCTCCACGCATCCTTCAGTCTTCAACAACACCAACTTCCTCTATTGTATGAAGTTCTCCATTCAAGGGATGAACTTTGATATGTGGAAGGTGATGGTTACACCATACAAAGAGCCAACCGGGGCTACTGCAACATGGAGTGAAGGTGCACTTAAAGAAGTCCAACTCAATGCCAAAGCCATAAGCATCCTCTATGCAACCCTTACCCCAATAGATTTCAACTGCATCTCATCTTGGGACACCACCTATGAGATTTTGGATAAATTGTGCATTACCTATGAGGGAAAAAAGATAGTCAAGGAGGCCAAGATATACATGTTGAACATCCTTCTAGAGAACTTCAAGATGTGCAAGAAATAAGGGATTGCAGAGATGTACTCTAGGCTCAATGTCATCATCAATGGACTATCTGCTTTAGGCAATACTTTGGATAGAGGTGTAATCAACTCCAAGAGATAGGACTCTACCAAAGAGATGGGAGTCAATGGTGACCTCCATTGAAGAAGTAAGGAGCCTTGGTGACATACCAACCATAGAGCTCATTGGCAACCTCCAAGCCCATGAGACAAGGCTTGACAAGCAAGAAGAAGAAGCCAAGCAAGAAGAGAAGGAAGCCAAGAAGATCAAAGATAGTTCTTTCATAACACAAGTGGAGGCGGTCATCCTTCAATAACAACTTGGTTTCCGGACATCTCCCTCCTCCTGAAGTGAAGATGATGGCCCTAGTGAGCATGAAACCAACTACATCAAGGGCAAGCATTTAAGGGAAAGCAATCCTCCTCCTCTACTCCTATATGCTACAAGTGTGGACAAAAGGGACACTATAAGGGTGAATGTCACAAGTCAAGAAAGTCACACCACAAGGGCAACTCCAAGAAGGAGGAAGAGTAAAAAAAAGAGAGAAAGTACAAGAGGAAGGACAAGAAGAAGAAAAGACACAAGAATGTAGCTAATGAAACTTGGGAAGCTTCATCCACAAGTAGCTCAAGCTCCAAAGAAGATGGATAGTGCCACCTTGCACTCATGGCCTCTACTAGTGAAGAAATTGGTGAGGAATATGTAAGATGGATTGTTGATAGTGGCTGCACTAATCATATGACAAGTGATATAAGCCATTTCAACAACTTCACTAAAAAGAAAGTAGGTTCGACTACCTTTGGGGACAACCAGAAAGGTAAGGTCAAAGGTGAGAGTGATGTAGGTGAATCCTTGTGTATCAAGAATGTTCTGTTTGTGGATAGCCTACATCACAATTTAATTAATGTAAGTCAATTATGTGATAATGCTTACCTTATTCTATTTACTTCTTTTGAATGCCTAATTCTAGATTCCCTCACTTATCAAGTTATATATAAGGGAACTAGAAGTGGTAATCTTTATGTAATTGTGCTTGACTCTATTAAGCCTATTGTTGGTAGCTGCCTAATAGTCAACTCACATGATATTTCTCCTTGTCATCGTCGGCCTGGTCATGTAAATATGCATCAAATGAAGAAGTTGAGCAAAAAGGACTTGGTCAAGGGACTTCCCAAATTAGATTTTGAAAAGGATGAGGAATGCCAACCTTGTACCCAAGGAAAGCAAACCAAGTCCTCCTTCAAATACAAAGGAGTCCTTATACCAAGAGAGATCTTGAACTTCTTCACATCGATCTATGTCGACAAATGAGAACTCAATCGCTTGGTTGTTCCAAGTATTGCCTTATTATTGTCGATAATTTCTCTAGATATACGTGGACCTTCTTTCTTGTTTCCAATAGTGATATACTTGACGTTGTCTCAAGTTTTTGTAAATGAGTTCAGAATGAATCTTCTTGCTGGATCATTTTCATATGTAGTGATCATGTGGGAGAATTTGAAAATGATCCTTTTGAATTTTTTTGTCAAGAATCTGACTATGCACATAACTTTTCTTCACCTCAAACACCTCAAAAAAATGGGGTTGTAGAGAGGAAGAATAGGTCTTTATAGGAGATGGCCAGGTCCATGCTTTTAGAGTATGACACTCTAAAGAAGTTTTGGGCTGAAGCCGTCAATACCTCATGTTTTTAAGCAACGTTGGGTTTTTACACATCCTTCTTTAAACACTGTAAGCGTTGCGCATGACCTCCCATTTCCTACACATATTCCTCCACACCCTTGAAGATGAGCTATCATAGCCTCTGTGAAAGCCACCGTATCTGCTACCAGACCACAAAAACCAAATGGTCTCCTTATCCCTAAGGAATCTATCCACCCTTCTTCCATGGATTTGCTTCACCATATCTTCAGGCGTTGTAATGTTGAGGCCTCCCTTACAGAAATGCTTCATAATATGTTGTCCTATGCCAAGGAATGACCTTTGTTTCCCCAAAGAAAATTGTCTATTAGTTTTCTCATGTTTTCGATAGTAGCATGATGAATATCGCAAACCTCACACCAAAATCTGACCATACCCTATAGGACCGATCTGGTTAGTATCAACCTGCCGGCCATAGACAGCCGCAAAGAAGACCATCCCTGTATCTTGGATCTAAGGCAGTCCAAGCATTGAGAAAAATCCCTGGATGACCCTTTACCACCAGCAATGGGGACACCAAGATACCTAGCAGGTAATCATCCCACTTTGATCCCGGTAGCTCTTCTGATTCTTCCTCTTCTAGCATCGTAGGATTTAGAGAGGTAAATATTGGATTTGATGGTGCTCTTATAGAGCCCAGAGAGGTAGCCAAAATTAATCAGTTGCCGCTTCATTTCTTTCACTCTGTTAGCATGCCCTGAAGTGAACATCATGATGTCATCAACGAAAATCAGGTGGGATATGACTTTTGTGTTCTTGACTTTAAACAGTTTGATATTGCCCTTTCTTTCAGCTTCATATAGCATGGTGGTGAGCCCTTCCATAACAATGGTGAACAACAGGGGGAAAGAGGATCCCCCTGTCTCAACCCATTTGAAGCTTTAAAGAGCCCAACATGACCACCATTTAAGAAGATGGAGAAGGAGGTAGTAGATACACATTGCTTCATAATATGTATCCACCTTTCGTTGAAACCCACTAACTCCATGATGGCCCATAGTGCCTCCCATCTGACATGATCAAATGCCTTTGTGAGGTCCACTTTCAAGCAGGCTTTGGCACTACTTTTCTTTGTCTTAAAGCCAATAAGAAACTCTGCCGCCAGCAAGGTGCTATCAGTGATTCTCCACCCACTGATGAAAGCGCTTTGCTCCTTGGAGATGATCTGAGGCAACACCTTTAAACGTCCTGCAAGTACTTTGGATACAATTTTATATAAAACATTACAATAAGAAATCGACCTATAGTCGGCGATGCTTACAATATTATTTTTCTTTGGGATTAGCTTGATAAAACCATGATTGACGGCCAACACCATATTGTGGCCATTGATAATCCTTCTAACAGCTTTTGTTATATCAAACTTTATAAGGCTCCACATGCTTTGAAAGAACTTGGCATTCATGCCATCAGGCCCCAGGGCCTTGCTGGCATGGATGGAAAAAATTGCCCTTCTGACTTCATCCTCCTCTGCTTGGGAACAAAGCATGGCATTGTCATTCTCATTAACTCTTCTACCAGGAAGCAGATTAGTGTAGTTGGGCCAGCTTCTCTCTTCTTGGTTATACAACCTTGTGAAGTAGTTGATAGCATTTAAAGCAACCCATCTCTACTGTCAACCACCTAACCATTCTCATCCATCAATTCATGAATTGATTCCTTAAGCTCTTTCTTCTTTACTGCCCTATGGTAGATTTTAGTATTGCGATCCCCATCTCTCACCCATTCAATTCTCCTTCTCTTCAAGTAATACACTTCTTTGACTTTCTTTAGCTTGTGCAGCCTATCTTCAGCTCCTTCTTTTTCTTTTATGAGTAACTCATTAAGAGGGTCATACCTGATAGCCTACATAACACGATTATATTTCAGTTCAGCTTCAACAATTAAATTCCTAAGGTTGATCTTCTCTTTGTTCCACTTTTTAAGGGCACCCTTCGTGTTTTGTATCTTCTTCAAAGCAATGTACAAATCCTTGCCTTCAACATTTATGCTCGAACTCTTCTGTACAACCTCCTTGAAGCCAGGCTAGTCACACCACCAATTAAGGAACCAGAACGGTCGCCTGATATGAGGTTTATAAACTAAATCGATGTTCATCCATGAGTGATCACTCAGGGGATTGGATCCAATTTTTATATAGGAGTTGGGCCAAAGGTTAAGCCAATGTTCATTCACCAAACCTTTGTCTATAGCACTCGAAATCCTCCTGTGCTATACTTGTTTGTTTGACCAGGTGGTCCTACCTCCCACTTTATTCAGCTCAATTAGTCTTGTATCCTCCACCATGCTGTTGAAACCCGCCATCACTCTCTCAGGAACAACTTTGCCCCCAAACTTCTCGCCTAATCTTCTAACATTGTTAAAATCCCCTATGATAAGTGAGGGAATTTCATGCTGAGCTGTATCAGATAATACTTTCCACATCCTCATTCTATCGTTCTCCAATCTTTCACCATACAAACCTGAAAGGATGAAATTAGCTCCACCTTGATTACAGTAAGACACCGTCATAACTTGGTTAGATATGTTAATAGCATCAACATCCCATATCGACCCTTTCCAACCAATGACAATACAACCACCATCTCTTAGGGACAGGTTCGACATAGCATTCCAGTTGTCAGGGAACATAGTATGAACTCTTTTACAAACAACTCTTCTAATTCTTGTTTCTAAGCACACCACAAGGGTTGCACCAATCTCTGTAATGGCTTTCCTCAACTCCCTTTGGCTCCCCACCAAAGAAGCACCTTGCACGTTCCCTGCGAGAATCAACATTTAAATGGTTTTGTTAGTACCACCCCCAGAATCAGGAGGAGTACTTTGCTTTCCTTTCTTAGCAACACTTCCAGTCTGCCTCGGGCTTCTACTTCTGCCTGGTTCGCCTCCTCCAGGGTCCTCCTCCCCAATTTCATATAGAATAGAGAAAGGGTTACCGTCAATGATAGTCTCAGCTAGCTTAGCCAAGCCATCACTCGGGGTCTCAATCTCCTGTATTTCTCCATCCTCAACCACCACTGCTATCTATTGTGAGCTATTAAACACCAAGCAAGTACCTTTATTAGCAACACCAGAAGAGGCAGCATTATCAACAATATTCTCACCGGTTTCCAAGCCCTCCTCATTGGATGAAGGAACAACCACCTTCTCTTTACCTTTCCTAGATCCCGGAGGGGGTCTAGATTTCCCTGACCTTCTGTTTCTTCCGCGAGGTGGGTCTAGGATGATGGGTGGAGCACTGCACACAGTCTTGCTCCTCTCCCATGGGCAATCCCCACTGAATACTGTCATACCCTAAACCATGTCTACCAATTTGTTTAGTAGTATGGTGTAGGATGTCATTAAGACTCTTTTTACCAACTAAGAATCTTTGCAAAGAAGATCTCAAACTATCATTATCATGCATCAGAGAAGTAATAGTAGAAGAAAAATGATTGATATTATCTCTAGCATGTAAAAGATCATTTTCTAAGCAAAGAAATTTAGTTAAATGAGAATCTCTATCAATATGAAGAGCAACAACATCATTCTCTCTACTAGTAGAACTAGAACAAGAATCATGCACATTGATTTTAGCAATCAAGGAGGCATTTTCTGTTTCTAATTCTTGCAAAACATAATCTTTGTCCTTGTTTTCAGATTTAAGAACATCAATATCATGCATGAGAGAATCAACAATTAAAGTATGCTCTTCATTAGAACTAGTCATGAGAGGTTGAGCTTCTAGAAATCTTATCTTATCAAGCAAACTAGCATTTTCAAGTTTAAGAGAGTCTACTTGGCTAATACAATCATTTTTATCATCAAGCAAGCAATAATTAGCATGTTCAAGATAATCTAGTTCTACATGCAAATTATCAACAATTTTAGCAAGCTTTTTCTTTTTCCTTTTAGAAGACTTAGAGAGGCACAAATATCATGAATAATAGAAATCAAAGATTATTTATCTAAAGAGTTTAGATTTACCTCACTTGAGTCTTCACTTGTTGACGCTATAAGAGCAAAATGGCATTCTCCTTCATCACTAGAGCTTGATCTTGATCCTTCACTTGAATCTTCACTTGAGCTTGAGTTAGAGGAGCCACATGAGCTTGAGTGCCATTTCTCCTTCTTCTTGTGAAGATGGGCCTTTTTGCCTTATGGGAAATCTTCCTTGTAGTGACCCTTCTTTCCACATGTGAAGCACCGGATGGAGGAGGACTTGCCTTTGTAGAATCTACCCCTGGAGTACATGGAATCTTGTTTGGCTTGAGAGGATGGAGAGACTTGTTCCATGATAGCTTCAATTTGAGCCTTCATTTCAGGCTTCTTTATTCTCTTTAGTTCTTTCTTCTCTTGTCTTTCTACTTCCTCCCTCTTGTCAAGTGTGGCTTCATGTGCTTGTAGATTTCCAATGAGCTCTTCAATAGGAATATCCTTAAGAGACCTTGCTTCTTCAATAGAAGCCACCTTGGGTTCCCACCTCTTGGGGAGAGTTCTAAGGATCTTTGAGTTGATCTCTCCACTAGAAATAGGATGTCCTAGAACAACAAGACCATTCACAATGGTGTTGAGCCTTGAGTACATGTTGGCTATGCTCTCCTCCTTTCTCATCTTGAAGTTCTCAAGCAGCCCTTTGAGCATGTAGACTTTGCTTTCCTTCATTTGATCTGTCTCGTCATAAGTGATGCAAAGCTTTCTCCATACCTCATAGGCTGTTTCACATGAAGAAATCCGGTTGAACTCGGTGGGGGTCATGGAGGCATAGAGGATGTGCATGGCTCTAGCATTCAAGGTTGCTTTCTTCAAGGTAGCTTCATCCCATTCTTCAATCTTTGTCTTTGGTAGCATGTATGGGATGTTCACCATTTGCCACATCTCAAGACTTCATCCTTGGATGTAGAATGGAAGTCTTCTTCTCCAATAGAGAAAATGGCTCCCATCAAAGATTGGAAGGTTGGTCGAGAATCTCCCTCCTAGGTAGTCACCCATCTTCTCCTACTTGTTGAAGTATGCTTGGTGAAGACCCGCTCTGATACCAATTGTTGGATCCTAGATGGGTGATTAGATGCTCTAGAGGGGGGGGGTGAGTAGAGATGACAATACTTAAACAAAACTCATTAAACCTTTAAGATATATGACAAGATAAGGTTGCTAAATAGCTAATTTGAGTGCAACTAAAACATACATAGAAAGGGAGAGAGAGATTGAATGTGCACCAAATAGACAAGCTATTTAGAGTGGTTCCACATTTCAAACTAGAAGTGTGTCAGTCCACTTGCCTAGAGAGGTCAATCTCTAGGACTTCCAAACTATTGCACTCTTATATTCATTCATAAGACATACAATGCATGACCAAACAAAAGACTTACCTATCCAATACAAAGAGTCTTCAACCTTACCAAGGACTTACCCACTTTACAAGAGTCTTCGGCCTTCTCCAAGGACTTACCCACTCTTGCACAAGTCTTCATCCTTGCACGGATCACCCACTCTTCTTGGATCTTCAACTTTTGACTTCACCTTCACTCAGAGAAGCTTCCACCAAGGTCTTGCCCACTTGAGTCTTCTACCTTCTCCAAAGGCTTACCCACTCTAGCTCCAAGTCTTTAGCCTTGATCTTCACCAAGGGATGCCTTCTCTTGTTCTTCTTCACCTCTCTTGAGCAAGAGAGAGAACCTTCATCTTCATGATTGAAATGAGAGATAGGTAGGTGGTGGAAGTGAGAGCCTCACAAGATGTACATGTAGGACTAGCTCTCTTACATATTTCCTACTCACTCTAATGGATGTAGCAAGTGATTAAGCTTAGAGAGAGAGAGGAGGCTGTAGGAAACACTGAGCTATAGAATAGGAATCTCACATAGAGTTTTGCAATGAATGCTCAACCTTGGAATGAAGCCCAAGGGGTCCTATTTATAGCTGGAGATGCCTCTTAGCCTTTGGGAACACTTGAGAATGAAAACTAGACGTTTTGTGGCTGGCAACAGATCTATTTTCACTTGTTGCAACTCCACAACGGCTAGAAGCACTTTTCTACACTTTTCCGTACAGTGCAATAGGTCGATTTTCTATAAGGGTAACTCGACCGATAGAGTAAAAGACAAAGCTGATATTCATACCATCAGTCGAGTTTGTCCTGAGGAAACTCGACCGACAAATGAAAATCGATTTGGTCAATTACTCCATCAGTCGAGTTCTGTGTAAGCACAACTCGACTGATACAATCTCTAGAAAATTGATCTAGGATGATCGGTCAAGTTTTCAGGCTGGGAAACTCGACTGACAAAGTGTCTGTAATCAATTTTCAAAGTTGCATCTAAAGTGCTCTAATATTTGATCTAAGTGTTCCTGGTATTTTTCTAATCTTAATTACAAGTCATACAATCATTACAAGTGATTTACAACATGATTCTAATGGATATACATCATATTACAAAAATGTGCACTTGTATGACTTTGACTTGTCTTTTCTCCAATTTGAGATGCATAAGTTGGGGCATTTGGAGTGTGTCTATACCTAATCTGAAATCACTCAAGTAGAGACATTAGACACCAATATGTGGAATGGTTAGTCATCATCAAAACAAGGGTTTAGTCAATTTAGACGTGAGTCAACATTGACCTAATTGACCTTGAGTCAACAATCTCCCCCTTTTTGAAGATGACAAACCATTCCATAAATGTATTGAAAGATTTAAAGTAAAATCATACCTTTGGAGAAACCTAGGGGTTTCAAAAGAATTGAGCTCATATGCTCCCCCTCAATTGATGTACATGGAGTTCTCATACTCCCCCTCAATTGATACTATTTCTCCTGCATGGTTAGCTTTCATAACATTTATAGAAATTATGTCTTCTACTCATATATGTTCTACACATATATGTCTTCTCCCTTTTTTACCTTCTCCCCCTTACATGGACATACTTCTCTTCTTCATGTAAGACATGCCTTCTTCCTCTTTTTAATAGAAGACATACCTTTCTCCCCCTTTGTCATTTCAAAAAGTGGGGTTATAAAGAAATAAGAAACATTACTTGTTAAAGAGAAAGGAGATAACACAAAGTTATATAAGGAGAGTAGAAGAGCACAGATAGGGGCTTGTCCAAGCATAGAAAGAAAAGCAAGTTAAATCATATACTTGAACAAACCACGATGCAAGATAAAGTGCTGCAGAAAAATAATAAAACATAATTTTGACCCTCAAGATGATGGATTTTGACTAAAAAGCATCGGAGCTCATCGCAAAGCAATGAGGCTTGCTCAGAAGGTTGTTTCTGCATGAAAAAAACTAGTCTTGCACCAAAAACTGAAACTGGAGAAAAATCTACATAAAATCCAAAAATACTCTAATTTCTACATACAATGTAGATCTAAGTACCCTACATCACAATGTTATGCAAGCAACTCAAGATAGTAGATATGCAATTCAAGGAACAAGCTTGAGCATGTATGAGACAAGATACAAGCATAGCATATAGATGAGCAAAGATGCCAATTATAAATAAGGTTAGAACTCATGTATATGAACTACTAGTAGATGATATCACAAGTTAGGACTACTAGTAGGATCTAAATCATAGCAAGAGAGGATGTAGGAAGCACTTAGCTATGGAATAGGAACCTCACATAGAGTTTTGCAATAAATGCTCAACCTTGGAATGAAGCCCAAGGTGACTTATTGATAGCTGGGGATGCCTCTTAGCCTTTGGTAACACTTGAGAACAAAAACAAGCCATTTTGTGGATTGCAACAAATCTATTTTCACTTGTTCCAACTCCACAATGGCTAGAAGCACTTTTTTGCACTTTTCCGTACAGTGCAATCGATCGAGTTTCTATAAGGGTAACTCGACCGATAGAGTAAAAGACAAAGCCGATATTCATACCATCGGTCGAGTTTGTCCTGAGGAAATTCGACCGACCAATGAAAATCGATTTGGTCAGTTACACCATCGGTCGAGTTCTGTGTAAGCACTACTCGACTGATGCAATCTCCAAAAAATTGATCTAGGATGATCGGTCGATTTTTCAGGCTGGGAAACTCGACCGACAAAGTGTCTGTAATCAATTTTCAAAGTTGCATCTAAAGTGCTCTAATATTCGATCTAAGTGTTCCTGATATTTTTCTAAGATTAATTACAAGTCATACAATCATTACAAGTGATTTACAACATGATTCTAATGGATATACATCATATTACAAAAATGTGCACTTGTATGACTTTGACTTGTCTTTTCTCCAATTTGAGATGCGCAAGTTGGGGCATTTGGATTGTGTCTATACCTAATCTGAAATCACTCAAGTAGAGACATTAGACACCAATATGTGGAATGGTTAGTCATCATCAAAACATGGGTTTAGTCAATTTAGACGTGAGTCAACATTGACCTAATTGACCTTGAGTCAACAATCTCCCCCTTTTTGAAGATGACAAACCATTCCATAAATGTGTTGAAAGTTTTAAAGTAAAATCATACCTTTTGAGAAACCTAGGGGTTTCAAAGGGATTGAGCTCATATGATCCCCCTCAATTGATGTACATGGAGTTCTCATACTCCCCCACAATTGATGCTATTTCTCCTGTATGGTTAGCTTTCATAACATTTATAGAAACTATGTCTTCTACTCATATATGTTCTACACATATATGTCTTCTCCCTTTTTTACCTTCTCCCCCTTACATGGACATACTTCTCTTCTTCATGTAAGACATGCCTTCTTCCTCTTTTTAAAAGAAGACATACCTTTCTCCCCCTTTGTCATTTCAAAAAGTGGAGTTATGAAGAAATAAGAAACATCACTTGTTAAAGAGAAAGGAGATAACACGAAGTTATATAAGGAGAGTAGAAGAGCAAAAATAGGGGCTTGTCCAAGAATAGAAAGAAAAGCAAGTTAAATCATATACTTGAACAACCCAAGATGCAAGATAAAACATAATTTTGACCCTCAAGATGACGGATTTTGACCAAAAACCATCGAAGCTCATTGCAAAGAAATGAGTCTTGCTCAGAAGGTTGTTTCTGCATGAAAAACACTAGTCTTGCACCAAAAACTAAAACTGGAGAAAAATCTGCATAAAATCCAAAAATACTCCAATTTCTACATACAATGTAGATCTATGTACCCTGCATCACAATGTTATGCAAGCAACTCAAGATAGTAGATATGCAATTCAAGGAACAAGCTTTAGCATGTATGAGACAAGATACAAGTATAGCATATAGATGAGCAAAGATGCCAATTATAAACAAGGTTAGAATTACATGTATATGAACTACTAGTAGATGATATTACAAGTTAGGACTACTAGTAGGATCTAGATCATAGCAAGAGATACTAAAAGATACACAAGATAAAGCAAGATACGAGTATATGTTGAGATATATCCAAACAAAGAGATATGAACTTTTAGAAGCATGAAAGGATATAACTCACTATATATGCATTCTTACCATAAGATGATTACCCCTAAGAACCTCAAGGTTGTATAAAAACAATATATACACCTAGATAGATGTAGCTAGTTAGAGAACAATGGAAGCAATTTAAGACACAACCAAGAGATCCAAAGAGATCATCATCAAAACCTGCACAACAACTCAAAGCAAGTAATTACAAGATATAGATATACCAATTTATAGCAATTAGAGAGATAGAGTTGTAAGCAAGATAGGAAAATTAGAACATGTCAATATGCATATATAAAGGTACCACATGAGAGTGCCAAAGAATAAGGCTATTGGTTGAGAAAATCTAGTTGAGAGAGAAATTCTCATTCAATAAGCCAAATGTATATTCTATGTACAATGTTATCGGTCGAATTCTGTGCATTGACAACTCGACGGATGGCAGCTGTTGGCAACACCCATTGGTGCCTATCGGTCGAGTTTCAAGCAGGGCAAACTCGACTGACAGAGCAGCTGTCAAAAAGCACACATGTTTAATAAAAACATATTTAAAGGCATGCTAAATATACAAACCATATACAAACATGTCTAAGCAAATTAGTAATGCACTATAGAAGCATTAGAAATAGGTTTTGAGCAAGAGTGTGAAGAGAAACACAAAATACAACTTTTGACTCAAAAACCATATGCATAGTGCACACTAACTTGACAAAAACAAGTTAGAAATGGTTACAAGCAATAAAACCATTACCTTTGTGCTTTCCATTGATTTTCCACTTGTTGTCACCCTCTACACATCTCACCTTTCTTCTTTCATGTGGATTGAGAAGTCAATTTGCAATTCAATAGCTCAAGTCAATCCATTTGCAAGTACCTACAAGAAGAAAGATGAAATTGTCCCCAATCATGTTTTTGGGTCCGGAGGGGTTAGTTTAGCAACCCAAGTCCTATTGCTCTTGGGTGCTTTCCTAAAGGGACAACAAGTAGAATAATGACCAAATTCATTGCAATAGTTGCATGTGCCCATAGTCTTAGAACTAGAGAATTCTCCATGGAATATTGGAGGTCCTTTATCTTTGTTGTTCCCCTGACTACTGTCATACCCTAAACCATGTCTACCAATTTGTTTAGTAGTATGGTGTAGGATGTCATTAAGACTCTTTTTACCAACTAAGAATCTTTGCAAAGAAGATCTCAAACTATCATTATCATGCATAAGAGAAGTAATAGTAGAAGACAAATGATTGATATTATCTCTAGCATGTAAAAGATCATTTTCTAAGCAAAGAACTTTAGTTAAATGAGAATCTCTATCAATATGAAGAACAACAACATCATTCTCTCTACTAGTAGAACTAGAACAAGAATCATGCACAATGATTTTAGTAAGCAAGGAGACATTTTCTGTTTCTAATTCTTGGAAAACATAATCTTTATCCTTGTTTTCAGATTTAAGAACAGTAATATCATGTACGAGAGAATCAAAAATTAAGGTATGCTCTTCATTAGAACTAGTCATGAGAGGTTGAGCTTCTAGAAATCTAATCTTATCAAGAAAACTAGCATTTTCAAGTTTAAGAGAGTCGACTTGGCTAAGACAATCATTTTTATCATCAAGCAATCAAGAATTAGCATGTTAAAGATCATCTAGTTCTACATGCAAATTATCAACAATTTTAGCAAGCTTTTTTTTTCCTTTTAGAAGACTTAGAGAGGCACAAATATCATGAATAATAACAATAAAAGATTATTTATCTAAAGAGTTTAGATTTACCTCACTTGATTCTTCACTTGTTGATGCTATAAGAGAAAAATGTCATTCTCCTTCATCACTAGAGCTTGATCTTGATCCTTCACTTGAATCTTCACTTGAGCTTGAGTTGGAGGAGCCACTTGAGATTGAGTGTCATTTCTCCTTCTTCTTGTGAAGATGGGTCTTTTTTCCTCGTGGGCAATCTTCCTTGTAGTGACCCTTCTTTCCACATGTGAAGCACCGGATGGAGGAGGACTTTCCTTTGTAGAATCTACCCTTGGAGTACATGGCATCTTATTTAGCTTGAGAGGATGGAGAGACTTGTTCCATGATAGCTTCAATTTGAGCCTTCATTTTAGCCTTCTTCATTCTCTTTAGCTCTTTCTTCTCTTGTCTTTCTACTTCCTCCCTCTTGTCAAGTGTGGCTTCATGTGCTTGTAGATTTCCAATGAGCTCTTCAATAGGAATATCCTTAAGAGACCTTGCTTCTTCAATAGAAGTCACCTTGGGTTCCCACCTCTTGGGGAGAGTTCTAAGGATCTTTGAGTTGATCTCTCCACTAGACATAGGATGTCCTAGAATAGCAAGACCATTCACGATGGTGTTGAGCCTTGAGTTCATGTTGGCTATGCTCTCCTCCTTTCCCATCTTGATGTTCCCTAGCAGCCCTTTGAGCATGTAGACTTTGCTTTCCTTCACTTGATCTGTCCCTTCATAAGTGATGCAAAGCTTTCTCCATACCTCATAGGCTGTTTCAAATGAAGAAATCCGGTTGAACTCGGTGGGGGTCATGGAGGCATAGAGGATGTGCATGGCTCTAGCATTCAAGGTTGCTTTCTTCAAGGTAGCTTCATCCCATTCTTCAATCTTTGTCTTTGGTAGCATGTATGGGCTGGTCACCATTTGCCACATCTCAAGACTTGATCCTTGGATGTAGAATGGAAGCCTTCTTCTCCAATAGAGAAAATGTCTCCCATCAAAGATTGGAAGGCTGGTCGAGAATCTCCCTCCTAGGTAGTCACCCATCTTCTCCTAGTTGTTGAAGTATGCTTGGAGAAGACCCACTCTGATATCAATTGTTGGATCCTAGATGGGTGATTAGATGCTCTAGAGGGGGGTGAGTAGAGCTGAAAGCACTTAAACAAAACTCATTAAACCTTCAAGATATATGACAAGATAAGGTTTCTAAATAGGTAATTTGAGTGCAACTAAAACATACATAGAAAGGGAGAGAGAGATTGAACATGTACCAAATAGACAAGCTATTTAGAGTGGTTCCACACTTCAAACTAGAAGTGTGTCAGTCCACTTGCCTAGAGAGGTCAACCTCTAGGACTTCCAAACTATTACACTCTTATATTCATTCATAAGACATACAATGCATGACCAAACAAAAGACTTACCTATCCAATACAAAGAGTCTTCAACCTTACCAAGGACTTACCCACTTTACAAGAGTCTTCGGCCTTCTCCAAGGACTTACCCACTCTTGCACAAGTCTTCAACCTTGCACGGATCACCCACTCTTCTTGGATCTTCAGCCTTTGACTTCACCTTCACTCGGAGAAGCTTCCACCTACTCACTCTAATGGATGTAGCAAGTGACTAAGCTTAGAGAGAGAGAGGAGGCTGTAGGAAGCACTTAGATATAGAATAGGAACCTCACATAGAGTTTTGCAATGAATGCTCAACCTTGGAATGAAGCCCAAGGGGTCCTATTTATAGCTGGGGATGCCTCTTAGCCTTTGGGAACACTTGAGAATGAAAACTAGCCATTTTATGGCTTGCAACAGATCTATTTTCACTTGTTGCAACTCAACAACGGCTAGAAGCACTTTTCTGCACTTTTCCATATAGTGCAATCAGTTGAGTTTCTATAAGGGTAACTCGACTGATAGAGTAAAAGACAAAGCCAATATTCATACCATCGGTCGTGTTTGTCCTGAGGTAACTCGACCGACCAATGAAAATTGATTTGGTCAGTTACTCCATCGGTCGAGTTCTGTGTAAGCACAACTCGACCGATGCAATCTCCAGAAAATTGATCTAGGATGATCGGTCGAGTTTTCAGGCTGGGAAACTCGACCGACAAAGTGCCTGTAATCAATTTTCAAAGTTGCATCTAAAGTGCTCTAATATTCGATCTAAGTGTTCCTGATATTTTTCTAAGCTTAATTACAAGTCATACAATCATTACAAGTGATTTACAACATGATTCTAATGGATATACATCATATTACAAAAATGTGCACTTGTATGACTTTACCTTGTCTTTTCTCCAATTTGAGATGCGCAAGTTGGGGCATTTGAAGTGTGTCTATATCTAATCTGAAATCACTCAAGTAGAGACATTAGATACCAACATGTGGAATGGTTATTCATCATCAAAACATGGGTTTAGTCAATTTAGACGTGAGTCAACATTGACCTAATTGACATTGAGTCAACAATTTCCCCCTTTTTGAAGATGACAAACCATTCTATAAATGTATTGAAAGCTTTAAAGTAAAATCATACCTTTGGAGAAACCTAGGGGTTTCAAAAGGATTTAGCTCATATTCTCCCCCTCAATTGATGTACATGGAGTTCTCATACTCCCCCTCAATTGATGCTATTTCTCCTGCATGGTTAGCTTTCATAACATTTATATAAACTATGTCTTCTACTCATATATGTTCTACACATATATGTCTTCTCCCTTTTTTATCTTGTCCCCCTTACATGGACATACTTCTCTTCTTCATGTAAGACATGCCTTCTTCCTCTTTTTAAAAGAAGACATACCTTTCTCCCCCTTTTTCATTTCAAAAAGTGGGGTTATGAAGAAATAAGAAACATCACTTGTTAAATAGAAAGGAGATAACACAAAGTTAGATAAGGAGAGTAGAAGAGCACAGATAGGGGCTTGTCCAAGCATAGAAAGAAAAGCAAGTTAAATCATATACTTGAACAACCCAAGATGCAAGATAAAGTGCTGTAGAAAAATAATAAAACATAATTTTGACACTCAAGATGACGGATTTTGACCAAAAACCATCGGAGCTCATTTTAAAGCAATGAGTCTTGCTCAGAAGGTTGTTTCTGCATGAAAAACACTAGTATTGCACCAAAAACTGAAACTGGAGAAAAATCTACATAAAATCCAAAAATGCTCCAATTCTACATATAATGTAGATCTACGTACCCTGCATCACAATGTTATGCAAGCAACTCAAGATAGTAGATATGCAATTCAATGAACAAGCTTGAGCATGTATGAGACCAGATACAAGCATAGCATATATATGAGCAAAGATGCCAATTATAAACAAGGTTAGAACTACATGTATATGAACTACTAGTAGATGATATCACAAGTTATGACTACTAGTAGGATCTAGATCATAGCAAGAGATACCAAAAGATACACAAGATAAAGCAAGGTACGAGTATATGTAGAGATATATCTAAACAAAGAGATATGCAATTTTAGAAGCATGAAAGGATATAACTCACTAGATATGCATCCTTACCATAAGATGATTACCCCTAAGAACCTCAAGGTTGTATCAAAACAAGATATACACCTAGATAGATGTAGCAAGTTAGAGCACAACGGAAGCAATTTAAGACACAACCAAGAGATCCAAAGAGATCATCATCAAAACCTGCACAACAACTCAAAGCAAGTAATTGCAAGATATAGATATACCAATTTACAACAATTAGAGAGATAGAGTTGTAAGCAAGATAGGAAAATTAGAACATGGCAATATGCATATATAAAGGTACCAAATGAGAGTGCCAAAGAAGAAGGCTATTGGTTGAGAAAATCTAGTTGAGAGGGAAATTCTCATTCAATAAGCCAAATGTATATTCTGTGCACAGTGTTATCAGTCGAGTTATGTGCATTGACAACTCGACAGATTACAGCTGTTGGCAACACCCATTGGTGCCTATCATTCGAGTTTCAAGTAGGGCAAACTCGACCGACAGAGCAGCTATCAAAAAGCACACATGTTTAATAAAAACATATTTAAAGGCATGCTAAATATAAAAACCATATCCAAACATGTCTAAGCAAATTTATAATGCACTATAGAAGCATTAGAAATAGGTTTTGAGAAAGAGTGTGAAGAGAAATACAAAATACCACTTTTGACTCAAAAACCATATGCATAGTGCACACTAACTTGACAAGAACAAGTTAGAAATGGTTACAAGCAATAAAACCATTACCTTTATGCTTACCGTTGATTTTCCACTTGTTGTCACCCTCTACACATCTCACCTTTCTTATTTCATGTGGATTGAGAAGTCAATTTGCAATTCAATAGCTCAAGTCAATCCATTTGCAAGTATCTACAAGAAGAAAGATGAAATAGTCCCCAATCATGTTTTTGGGTCTGGAGGGGTTAGTTTAGCAACCCAAGTCCTATTGCTCTTGGGTGCTTTCCTAAAAGGACAACAAGTAGAATAATGACCAAATTCATTGCAATAGTTGCATGTGCCCATAGTCTTGGAACTAGAGAATTCTCCATGGAATATTGTAGGTCCTTTATCTTTATTGTTCCCCTGACTACTGTCATACCCTAAACCATGTCTACCAATTTTTTTAGTAGTATGGTGTAAGATGTCATCAAGACTCTTTTTACGAACTAAGAATCTTTGCAAAGAAGATCTAAAACTATCATTATCATGCATAAGAGAAGTAATAGTAGAAGACAAATGATTGATATTATCTCTAGCATGTAAAAGATCATTTTCTAAGCAAAGAACTTTAGTTAAATGAGAATCTCTATCAATATGAAGAGCAGCAACATCATTCTCTCTACTAGTGGAACTAGAACAATAATCATGCACATTGATTTTAGCAAGCAAGGAGGCATTTTCTATTTCTAATTCTTGCAAAACATAATCTTTGTCCTTGTTTTCAGATTTAAGAACATCAATATCATGCATGACAGAATCAACAATTAAAGTATGCTCTTCATTAGAACTAGTCATGAGAGGTTGAGCTTCTAGAAATCTAATCTTATCAAGCAAACTAGCATTTTCAAGTTTAAGAGAGTCTACTTGGCTAATACAATCATTTTATCAACAAGCAAGCAAGAATTAGCATGTTCAAGATCATCTAGTTATACATGCAAATTATCAACCATTTTAGCAAGCTTTTTCTTTTTCCCTTTAGAAGACTTAGAGAGGCACAAATATCATGAATAATAGCAATCAAAGATCATTTATCTAAAGAGTTTAGATTTACCTCACTTGAGTCTTCACTTGTTGATGCTATAAGAGCAAAATAGCATTCTCCTTCATCACTAGATCTTGATCTTGATCCTTCACTTGAATCTTCACTTGAGCTTGAGTTGGAGGAGCCACTTGTGCTTGAGTGCCATTTCTCCTTCTTCTTGTGAAGATGGTTCTTTTTGCCTTGTGGGAAATCTTCCTTGTAGTGACCCTTCTTTCCACATGTGAAGCACCAGATGGAGGAGGACTTGCCTTTGTAGAATCTACCCTTGGAGTACATGGCATCTTCTTTAGCTTGAGAGGATGGAGAGACTTGTTCCATGATAACTTCAATTTGAGCCTTCACTTCAGCCTTCTTCATTCTCTTTAGCTCTTTCTTGTCTTGTCTTTCTACTTCCTCCCTCTTGTCAAGTGTGGCTTCATGTGCTTGTAGATTTCCAATGAGCTCTTCAATAGGAATATCCTTAAGAGACCTTGCTTCTTCAATAGAAGTCACCTTGGGTTCCCACCTCTTGGGGAGAGTTCTAAGGATCTTTGAGTTGATCTCTCCACTAGACATAGGATGTCCTAGAACAGAAAGACTATTCATGATGGTGTTGAGCCTTGAGTACATGTTGGCTATGCTCTCCTCCTTTCCCATCTTGAAGTTCTCAAGCAGCCCTTTGAGCATGTAGACTTTGCTTTCCTTCACTTGATATGTCCCTTCATAAGTGGTGCAAAGCTTTCTCCATACCTCATCGGCTGTTTCACATGAAGAAATCCGGTTGAACTCAGTGGGGGTCATGGAGGCATAGAGGATGTGCATGGCTCTAGCATTCAAGGTTGCTTTCTTCAAGGTAGCTTCATCCCATTCTTCAATCTTTGTCTTTGGTAGCATATATGGGTTGTTCACCATTTGCCACATCTTAAGACTTGATCCTTAGATGTAGAATGGAATCCTTCTTCTCCAATAGAGAAAATGGCTCCCATCAAAGATTGGAAGGCTGGTCGAGAATCTCCCTCCTAGGTAGTCACCCATCTTCTCCTACTTGTTGAAGTATGCTTGGAGAAGACCTGCTCTGATACCAATTGTTGGATCCTAGATGGGTGATTAGATGCTCTAGAGGGGGGGTGAGTAGAGCTGAAAGCACTTAAACAAAACTCATTAAACCTTCAAGATATATGACAAGATAAGGTTGCTAAATAGGTAATTTGAGTGCAACTAAAACTTACACAGCAAGGGAGAGAGAGATTGAACATGCACCAAATAGACAAGCTATTTAGAGTGGTTCCACACTTCAAACTAGAAGTGTGTCAGTCCACTTTCCTAGAGAGGTCAACCTCTAGGACTTCCAAACTATTGCACTCTTATATTCATTCATAAGACATGTAATGCATGACCAAACAAAAGACTTACCTATCCAATACAAAGAGTCTTCAACCTTACCAAGGACTTACCCACTTTATAAGAGTCTTCGGCCTTCTCCAAGGACTTACCCACTCTTGCACAAGTCTTCAGCCTGGCAGGGATCATCCACTCTTCTTGGATCTTCAACTTTTGATTTCACCTTTACTCAGAGAAGCTTCCACTAAGGTCTTACCCACTTGAGCTTGAGTCTTCTGCCTTCTCCAAGGGCTCACCCACTCTAGCTCCAAGTCTTTAGCCTTGATCTTCACCAAGGGACGCCTTCCCTTGTTCTTCTTCACCTCTCTTGAGCAAGAGAGAGAACCTTCATCTTAATGATTGAAATGAGAGATAGGGAGGTGGTGGAAGTGAGAGCCTCACAAGATGTACATGTAGGACTAGCTCTCTTATAGATTTCCTACTCACTCTAATGGATGTAGCAAGTGATTCAGCTTAGAGAGAGAGAGGAGGCTGTAGGAAGCACTCAGCTATAGAATAGGAACCTCACATAGAGTTTTGCAATGAATTCTCAACCTTGGAATGAAGCCCAAGGGGTCCTATTTATAGCTGGGGATGCCTCTTAGCCTTTGGGAACACTTGAGAATGAAAACTAGCCATTTTGTGGCTTGCAACGGATCTATTTTCACTTGTTGCAACTCCACAATGGCTAGAAGCACTTTTCTGCACTTTTCCGTACAGTGCAATTGGTCAAGTTTCTATAAGGGTAGCTCGACCGATAGAGTAAAAGACAAAGCCGATATTCATACCATCGGTCGTGTTTGTCCTGAGGAAACTCGACCGACCAATGAAAATCGATTTGGTCAGTTACTCCATCGGTCGAGTTCTGTGTAAGCACAACTCGACCGATGCAATTTCCAGAAAATTGATCAAGGATGATCGATCAAGTTTTCAGGCTGGGAAACTCGACCGACAAAGTGCCTGTAATCAATTTTCAAATTTTCATCTAAAGTGCTCTAATATTTGATCTAAGTGTTCTTGATATTTTTATAAGCTGAATTACAAGTCATACAATCATTACAAGTGATTTACAACATGATTCTAATGGATATACATCATATTACAAAAATGTGCACTTGTATGACTTTGACTTGTCTTTTCTCCAATTTGAGATGCGCAAGTTGGGGCATTTGGAGTGTGTCTATACCTAATCTGAAATCACTCAAGTAGAGACATTAGACACCAATATGTGGAATGGTTAGTCATCATCAAAACATGGGTTTAGTCAATTTATACGTGAGTCAACATTGACCTAATTGACCTTGAGTCAACATAGTATTGATCTTACTAAAGTAGAAGAATCTATAAATGTTAAGTTTATTGAGACTAACCTCTCTATTCCCAAGGATATTGTTCCAAATGATGATGTTGCAAGTGAGGTAATTCCTATTCTAAAAGAACTCAACATCACCCAAAAGGGAAAAGAGGTGGTTATTCAAGAACATGAGAAAGATGAAGAGAAGAAGGATCCAACTCCTTTATTTGTAAAGAATCATCCAAAATAGCTGATTTTAGGTGAACCATTTGAAAGAGTGAAGAAGCAGGATGCATTCAACAAAGAACAAGCCAACAATGACTTCATCTCATAATTAGAGCCAAAGAACGTCAAAGAAGATCTTGAAGATGATGAATGGATCCTATCTATGCAAGTTGATTTGGAGCAATTCAAAAAGAATAAAGTTTGACCCTAGTACCAATACCAAGTGATAGAAAGATCACTGGAACCAAGTGGGTCTAGCGCAACAAGATAGATGAAAGTAGAAAAGTATTAAGGAACAAAGAAAGGTTTGTGGCTCAAGGCTACAATCAACAAGAATGTATATATTTTGATGTAACATATGCACATGTATCTAGACATGATTCCATTTGTATGTTGCTTGCTTTTTCTTGTTATAAAAATGTTCTTCTTTATCAAATGGATGTTAAAAGTGCATTTTTGAATGGTACAATTGAGGAGGAAGTGTATGTTGCACAACCTCCTAGCTTTGAACATGATAGTTTACCTGACCATGTTTATTTATTGCAAAAAGATCTCTATTGACTCAAACAATCACCTAGAGCTTGGTATGAGAAATTAAAGAACTTTTTGTTAGATCATTGGTATATCATGGGCAAAGTAGATTCTACCTTATTTCTAAACCACACTTCTAAAAATTTTCTTATCATTCGATTATACGTTGATGATATCATTTTTGGCAGAACTAATCTTGATCTTTTCAAGGAGTTTAGTGATTTTATGCATAGTGAGTTCGAGATGAGTATGATGGGTGATCTTACTTTCTTTCTCGTCTTTCAAATCAAGCAAACTAAAGATGGGAACTTCATCAACCAAGGAAAGTATACAAGTGAGTTACTCAAGTGCTTTGGGATGGAGGACACCAAGCCGATGGACACAACCCATGTCAAACACTGCCAAACTTGATAAGGATGAAGAAGGTGAGAAGGTAAATGAGAAGCTATCTAGAGGTATGATTGGAAGCTTACTTTACTTAACTGCTTCTAAGCTTGATATAATGTTTAGTGTTGGCTTGTATGCTTGCTTTCAATCAAATCCTAAGAAATCACATCTTATAGTTGTTAAGAGGATTTTAAGGTATTTAGCCAAATCTTCAAATTTTGGTCTATGGTATCCCAAGTCAAGGGACTTTACTCTTACTTCTTATAGTGATGCAGATTACACAGGGTGATTGATTGATAGAAAGTGCACAAGTGGCACTTGCTTTCTCCTAGGACCATGATTGGTGTTTTGGTTCTCCAAAAAATAGAGCACAGTGGCATTATCAACCACTGAGGATGAATACATCGTAGCCGAGAGTTGTTGTGCCCAGGTCTTATGGATGAAGCACATGCTCCAAGACTTTAACATTCATTTTGATGCTTCTCCAATCTATTGTGATAATACTAGTGCAATTAACTTGTCATATAATCCTATCATGCATAGTAGAGCTAAGCATATAGAGTTTCATCATCAATTTCTTTGTGATCACATTGCCAAAAAGTATATCTATATCACGCATGTAGACATGGAAAATCAGTTGGCAGACATTTTCACTAAATCTCTTGCTAGAGAGAAATTTAACTTTATTAAATCTGAACTACTCATAATTTCTTTGAATGAATTTGATATGCCTTCTATCTAGTTGTCATCTATCATGTATGCTTTGCCTATTTTTTGATCACCATTGCTTGCTAATTTGCTAAAAATTAGTTTTCATGTTCCTCTTTGGCTTATTTTTCTCTTGTTTTTGGGTATTTTTCACAAATAACAATTTTATTGCAAAATAGTACCCAATGATGAGTGATATGTGCCTAAGTATGTTTAAAATGCAAAACAAACTTGAAAAATAAACTTAATTAGAACTCTAATGGCTAGAAATTAGAATTTCTAATTTTGGATCAGGTTGACCATCAGTCGAGTTGCCAACTTGACCGATCAGTGGCCAAGAGCTTAGTAAAGAGTTGATCGGTTGAGTTTCTGACTCATAGAACTCGACCAATGGTTGGGATGGAGCAAACATAAGTTAGGTTCGACTGACTTTTCTCCCTCTCAACTAGAGAAAAATCAACCGATCCAACCTCTAACTCCCTCAAGCTCTCAACCCTAGCCCCAACCTTCCTCTCCCTAGCCCTAATTTGACCTAGATCAACATTCCTTGTCCTCTTTACTATCAACCCTAGGTGTTATGATGGGTTTTGGTGGTATTTGTCTTGCTTTTTCTCCCTACATCCTCTCCATCTTGTCTCTGTGGCGTCCAATAGGAGAAAGAGGGTTGCCTCAGCTAGTGTACCATCATCTTCTTCCAACTCTCACTTGATCCCCTTCGATGACACCTTCTTTGTCTCCAATGAGGCTCTTAATAGGTACAAGGAGCTCCTTCCTAGGAACCTCTTTCTATTTCATGCCTTCTTTGAGCCACACCCACAAAGACAAGGGGTCATTGATTAAGTAGCTAAGTTGTTGTACGGCCACCACCTCTCCACCTTGAGTGTTGAACACATGTGCTATAACTATTCCATCACAACAACCAAAGCCATTCACAAATTCTATGCAAATTTGCATTGGAATTATGACAATATTGTACCCCCACCTAATAATCAAGTAGTTCTCACTTTCCATGATTGTCAGGAAGAAATTCCAAGTCTATGAGGATACCCTAAACATCTTTTCAGGTGCTGAAGTGACTGACACCTGGCATAAGGACTATCCAGAGTAATGAATTTCCTGTGGTTGATCACCACATTCAATTTCTTAGACCATTAATTGATTTGGGAAATGGATTAAGGGTTATACATGTCATAGATTTACACAGCCAATACTGTTCCTTAGGAGGGGGCTTGCGGATATGAAGGGAATAACCTAGAGTTTTTGTTAATGCACCTATCTAATTTCTAAATTACTATGAAAATGGGGCCATTGCATTGGTCTTGAGGTCTCTCATGTAGAAACAAGGTGACATTTAGGCCCTCAGTCTCAAAAGCCCCTCACAGACCCTTCCTTTAGAAGTTGGTCAAAGGCCTAATGTTAATATAATGGAAAATGAAACCAAAAATATGCTTTGTATAAAAGAGTTTCATTTAGAGTTTTCTCACATGGTGAAGAGGGCGAATGGAAGACATTCTAGAGCAAATGAAAAAAGAAGGTTGTTCGCAACCAAGCTTCCTCCCACAAACCGCTGCCCACTACAAGAGAAAAAAGTGGTTCCAATAAGTCTATCCCTGGCCAAGACACAACATTCATCTTGGTTGATGACGAGGTGTGACGGGGCAGAAACGTAGAGGTGGCCACCTCGAGCCAGCGAGAAGGTACCTCGAATGAAGCAATCCCTATTACGTTCCAATGGGGAATTCAAGGTAATAATAGTGGAGGAGGTCTCCTCCTCAGGAACAGGAGGGTAGTGTACCATCCAGTCCAAACAAGCCCAGACCGGGAGCAGAAAAAGGGTAAGATCGCCCAAGCACTCAACATGGCCAACAAAACCTCTGAGGCAAAGCGCATACTCCAGTTCGAGGAAGGAACTTATGAGATGGAAGCTATGGATAATGAGAATGGAAACTAGTCTGTAGGACTGTGTGCAACCATCACTTAAATACCATGTCGTCCCCTCTCAACACAGTCTGTTTAAGATGCTAAACATTCTGTGTTGGAATGTCCAAGGATCTAAATTCAATGACAAACTATGACTGACCAAAGAGTATAAAAATAAGTATCAACTTCACTTTCTTGCCCTCATTGAAAAACAGTGTAGCGGTGAGATTGTGCTTGAAGTCATTAAGAATATTGGTTTCAATTCTTCGCACCGAGTCGAGGCAATTGGATTTTTAGGTGGCATCTGGCTCCTATGGGATTCAATGAAGTGTAATGTGGACATTCTCCTCAATCACAGGCAATTGATCCATTGTTGTATCAATAATGAGTGGTTCCTGATTGTAGCCTATGCCAGTCCAAACCCTACACAAAGACACTTGTTTTGGAACAGACTGAAGGAAATTGGTCATTCAATCACGGGCACCTAGGCAGTTATGCATGATTTCAACACCATGCTACCTCCTGCTGAGAAAAGTGGTAGTAATTACTTTGATAAAAGAGCTTGTGCCAACTTCTTAGACACGCTCATGTCTACTGGTCTTAAAGACATGGAGGTTGGGGGTCATTTCTATACCTTCAAGAAGCTCAACGTCAGGGAGAAGTTGGACCGAGTGGTCACCAATGAGGAATGGCTCTCCATTGAGGGGGTTTTTACAATCAATGTGCTTCCACACATATAATCTGATCATAATTCTCTTTTAATCACTAGTAACATAAAGAGTGTGGCCCATCCTCGCCCCTTTCAAACTAAAGCCAATTGGACACTAATTCCAGAGTTCAAAGAATGCCTCCACCAGGCATGGTGCCCATCCTCGGACTTCCTGATGGCCCTTCGAGAATTCAAGACTTCCATCGCATCCTGGGAAGCTAAGCTCCTCCGTTCACAACATAACGAGAAAAATAAACTCTTCAAGTAAATCGATCATGTGCAAGTACTTTCCACTAACAACCCTTCTACTCGCTACGACCTGCAGGTCATTGCGATGCAAGAAAGGCTACATAAACTTCTTCTCCAAGAAGAGGCAGACTGGAGACAAAAGGCCAATATCAATTGGATCAAACATGGAGATGCAAACTCGAAATTTTTCCAAACCTTTGTGAAGGCTAGAAGGAATCAAAGCCAAATTAAATGTATGAAGAATGATGCAGGCGAGTGGATTTCTGAGAAGCAGCAACTCCAACAATTGGTGCAACATTACTTCGAGGATCTGATGGCTGGCCCTGGCCCGACATCAGCCACGAACTAGAAAATCTCTAGGTATGTGGGTCACTTTGTGTCCCCCTCACCCGTCCAAGGAAACTTTATAGCAAGAACTCCAGGCCCGATTGAAATTGAAGCAGTCATGATGTACATGACGCCTCTCAAAGCACCGGGACCATACGATGTCGTGAATGAGTTCGTCCAATCTCACTGGGATCACATCGACGAATCTGTGATCAAGTCTTTGCAAATTTCTTTAAACTCCGGCTCCACTGGAAGCAATATGATTGACTCCTTAATGGTCCTCATCCCTAAGAACCATCATCCGCAAAAATGTAGTGATTTCATGCCAATATCCCTAAATAACACATGTTTAAAAATATCGAAAATCCTGGTGAAGAGACTCAAACTACACATCAGTTCCTAGATATCTGAAACTCAATCGAGTTTCATCCCTGGTAGATCTATTAAAGACAATATTTTGTTAGTTCAAGAAGTCATACACTCCATGAAGACTAAAAAGATAGGGAAGAAATGGGTCTGTATTAACCTAGACCTCTCTAAGGGGTTTGAAAGAATGCACTGGCCATTCATCGCAGATGCCCTCCTCAAAATGGGTCTTCCTCATATCACCAGATCCCTTATTATGGACATCATTACTAGAGGTTCTACATCCATCCCATGGGAAGGTGCAACACTCCCCTCATTCAAAGAAACAAGAGGGGTGAGGCAAGGCGACCCAATCAGCCCTTATGTGTTCATCCTTTGCATGGAGAGATTGAGCTAGGCCATCAACACATCAGTCTCCTCAAACACTAGGTCACCAATCCAGTTGGCCCGTGGTGGTACAGGAGTCTCACATGTGTTCTTCACTGATGATATTATGTTAATGGAAGTTTGGTATTATTTAAACAGATTAGATGGCACAATAGATGTATGATAATACTTGTAGTCCCAAGTGGATGACAAAATGTAACTCTGGTATTTTCCTTGAAAGTGAAATGCTAAACTGAATGAGGAGTATGGAAGACTCCCCATAATCAAGAATCTTGTCACAAAAAGTTGTAAGTTGAGAAAGGTGACAAATCAGTGAGGTTTCACACCTGAGTTATATAAGGAATGTATAATGTTTCTCTGACTAAGAAAAGTGTTACCTGACACAAAGTTGACTGTACAGTCAATAATGAAAAAGAAAGTGGAGTATGTGTCCTATGTGACATATTCTATGATAATAATGTGTGGAAGAACTTTGTGTTGATCAAAGTTCTATGGCATCTCCATGAAATTAAGATATTATGTGGAGAATTGATGATATAATGAATGAATAATATCTATCTCCCTTTACCTGGGATTTTAGGGACAAAATCCTTGTTAGGGGTTTATAACTTGTAATGACCATGACCTGGGTTATGAGGTAACCCTATTTGTTTTGGCTAAGTAAGTTTCTTAGAAATATAAAATAATCCTCTAAGGTGTTTTGTTATCATGTGACACACTTATGTTCCAAGTTTGGTCCTGATTGAATGCTGTTTGAGCAATGTTCCTTTATTTTAGACCAAAGTGCAATTTACCAAAGGTGAGGGGCTATATTGCAAATAGTCACATGTTGAACATTCCTTAAGTGTTTTAGTATCATAATAGAGAGAATTTTTCTAAGTGATGGCTTGTGGAAAGCCTAAATTCCAAGTTTGAACATGTTTGAATAATGTTAATACATTGTGCACCAATTTTGGTACAAATTGTAATTTACCCAAAATTTAGGGTTGATATGCAAATTACCACCTCTATAATATTCCTACTTCCTCTATGTATCTATATGAGAGATAAATAAGGATATACCATGTTTGAATCAATTATTAGTGATGGTAATCTTGATGATGAAATGACCAAGAAAAGGGTTGAATATGAAACCTTAACTTGAGTTGTATCAAGTTGAAAAGCTTATATATGAGTGCCTATCGGCCAAAGAGCCATAGGAGGAGCCTCATATCGGTTTTTAGACTCTTGGAAAAGTCCATGACGTGCAAAGCACCTCAAGGAGGTATAGTCTATCAGTTTACAACTTCCTTAGTAAAGTTGTATCGGGTTGTGAATAAAGTGGTGATTTAGTTGATATATTTTATTCAAAGGGATAAGTAATGGACGAAAATTCATCCATAGATTATCCTCAAGTGATTTGAATGTCAAGATAAATGTTAATGCATGCATGTACACGTGTCAACCATGCATGGACACGTGGCACCTAGTAGCTCAAATTGATGACACCTCATTTTTTACACTTCTTCATGAACAACAAGTATATATAACCCTTCTTTCACCCTTAGTGAACTTTTTCGAATCCTACTACCTCCGTGCTCTTAGATATCGTGCATAGGGTCCTTGTATCATGTAGGAGTGAAGTGGTTTCGTGCATAGGTCCTTGGGTATCGTCCATAGCAAGATCATATTGGCAGAGTTGGGTGATATCGGCCTAGTGAGGTGATATCGGCCATAGTGAAGTGTTTTGATAACAAGTGAGGGGGGTATCAGCCAAAAGTGATGGCATATCATGCAAGGGTATTGTGGTATCGTGAAAATGTGCTAAGGAGAAAGAAGGAGCTCAATACCTAACCCTAAGGTGAGGCCATGATCATCTTCAACCTTGGATTGAAGCATGATTTTAGGGTTATGATCTTCCTTTCTTTTCTTCTTCACCAATAGCTTATCCATGGTGATTCCTTGTATATGAAGGTGTGACGACCCCGCCTCCCGGTAGCCCCCAATTAAGGGAGACCCGAAGGTCAGAGCCGTTATTCAATAAACATGATCAAAGGTTCGACAAATAATCAATAACAATTAAGAAACTTTACCAACTAAACTAAAAACTGGTATAAAATAAAACTTTGTTTACCTTTTTAAAAGATGGGATTTCTATCCATGAAAATGCTACTCTAACTAATCCTCCTGTGCACGGTAGTTCTCATTTAATTCCACATATGCCACTTTACTGTTTGTTCTTTTCATTCGTACCTAAAACACCGACAAACAAAACGTCGGTCAGTATATCGAAATATACTGGTATGTGGGGACAACCAAAAGTTTGCACATATGGATAACAATTTAAATATCACAATCAAATTATTTAACAAGCCAATTTACTTAACAAGCCAATTTACACTTTTTAGTATGACATTCTCCACCGCTTTTGCCCTAACCATGGCATACCCACCTTAGGGTGCCCTTTGCCAATGACTTAAGGCCACCTTCTCAATCCCGAGCTTGGTTCCTGGGGGTCACCACTCATGGTGCCCACTAGTCATGCAATATCATTGGCCACCTTCTTGGTGCCTGGGGTCACCACTCAAGGTGTCCATTGGTCTACCCATCCGGGCCTGACCTTTGGCATCATCCATCAGGGTGGCATGTAGGTGCGAGAACACATACTTCTAGTTTTAATGTGATAATCATAGTAACTTTATGATTTGCAAGTATGAACATCCAAACTGTTTAGTTGCAGCCAGTGCGAGGAAACATTCGGAAATCTTCGTGAAACTAATGCGATTATTCATAAGCGTAACCACATACCTGTTAAGCAGACTTGAAACAGAATAGTCCAATCAAAAAGGCAAGCAAGCATTCAATAAGATCCTGAAACAAACATCCAATATTTTCTATCATGGATCATGGCATCCAAGTCTAATAGACCTATTCGTGCCCTAGGGCTACTATTTCATTTTTAGGGTTTCTATTGCAATTAGGGTTTCCTTTCATCTTTTACTATTTTAAACCCTAATTATTCACAAAAGATATTAAGGTTATCCCTTTACAACATTTAACCTTATTTTCGAATTAAAGGCATCATTGTCCATCAATTAAATCCATTAAACTTATCTTACATTAAAACTATCACTTCTATCCTTTTAATCAATGACAAGATCATTATGCTTATTTATCATCAATGTGTAATTCATTATACTCTATTACTCATATGAACATTTAATCACCAATTCTACCTTGATTCATGAGAAAACCCTAATTACTTCATTTAGGGTATTTATTCATCATTTAAGAACTTTAATGCTCGAAATAACTTAGACTTCGCATATTCCAATTTTAATCATGAAATTAATCAATTAAAGCCATTAATAGTCGAATCAATAAACATTAGGGTTTCAAGGCCCATTAAAGTATATTCATGCATATGAAACTTCCAAATTAACTGATTACATGCAAATTCATCCTTTTTCAATCTTAATGATCCTTTTTATCATTAATAGGCTTAGATCAACTTTAATCATCTATTAAACCCTACTAACCACTTTAATCATATCAAAATAGGGTTATTTAAACATTAACACATTAAAGTTGATATCTTCCATCATTTTTAGAATTTCATAAGGAATCAGGTTTCATTTATATTTTATTTGGATTCCTCTAGATTTTCTGAGCAAGTTTCATATTTTATGCGTGTTAAACGGAGGTACGAATAAAAAGATATGATTTAAGCAAAATTACCTATTTTTGGCCAATCCAAGAGCGCCACGTGGTCAATCCCTTGCGCAGTTGTCCAATTAGGGAAAATATAACTGAATTACTAGTTTGCCCTCCACTTGAGTAGCCTGTCCTTTGACACGTTGGGGGTAGAATCGTCCAAATCTCATCTACCATCTTCAACCTCGAGCAGCAGACATCGCGACCGCCCTAGCCGCCAAGCTGCAGCTTTGGCGCGCTCTTCCTCGCCTCCCTTGGCCTCGGCGGCCACCACGGAGGGTTCTCCTGCCCCCGCCATACCCTGGAGCACACAAAGCTCCCCCAAGCTGTGGCTTTACTTCCGTCCATGGGCGCAACTCATCTGCTGTTGCTGCTGCATGTGCAGCACCTTTGCAGGCATATGGGCGGAGTTGTTCCAAGATCAGGACGTCGGAGATGGTCCCACTGCTTCCGTCTCCCCCCACCTTACCTATAGAAGCTCAAAGATAGAGCCATGGTGGCTGGGATTGGTCGTGACGATCTGCAACCCATGGCGGTCCTGTGCAGCCATACCACTGTAGCGGCGCACAACTAGGAGGAAGGGAGGTCCACTGAGCGTCCCCATGATGTCGTGGGAGCAGCATGGCCCCAACGCAACTCTTCCATGGTCGTTCTTTTCCATGGATCAATCATGCTTTCGACTAGGGTTTGAATGTGGAAGAACATGAAGAAAGGAAGGAGAGATATATGTGAGATCTCTTTGGAATTCGAACCAGCAGGCCAACCCCCTTATATAGGGGAGGGTTTTCGTACCCTAAGATGTGCATCCACAAGGATGCAAGGTTTTTCCAATTAGGAAACTAATTCCTTCATTAGAAAACAACCTTTCTCTCTCCTTACTATCCCTTTGATATTTCTATTTTCTTGGGTAATTTAAGAATTTGAAACTCAACTCACTATTACCTTTATTATTTTATTTTAATTCATTGATCACGAAATCCTATTTTCCTTTATTTAGAAAATACTTTCTTTTTAACAATACCACCTAATTATTCAATAATGTATCACATTATTTTCTTATTTTGCTTTATAGGTATTTTCTCTTTCCTCTTTATTCATTGGGACTACTTGGATCCCAAGAAACTCTAATAATTCGAAATTCCTTTTTAAAGGAATACTCATTATCCTTAAATGCATCAATATGCATTATTCTCATTATCTTGCTTATTTGTTATTAAAATAATTCCTTTTTGAGGATTTCTCTTTATTTCTCTTTTATTTTCCTCATTGGTATTCCTTTTATTATTAGGAATCATTGGGATACGAAATCCCACTAAGGATAACTCAAATATACCTCTTTTCACATATTTCCCTTATTCCATCAATGTTTTCAATTTCTTTATTAACAAGGAAATACTTAATTGTTATTTTCTTTTCTTATTGCCTTTTATTTGTAACTTTGGGCTCCTTGGAACCCAAGGAATCTAAGAGGCACGAAATCCTCTTTGGATTTGCCTTCTAAAGGTTTCCACACCTTTCTTATCTCAAATTCTCAGTTATTCATTAATTAATTGAATCTTCTTATTATTGGGCCCAATAGCCAATAAAGCCCACAAATCAAACAACAAGGCTATTGTAAATGAAATCCATGCATTCATCCATTATTTGTTCATTTATCTTTATTATGAGAAATTAAATTTCTCAACAAATGAACCCAAAATTTGGGGTTGTAACATCCTTCCCCTCTTATGAGAATTTTGCCCTCAAAATTCCATCAAGCAAGCAAACAAACAGGATAAGCCTTTCATATGTCCATCATGGCTCCCATGTGGCTTCACCCTTTCCATGGTGTTTCCCAAGAACCTTCATTATCTCATATGCTTCCATCTGAGTTCTTTCTTACCTTGGTATATCGTACCCTCATAGGTGACTCAGGATATTTCAGCCTCTCAAAAGCTGAATAGGTTCAGGGCTCAACACATGGCTTGGGTACCTCACATAGTGCTCTAGATCGGACTCATGGAACACATTACACATCATGTTATCCTGTGGGGCAAAGCTAAACACAACCATCTCCACCAATCCATCTCAAATGGACCCATATATCGGGGATTCAGCTCTCTCAGTTGTAGCTTAGAGGGGTCGGATTTTCACATTATATTCCTCCACAGTGAACTGCATGTCAGTCTGCTTTGCATCAGCTCGTGACTCATGTCACCACTGGGCTCTCTCTCAGCCATTACATGATCAAAGTGACTTCATCTGCACACACCTGGGGTTCTTTTCTGACCTTCGTGAGGCCTCCTTCACCAACATCATCATAATGAAGTGGTGACCGACACAACCTCCCTATAAAACTTCTTGCATCCCGATAAGGCTATGGTGGTTAACGTCACATCTTTACAACTATCTCATGGTATCACCCTGAACAAGCACACTTGCTCTCATCAGACCCTCTAGTCTGGATCATACTAACCATTAGCTAGGGGTGATAAACTATATTATCATCAAGCTTGTCATGTACCTACTTCCACTTTATGGAAGTGAACCTTGGTCAAAACCAAGAACCTTTGAACTCACATCATGACGTAGTTAAATCATCTCTCTTTATGTAGTTCAAACAAACCTGTCTCTTGACAGTACTCTTCTTTTCCTGTCATCCAGGTAAGGTGATCTACCATAACCCTCATTGATCTTCCTTGGTTTAAGGAGAGAGTCTCCACATCCTCCATAGTGATGAACTCTCATTCCTTTTCAGGGACTCTTTTATCCTCTATATTGGTACACTGGGTTACTGGTATTCGTCCTTTACCTTTATCATGCATGGCCACAAGCCACATGCATCTTCATCTTAAGCATCCAAAGTGCTACCATCTCAATAATACCATGGTATATGGTGATCTTAAAATCATGATCTCCAGTGTGTCATGATCCCTCAAGCTTGATACCTCAGAAACCCTAAACCATTCTAATCAGGGTTTCATCACATTCCCTTCCAGAGAAGTGCATCTGAGGCTCTAAACCATCCTTTCACTTCGTCAAGGACTAGACTGACTAGCCAAACAATCATTAACTTGTTCAACATATTTCATTACATCTGAGTGTTAGCCAAAACACATCTTCTTTCCAAACGTAGGGTTAGCCTAACAACTCCCTTCTAGCCAAACCAGGCAACTCTATCTCCACCAGAGCATCTATTACCACTTCACATCCTTCGGTATTAATTAACGTTGAAGACATACTCTTCCATGTATTCTACTTATCATCTCATCTCAAACTCTAAGTTTGTCTTCATCAAGAAACTCTAAGCTCATACTCACTGTGATCGAACTTGACCTTGGTTAATCTGCAAATTCCAGATAGTTCCTGATACAACATCCTCATAAGCTGGCTACACTACCTCTCATAGTGTTTGCGAACCATCCATGTATCATTCCTTCGACATCTCTATCATTATTCCTTATAGCAACGTTCCAACTCACAACATCCTTGTCCTTGGTGTATGGCATGCATACTGTCCTATCTCTCACTCTCATAACAAGAAGAAATAAGCATTTGGCGGCCGTCCAAATACAGAGTTCTTCCTATTCCAAGAGTAGGGATGGTACATCCCACCTCGCCAGTACACCTTCAAGTCTCCGTTGAAACGTGCCACTCATGTCTCTATATCGCAATCATCATTATATCAAAGTTACTTTCATGGAAAACTGGCCTCGAACCTACTTGGGTTTACACACAATCCTTGGTCATATCCTTTAGGTCTATAGGGTACCGGCACTTTTGGGGTCATCCCTCTTCCCATATGCACCAGAGAGTGCCCTACTCACTTGCCCTTTGGGCCACATGAGTTAATGAATGTGATCAATCTCCTAACCCATGGCCCTCAAACAATGATAACCGTTACCTCCCGACCCTATGGTCATGTGCAACTAGGGAATTAGGCCACTCCGTCTTTCATCGGTCTTATCCCTACCTGACCCTAGGATAGACTTGGGATTCTCTTATAGTACAGGTCTGACTTAGAACCTTACCCAAGCCTTCATCATCTCTTTCTGCATTCGTGACTGACTTTCATCCCTTCACAGGGGTCATGGCAACCTGCCTACCTTGGTCAGGCCCCATGCCGGTTACTCCCATGGTAACACGTCCACGCACTTAGAGATGGTTATCTATGGGCCTATAGGTTCATTCTCATACTATGTAATTTTCACTTAGCTTCTCAAGATCCTATGAAACTTCTTTAGGTCACCTCAAAACCGACAGAACTGGTAAACACCCTACCAAAGGGTCCCCCTCCCAGGATGGGAGGAAACTACAACTCTTGACAACAAGGTCACACCCGTCCATAGGGTTCACATTCACATGAGCATGCCTAACCCAACAGCTACTAAGGCACAAGTAGACCACCTATTAAACCAGGCTAGGTCGCACTTGTTCTCTTTCCTCCACATCAGATCAACTTATTCATGAGGGGTTCATCAAACATACCCTTACCTTAAGGGGTTTCCTTTACCTCTATACATTGAGAGTACCATGCTCGAAACTATAGAGACTCAAATCTCAACATGAGCATTGGGTGCACTGCTTCCCCTCTTAGGCCTAGGAACCCTAGGTTTTCCTTTGGGTATCCAACTGTATGCTCAAACTCTTAACCACAAATCAAGCATGTCCAAGATATGTCATGTACTTCCATGAGCAACACATCAGAGTTGAGTCCTCTTCCAGGTCAACCAACTAGGTGTAAATCCTCACAACTGATTACTTACACCTCCTTGCTCATCTTAGTAGGTAACCAGTTATACCAGAAGCATCATCCTCAACTCTCACTGATCCTCATATCTCAGGATTTTAGGCCTCCAACCTCCTTACTGGGGTTCTGCTCTCTCTCTCTCTCTAGATCTATTCCACATCCAACCTCATCACTAGAGGTCCTCTCTCTATGAAGTTGGATCAAGCTCTCGAGCATATCCCTACCAGGGTGAAGCCTCTACTCAACTCATGTTTGGCTCAAGATCATTCATAACCCCTTATGCTTATCTCACCATGATCCCTTGACTAGGGTTTCGTCAAGCTATACCCTACCTGCCTATGCCTATAGGGTAACTATAGGTTCCCCTCTAACCTCATCGATGAAGGAGCTATCCTTCATTCTAACATGCACGACCCTCTCCAGGGTTGGGTCGCCAAAGGTACTAGGTTATCCAACCTCTCATGGCTCGTATGACGATCCCAAAGCATGTCCAACCAAACACTCGGTCTAACTCATCATGTCATCTCTATCTCTACCCTTCACTTAGGTTTAGGGTTAAGATCATCCTCAAAGGATGAGCTAGGTTGCTACCTTTAATGGAGGTCTCCACCTCCCAGACTAACTCTCTCTACACATCCTCCTGCCAAGGAGGTCTATCCTCAGATCTCTCCTGAGGGCAATGGCAACTTCTGTCATACGACCTAAGCATGTATCTATTCCTTTTACGCTTACTCTATTAAGCTTATGTCCATGACATCTTATTTACATGCTTTTTATTAATTTGGTGGAGGATTCCTTAATCCTTATCAACCCTACTTATACCTCAAGAGGGTGAGGAGAAGAGAGAAAACCCTAATCCTTAAGGTCCTTAATAGAATTTGAGTTGAGAAAGGATGAACGAGATGAGAGAGTCCTAAAAGGTATCTTATTTCGATTCATACCCTAAGACTTTGGCCAGGCAGTCACACGGATCCGGGAGTCCTCGTATTCCGACTAGCGGTGCGGAGGAAAATATTGCCAGCCCCCGGTCGTGATCCTTTTCTAGACACCTTTGTCTTTCAGATAATCTTCTAATAACTCCCTTGGGTTCTATGGAATTTGTAAAATTTAATAATTATTAAAGATTAGATTAGGAACCTATGCTCTGATACCAATTGTGACGACCCCGCCTCCCGGTAACCCCCAATTAAGGGAGACCCGAAGGTCAGAGCCGTTATTCAATAAACAGGATCAAAGGTTCGACAAATAATCAATAACAATTAAGAAACTTTACCAACTAAACTAAAAACTGGTATAAAATAAAACTTTGTTTACCTTTTTAAAAGATGGGATTTCTATCCATGAAAATGCAACTCTAACTAATCCTCCTATGCACGTTAGTTCTCATTTAATTCCACATATGACACTTTACTGTTTGTTCTTTTCATTCGTCCCTAAAACACCGACAAACAAAACTTCGGTCAGTATATCGAAATATACTGGTATGTGGGGACAACCAAAAGTTTGCACATATGGATAACAATTTAAATATCACAATCAAATTATTTAACAAGCCAATTTACACTTTTCAGTATGACATTCTCCACCGCTTTTGCCCTAACCCTGGCATACCCACCTTAGGGTGCCCTTTGCCAATGACTTAAGGCCACCTTCTCAATCCTGAGCTTGGTGCCTGGGGGTCACCACTCATGGTGCCCTCTAGTCATGCAATATCATAGGCCACCTTCTTGGTGCCTGGGGTCACCACTCAAGGTGTCCATTGGTCTACCCATCAGGGCCTGACCTTTGGCATCATCCATCAGGGTGGCATGTAGGTGCGAGAACACATACTTCTAGTTTTAATGTGATAATCATAGTGACTTTATGATTTGCAAGTATGAACATCCAAACTGTTTAGTTGCAGCCAGTGCGAGGAAACATTCGGAAATCTTCATGAAACTAATGCGGTTATTCATAAGTGTAACCACATACCTGTTAAGCAGACTTGAAACAGAATAATCCAATCAACAAGGCAAGCAAGCATTCAATAAGATCCTGAAACAAACATCCAATATTTTCTATCATGGATCATGGCATCCAAGTCTAATAGACCTATTCGTGCCCTAGGGCTACTATTTCATTTTTAGGGTTTCTATTGCAATTAGGGTTTCCTTTCATCTTTTACTATTTTAAACCCTAATTATTCACAAAAGATATTAAGGTTATCCCTTTACAACATTTAACCTTATTTTCGAATTAAAGGCATCATTGTCCATCAATTAAATCCATTAAACTTATCTTACATTAAAACTATCACTTCTATCCTTTTAATCCATGACAAGATCATTATGCTTATTTATCATCAATGTGTAATTCATTATACTCTATTACTCATATGAACGTTATTAATCACCAATTCTACCTTGATTCATGAGAAAACCCTAATTACTTCATTTAGGGTATTTATTCATCAATTAAGAACTTTAATGCTCGAAATAACTTAGACTTCGCATATTCCAATTTTAATCATGAAATTAATCAATTAAAGCCATTAATAGTCGAATCAATCAACATTAGGGTTTCAAGGCCCATTAAAGTATATTCATGCATATGAAACTTCCAAATTAACTGATTACATGCAAATTCATCCTTTTTCAATCTTAATGATCCTTTTTATCATTAATAGGCTTAGATCAACTTTAATCATCTATTAAACCCTACTAACCACTTTAATCATATCAAAATAGGGTTATTTAAACATTAACACATTAAAGTTGATATCTTCCATCATTTTTCTAATTTCATAAGGAATCAGGTTTCATTTATATTTTATTTGGATTCCTCTCGATTTTCTGAGAAAGTTTCATATTTTATGCGTGTTAAACGGAGCTACGAATAAAAAGATATGATTTAAGCAAAATTACCTATTTTTGGCCAATCCAAGAGCG